>OX422212.1:237597784-238197784 GCA_949130495.1 Sambucus nigra
GTAATGATATAGAGTTGAAATTTTTTGGTTAAAGTTTTTTAGACCTGCTAGCAGAAAATCTCTAATGCCAAACCTTTTGGGATTTTCTTAAAAAATCAAAAAGCAAAACCCAAGTATTTTTCTAACCATTTCCCAATTCGATTCCCCTGGTATGAAACCTCCCCCGCCTTTTGTTCACTTTTGTGAATCCCATAAAGTTCTTTCGTTTAGTCACAACCCTAGGTCACGACTTCTATTTCTTTCTCAAAGAAAAAAGTGGGCTTGTGGGGTATCAAGTATCAAACCCTTCAAGTGTTTGAGCATTTTAAAATACTTCAAAATATTCTCTTTAATAGTTTTGAGTTATTAGGTTAATTGACTATTTGGTTGTATATTTGTATTTATAGTTTAGTATTACTTGGTTACTCAATATCAATTTCTTGAGAAAATGGGTAAGAAAAAAAAAAGAATTAATCTGGACCCCAAGTAGAAATATTTTGCAAATGTGAGGACGATAATAGGTATAATTTAAGATGAAATCATTGTAAAATTTCAAAATAGGGTGGTGTGAATAAGATGGAACACCATCTTGTCCGTACACGTCAAGAGGATGCGAGGATCGTAATAGAATATCAGGATGATGAAGATGATGCATTAAACCTTGATGAGTGACGACTTTTTCTTTTCTATATACATTGTTTATGATATTTTTTAGTATATGTATACATGAACACAATGATATAATGATTACTTTACTAGTCACTACCTTATCATTCAATTTTTGCTATTGTTTCCTAGGAGTCTTATGACCAATGGAATGTTTAAAAGTTTAAAGATGTAATAATTGATATTTACCATTGTGAAAGTCCATTTTGTTTAACGTGTTTTATTTTTACTTATGTTACCATAAAAACAAACACCTTACCATTAGACGATGTAATTAGGTCATAAATTGATTTTAACCTACAATATGTTGTATAATTGATTACAATGTGTTCTTTGTATATTTATTTAATTTACTAATTTTTTTCATTTCTTCATAGCCTATCTTAGATATAACACGCGATAAATACGTAGGGTTTTCAGTATACGATACATATCTTCATTTGAAAGTATGCTCACTAACATGTCATCTCACCTTATGTTACCTCACTCTTAATAGCACTTTATTTGTTACGGTAAGGCTCCTCAAAATGTACCTCTCAACTATTGAGGAGCGATCCCATCAAACCTGCCCGAAAACTCACTAACCTCTCGAAAATACAAAAAATATTTACGAGTTACTGCGGGGAGTAAAATATAATTGGGACCAATTCAAGACTGGGCGACCAAGACTAACAGCATTAGGGGCATGACTAGCCCATCTTACTAATAAAAGGATAATTTCTATCATTTTTCATGTGGATAAATACAAATATGTTAATAGTTACAATCAACTCACGTTGGTTACCGAAAATGTAGGATGAGATATTCAGGAGTCACCACGCATGCTTATCTCAAGCCGAGGGAGTTCCTTGACTGATTTAACCATTGTGTTTTTACACAACTATAAATACAGTCCTCACCCTGGGTCAAAGGTGATGTAATTTTGAAACCTTGAGAGAATTTAATAAAAATACAGTGACCTCTTCCCGAACGTAGGAAATTTGTCGAACCACGTATATTTGTACATTGTGTGATTGGAATCTTTGCATTCATTCATTAAATGATTTTTAGAATCTTTGTAATTGTGATTGATTTTTTCTCACAATTGGTGCCATTTGTGGGAATCAATTTCCCAGCTTGGAGATGTGCGAGATGATTTGGCTCTAATGAGAGTTAGGTCTGAGGTTCGTTAAGATGGAAACCCAAGCTTCTGACTAGAACAACAGCCTTCAGAGGAAAGCCATGAGAAGCCTAGATCTACTCAGATCTCATGCCTGATCGACACCCACGAAGAAATGCTTTAACAGGAAGAGGAGGTAGCTCGCCTCGAGGTTGGAGATAATTATCACCTCCAATGGAGACTAGAAGAGAAAGATAGAGAAATTTTCCAGAACTATAAACGCCCTGATCGAACTCCTAGCCCTCAGGCGAGCAATACTCACAGCCAAAGAATGAGCACCTGGTGCGACCAAGAACGTTCAGGGCATAGAAGTCATCAAGGTAGGCGCCACGGGGACAACAAGCGCTACAAATATAACACAAGGAGTTTGGTTTAAAAGGAAATGGACTAATACCCCAATTACAAAGGGGCGAGGTGAACCAAAGAGCTAGCGAGGAAAGCTCTTATCACCCAGATGAAGTCTCCTTTCTTGCAAACCATTGAGGAGGAGGAGGAACCCTAAAAGAAGTTTGTAACCACCAGGTTCAAGGTCTATGATGGAAAGACTAATCCCATCGACCATATTCGTTAGTATAGGAAGGATATGACTTTATGGAGTCATACCGATGTATTGATGTGTCATATTTTTCCTTCCAACTCGGTCGATGATTCCTATAATAGGTTCGAGAAGATGCCTCATAGGTCCATCAATATTTTTAAGGTGATCGTCGAATCCTTCACTACTCGTTTCATCACCAGCATCTCTCATCCTAATAGAATGGACTCGCTGCTCACTATGAAAAAAAGCCACAGGAGGTTCTGCACGAATATGCCAAGCGCTATTAGGAAGTATTTAATGAGATAGAAGATTGCTCGTAATAAGTTTTCGTGGCGTCCTTCAAAATATATATACCCCCCACATTAATGCTATATTAATCCCTTACCAAGAAAAAAGTTGATACTGTTAACGATCTCATGTCATGAATTGAGAAATATGGCAAAGTGGAGGACATAGTCCACACTAATAAGGTTGAGTCTTGTCACTCCAAGGCAAAAAAAAGGAGCAATAAGGATAACAACCCCAAGAAAGGGAACAAGAAGAAAAATGGTGCCAAGAATGGTGGCATAACAGATTCCTCTAAAGTTTTCAAGCCGTCAACACGGCTTATAAATAACTAATCTATAAGATTCGGGCGAAGATCAAAGATCAATCGTTACTCAAGTGGCCAATGAAAATGTGAGAGGATCCAAAAAACTGAGAATTATAAGGCGCTCAAATCTCATCTAGAGGAGTTGGACCAGATTGGGCATTTGAATGAATACATTGAGAAGAAGTCTGACCAGGTCACCATTAATGGCGACTAGAAACCAAATAATATCCTGGATGATGGAATGGGACACGAGTTTGCATTCATACATGGGGCATCCAACCTCAAGACAATTCAAGGGAATGCTTTTAAGATGGAGCTCAAGAGGGTCACAACTATGATGGAAACCTTCCAGATAGATACTGCCAAAAGCCAAGTAGGCAAGAACCTGTGACCAGATGATGATGACTACATCAAGCATATCATTTACACATAGGAGTATTTGTTCGGGGTAAGAATACCATGCCGCGATGCGCTGGTAATCATTCTCAGTATCGTGAATTGGAATGTGGATAAGTTACTAGTTAAATAAGGGAGATATTTTGAGGTCATATAACTAGAGCTCTTCCATAATCTCAATCTTAAGAAGTCATATCATAAAGAGACGATCGTCCCTCTGGTCGGATTTATGGGAAAGAAGACCATACCCTTAAGAAAGGTGGTCCTGCCAATGAGGGCATAGAATATTTCAAAAGTAATATAGTGTTTAGTGGTGGATATTGATTCGTCCTACCACGCCATTCTAGGTAGAGGTTAGCTTCATGCCACGAGAGCTATCCCTTCCCCTTACCACCAGAAGCTTAAGTGTATCACAAATCGGGGCATTATAGATATTAGAGGTGATCAAGCTCTTGCTAAAAAATATTACATCACTGCCATCTGACCAAAGCAGGAAAAGAAGAAAGATAAAGAGGTAATTCCGAAGAAAGCCGAGGATGGGTGTACTCCATTAAAATAATAATTATGACACAATCGACCTAGGGTGTAGGAAACTAGGGTCCACCCCGTTGACAAGGTCATTGGAAAACTGGAAGAGGTTATCTTTGATGAAAGTTAGCCAAAGATGAAGTTTTTGATTAGGAAAACACTGACCAAACTTGAGAAGGAGGAACTAATTACCTTCCTAAAACGAAGCTTGGACGTATTTGCTTGGAAACCATATGACATGCCTGGAATTGATCTTATGGGCGCCTATCACTATCTCCACATAGATTCAACATTCAAGCCGATCATACAAAAGTCTTGCCTAACTACCCCAGAAAAGGCAAAGGCAGTGAAAAAAGAAGTAGAAAAACTTCTGGAGGTAAGGTCCATTAGAACAGTTTAATTCTCTAAGTGGCTCTTAAACTTGGTTGTAGTTCGTAAGAGCAACGAAAGTTGGAGAGTATGTATAAACTTAAGCGATCTCAACAAGGCTTGCCCCAAGGATAGTTTCCCCTTAACAAAGATATACCATCTGGTCGATGCCATAGCAGCCCATGAACGGATGAGTTTCTTATATGCTTACTCTGGGGCCACCAGATTCCTCTGTTCGGTCCCGATCGAGATAAGACTTCTTTCATAATGCCATTGGATTTGTATTATTACAAGATTATGCCATTTGACCTAAAAAAACATAGGAGCTACATATAAGAGGCTGGTCATGAATATGTTCTAACACTAAGTGGGAGAAACGATGCAGGTGTATATTGATGACATGCTTATAAAAAGAAAAAATAAGATCGACCATCTCCAAGACCTGACCAACACCTTTGAAATCCTCGGGCGCTACCGAATGAAACTCAACGCCAGTACGTATTCATTAGGGGTCTATCTAGGAAAGTTTTTGGGTTACCTAGTCAGCAAGAGGGGGATTAAGGTAAATTCAGATAGAAGTGATCAACAGGGTCCAGCCACCAAAAATATTGTGCAAAGTCCAAAAGATCACTAGGATTCTCCCAATGCTTAATCTCTTTATCTCAAAGTCATTCGAACGCTGCCAATCGTTCTTCCAGCTACTCAAGAAGGATAAATGCCTCACCAAAAATGATGAGTGCTCAAGATCCCTCGAGGAAATCAAGTCTTACTTAAGGAAACCTCCATTGCTAGAAATCCCCGATCAGGAGGATCCCTTCTATCTTTACTCATAGTAGTAATCCATACAATCAGCTCAGCCTTGGTTTGTGAGAAGCAAGCGAAGAAAATTCCAATTTACTACACTAGTAAAAAACTCTTGGATACTAAGCAGTGATACTTGCTGATGAATTGCTTTTCGGTGTGTTTCTCGTTGCATGAAAAAGCTCTTCAATCAAAACCTCAAATACCTACAAATAATAACAAACTCAAGTGTAGAGTGGTAAGTAAGGATGTCAATCCTAATCTAAGGTGTGAACATGCTAAACATGAGAGGATAATGAATATAATTCACTTGATTCCTTTTTTTTAGACTTTTGTTTTTTTTGTAATTTTTTTCAAATATTAAAACACTTTTTAAGTGAAAATGTGAAGTAACACTAAACTAATGTGAGAGATGAAATTAACAAACTAACTAGTGTGCTAAATAAGAACTAAGTAATAAGAATGAAATGAAATTAATTTTGAGAAATATTCAAGGAACGAAACTTAACCTCCACTTTATCAATTAAATGTGCAATTAAATTCTAGTTTACTAATTTTCCCAATATTAATTTATTTTATCAATTGATTCTCATCATTTGACAAAACAAACTAATATAAAATTAGTTATTCCAATTTTCATCGCTACAACTCAAATGAAAAATTGATTTAGAAAAATTATATAAATCGAGTAGATTCCTATAATAAATCATAAATCCAACAAATTTAATGTATGAGTATAATAAAATATAATATACTCTCATTAGTTGCTCATTCTATCTCTAATTTGAATCCAAAAATTAAGAGTATAATATATTTTAATCCCTTCTCAAGGATAGTTTACCATTTCTCAATGCATAAACTCATCTAGGAATGAAAAGAAAACTAACTAAATGAAACAAAGTAAACTAGATTAATTAATACATTCAATTGAATATATGGGGCTTCATTTCACTCCTTGAATGGAGTGATTATCCAACCATAGTCATGATTCAAGAATAATTGAAACCAAGTAATAACATAGAATGATTAGTAAGAGAAGAATTAATCAAACCCAATTTTGCCTTCGACTTGAAATAGAATCTTTAATTACAATCTCTCAATATTTTTTTGCTAAAGAAAAAAAACTAAAACTAAAAACTTCTCTCTCTAACTATTTTTTTCTTCTTCTCCAAGTCTTCTCTATTTCATGATGATAGTCCTCCTCAAATGGGGTCTTGAGTCTTCTTTTATCGTAGATGCAAGGCACACATGGGGCTAAAGGGTATTTTTGGGAAGGTTTAATGTGCATGGAAATGGGGTGTGTACACATGAGGTAAGAGAGGTATGAGGTCATGTGGGTGAGGTGATTGGAATAAAACACTTCAGATGTTCAGGGTTATTTTTGGAAATGGGTAAAAGGTGGTTAAAAGACATGTGTTTATTTTGTTGGCATTTGGTTTATTTGTTATTTGGGATAGCAGGTAGAATCGTGGCTTAGACTTTGGGTTGTAAAGAGGGAAAAGGGGTTAAAGGGTTATGACTTGTTGGGTTCGCAGGGTGAACACGGGTTAGAGTAGAGATTGGGTTGATTCACAGCATCACATTTGGGTTTGGACATGCATTCGGTTGGGCCTGTTTCGGACCTCGTGGACGTGGGTTGGGGCTGGTCCGGGTGTAGGCGAGTTGGCAGCGAGTGAGCATCTCGGGTTTAGGGCTGTTCGCAGGTGGGGCAGCTGGGGATATGGATCGGATTGGTGGGTCGGGGTAAGGCTCGTTTCAAGAAACCACCTGCTGGTGGTGGCTGGTTTTGGTTGTGGTCACATAGGTGGTTGATGGGTGGATAGTGGTATGGATTTGTTAAGAGAGAGAAAGGAGATGAATGGGTGGTGGCGGTGGTTGAGGTGTTAGTTTCTGATTGGTTTTGGAGGTATAAGGTGGGTGATGAGATGGGGTTTGTGGCTATGGAGTTTGGAGAGATGAAGTGGAGGTTGGGTTTAATGGAGGAGAGAAAAGAAGGTTTGGTGGGAGGTTGAAGATGAAGAGGTATGGGTATTGGTGCGTGTGGGTGTTGGTTAGGATGGGTGAGGGTGAGGGTGAGGGTTTGTTTGTGTGTAGTTTAGTGTATGATAGGTGGGTGTGAGTGGGTTTAGGTGTAGGGAAGTTTATGTGTGTGTTTTATTTGGACACCTAAAAATAACATAAAAAAATTAAAACTAATAAAAATAAAAATTCTGCTTCTAATAATAAAATAAAGACTCAAATAAAAAATAAAAATAAACATAAAAATAAAAATAAAAATAAAAATAAAATCTAATAAAACTAAAACTAAAATCCTAAATAAATGTAAAATCAAATAAAAAAAATGAAATCCTAAAAAAATCTAATCCTAATAAAACTAAAAACTAATAAAAATCAAAATAAAATAAAATTATACTAATAAAGATAAAATTGAAAACAAACCGTAGAAAATACTAAATAAATCAAAAATAAATACTAAAAAGCGACTCAAACTAAATATCTAAAAAATATTAAAAAGGGACAAACAAAACACACACAGGGTTTGGGGTAGGTTTAGGCTCGGGTAAGGTTAGGGGAGGGAATGTAGCTCTATTCAACGCGCATTTGCCTCGATATATAGCTTTTGACACCGCAAACGGACGTTTGACCTACAAGATAAACATTTAAGAACATAAGACCCATATTGTCGAGAATTAGCAACTAAAGTACGTATATTCGGGGTATAAAATGTACAGTTTTGGGTGCTTTTCACTTGCCTTTGGAGAAACTGGTTTACATATTGTTGATCACTTCACGGAAGTTGAAGCATTATTTTGAGGCCCACTCCATTACTGTAATTACGTTTTCCTACTTAAAGCTATCCTTCATAAGTCTAACATTTCTGGATGGATGTCCAAATGGTCGGTTAATCTTGGAAGGTTTAATATCCACTTTCAATCAAGGACAACAATCAAAGGGTAGGTTTTAGCCGAGTTTATTGCAGAATTCACCGAGGATGGACCCACCGACCAGAGGTTGGTCGATTAACCAGAGATTTGCGAGCAGGTCTAAGAATAAATCTGGATGTTTTATATTGATAGTGCCTCCAATTCTAAGGAGGAAGGCATGGGAGTTATCCTTGTAACTCGAGAGGACACGATGATTGAGCAATGTATCAGATTGGGATTTGAAGCCTCCAATATTGTGGTCGAATACAAGGTGCTTATAGATGTTCTGCACAAGCCACACTTATTGGTGGCAAGACAACTCAACGTTTATTGCGACTCCAAACTGGTGTCCAATCAGGTCAGTGGGGATTTCAACGCTAAGTAAGACAGAATGGTGATATAACTCACAATCGTGCGTGAGCTAGTTATGAAATTTGAGGAATTCCATGTTCAACACTTCCCCCGGGGCACAACAGTCATGAAGACACCTTAGAAACCCTAAGCTCAGTGGTTGATTCAGATATCAGGATCACAATTGAAGTGGAATTCCTCACCAAACCTAGTGTCAAAAAAATAGTGAGCACCGAGTATGTCTTCAACACCGATAAGGATCTGAGCTAGATGGACCAGATCATAAAATACTTACATAACGAAACACCACAAACCGACAAGAAATTGGCCCATCAGGTCAGAGTTAAAGCCGCTCATTTATACTTGGACCCTGGGGGCAACTTTTACAAAAGATCCTTCATAGGCCCCTACCTTTAATGCGTATACCCAAAAGACGTCGAGCAAGTTATTTACGAACTCCATGACGGAATATGCGAAAGTCAGGCAAGAGGAAGGTCCCTGGCATTTAGAGCAATCAAAGAGGGCTACTAATAGCTGTATATGTAGAAAAATGCAAGGGTTTGTGTTCAAAAGTGCGAAAAGTGCCAAAACTTCTCTTCCCTGGTCCACCAACCGGCCAAGAATATGAGACCATTGACCAACCTATGGCTATTTGTACAATGTGGGTTAGACATCGTACTATCTTTACCTACTGCACCAGAGAGTCGTAAGTACTTACGGATATGATAATGTTCATCTGGAAAAATATCATAACACACTTTGGGGTACTAGGTGTTGCCCAGAAAAACACCCAAGAGGTGGGTGAATTGGGATTTTACAAACTTTACGAGTTAAATTTGAATTTTAAAAAATATTTAATTTAAAACACTTAATCCAAATTTCAGATTAATAAATTTATAATTATTAAAGCAATTAATATTAAATTGCATCCTACCAATTATTTAAACAAGTTAAAATAACAGATTATAACACCGTATAAATATGTGAATCAATTTTCGTATTCAATATAATTTAATACTCTAGAATTAATTATTTACTTGAAAAATAATTATTTTCATTCTTAAAATAATTTTGTCAAATTTCGAAGTTAATATATTTGCAAATATAAGTGCTGAAAATATAAATTGAAGCAATCACAAATAAATAAGTGAATAAAGTATAGAAAATAAAGACACCGAAATTTAACGTGGTTCGACCAAATACTGGCCTATCTCTATGCGCTCCTTGCGCTTAACTCCATAATCCACATGTGGGATGGATCAAATCACCACGTACAAATACTTGAAGCTAAGTCCTAGCTTCAAGACCGTGGTCCACTTATGCGTAGGAACCAATCACCGTTAGAATCGAAGCTTTAACAAAGCTTCAAAATAAGTTTGGATTTCTAGTACAATGTTTGTATGATGAAACTCTCTAAAAATACAATTTAGAATCCGAGTTTCTTTTATTGTGAGAAGACTTGAATCTAATATGAAGGTTGGCTCTTGTCTCTCAAGTTAAAGCAAAAGATTTTTTTCAAAAATCTTTCTTGTTGCACTAGTATTTGTGATGTGTGCCTTTGAATATTTAAGCAAAATAGAATTTCTTATGGTTTTGATTTTATATTCAAAAATAGCAAAATATAATTTGGCTTACTATTTCAAATGTGTAGAGCTGAATATCAACTTGGGTTGCTCTATTGAATAAGATTATGGGTTGAATAAAATTTCTAGTTGCTCTCTTATTGGTTTAGCTGAATAATAAATTTCAGATGCTTTCGAATAGATTCTTTAGTCTCTTCTTGTGTTTTCAAGATAGCTCTTGAGAACTTAAATATCATTTGAATCGAGACTAAAAAATATAGTTGTTAGACACATTCTCTTGAGAGCATTAAATGCTCATGATTTTCTGAGAGGGAGTATCTTAGAAAATGATCTACTGAAATCTCATCTTGCTTCTCAATGAAAATATAGCTATTGAAGCATGGAAATGGAATCCTCTTAGATTTAGGACTAAAAGAGGCTTTGAACTATTCCAAATAGCTCCTGCAAGAATTGTTAGTCTAAGAGATAGAAAAAGAGCAAAACAATATGATATATAAAATAAAGTGTTAAATCATTTTGGTGAATAAGGAAAAGATAAAGTGTGCTCTCACAAATAAAAAATCTGAACTGATAAAGATATAACATTCCATGTTATCAAATCAATATTTTGAAGTCTATTCAAATAAAAATATTCATTTTTAAAATTCTAATGGGCAATAGTAATAAATCTTGATGTAAATCAAAATCATACAGAAAAAAGAAATTTACTATACGTTAATAGCATATGTTATATATATATATATATATATATATATTACACAAGGATTGAGGTGAATCTAAATATATTTTGGCATTATGTATATAAAAAATGATTCGTCTGAACAATATGTGAAACTCATCTTGCTGTTATATATATCTACTAGTATATGTCCGTGCCTGAAGGCACAACGAAAATTTTCAAAGTACATAATCGCAAAATGGCAAAAAATTTCAAAGTACATAATTGCAAAACGGAAAAAATTGCATTCCCCTACAAAAGAAAGCGTAATTTTAAAACAAATGATATATTTACATCATACACGAATAACACGTGGGGCACTAATACTTCCTACTATGTACAAAGGAAAATATTTATTATATAACATAAGTAATTGAAAGAAAAGTGGGCAGAGTTCCCTCTATATATAGGACTAACCACCCTATTTAAGAAATAAAAAATAAAACAACAATATTCAAAGAAACACATTTTATCAATCAAAATCAAATATTCACCGTTTGTTATGTGTCGCCTTTACGGGTCCATCGATAAGTCAATATGTGATATCGATACTCCCGGTACCATTAAATCATCAGTGCTCTGTCACATCATCTTGACAAACCAAATCCTACAAAACCAAAGGATTGGACATTGATGATCTGGACTCTTATCTTGAAGTGATTATAGGATCATCTAAGCATTGAATCCCCGATCCCGTGAATTATTTTTCCAAATTTCCACATTGATGCTCTTCACTCCTATCTTCACCTCGTTGCACCCTTACTTCATAGCTACATTTACAACATTAAAAACAGAATCATTGCTGAAAGTCGTGTTTTGAGAAGATATGAATTTTAAAATTATAATAGAATACAATTTACAAAAAGAAAGAGAAAGATACATAAACTTACAATAAAGTACAGTTAAGAGTGTTATAAGGAGACAAATCGTACCAAGTAAATTTAAATTTGGTCATTGTTTCCTTGATTCCTCACGTGGTCTTTATGAGTTCAATGCCTGCATTTTCAACGGTTCCAATATCAATGATAATTGTAATATTAAATCAATATACTATGCAAATCAACTTGCAATAGAAATAGCGTACCACATTAACAAAATCTATATAAAAACCAACCCCAACAAACTACTATTTATACAAAGTGAGTGGCATTATGCTAAATTCTAGCATCATTATGTTCTCAAAATACCTATACGTTTGTAAATATTGTTTGCAAAATGAGAATTTTAAACACCACGATGATTTTTTAACATAAATACAAAATTGGGAGTGTTTATTTACAAACACTTAAATTTAAAATAAGTACACATCTCTTTCTTAGCCTCAGTTGCAGCTGGAGCAGCGGTGGCACCAACGCCTCCATTTTAAGTCCTTCCATTCATCAATAATACCATCATAATGGAAAACCATGACAATAAAATCACTATTAAGAACTGCCATCACATATAACAATGTTGTTGAACACGCTACCGTAACATAACTGCCATCACAGAACTCATATCTGAACAGAACTTCCAACGCATAACTCGCATTTCAATTTCTAAACACTAACAAAACATAAAAGTTATGATATTTTCTAAACACTAACAGAACATAATAGATTAAAGGGTTGGCACACCTAAAACGGAGATTAATAAACGACCAAAAGTGAATCATGATTAATGTTATTCAATGTATATGCAATTTTTATAACTATAGTAATTTCAAGGATCCATAGAACATTTTCGAGTATATATCCAGGAAGCGAATGATGAAAAAATAAAAGAGAAGGTATTTGGTCATGAATCTCTAGAGGTAATGAGTCTCATCTTTCTCGATTATACTGTATAGATAAAAGAAACCATAATATGCATTAAACATTATTACAATATTGACAAAATCAAATGAAAATGAAATGATATTGGAGTTATGACATACCCGTTGGACATATGACACCCCTGGTGTAACACTCAATATAATGGGAGTCATAATCACCCCAACGGAGCTGAACATCTATCTATTACTTGTTGCTCGCTTTTTAATCAAATACATCCTTGGACTCGGCCACCAATTTTAAAGAAAATCATCTGATGTTTGAAATCTATGCTATCAAATCTGCAATACATTGTGTGAATGCTCCTATTTTAAGAGAAAAATAAAATCAGCATACACATTATGTGAATGCTAAACTTCTAAGTAAAAAAACCCATAAATTAGCATACACACAGTGTGAAATTTACTACAAACCTGCAGGCATAACACCCCTGGGACCCACTCCAGGTGAAAGACCTATAAAATTATCGAGAAATGAACCTGTACAGATGGGAAAAATAGCTGAGATCCCGCACAGATGACAAAATTATCAAACAACAGTGCACAGATCCAAGCAGCGAAGATGACAAAGCACCGCAACTGATTATAAATTACAAAGAAGTACAGATGATGACAAAGCACCCGTAACTGATTATACAGATGACAAATCAGTAGAGATGATAAATTATACAGACTACTCGAGAATCGATGAATGACTACAAAGCACCGCAACTGATTATAAATATATGAAAAGGGAAAGATTATTAAGAAATGAGGTACATACCGATGCCATTCTTCATATAAGTCATCAAGCCTCCAAACCTGGGCCAGAAAGTTAATTTTCACCATCACATTCATCTTCCTCATCATCATCTACCTAGTGGTAAAACTGAACCAAATCAAAGGTGGTAAAAATGAACAAAAAAAATATCTAAACCAAAATCAATTTTTTTAAAAAAAAATCTGAACGAAGCAAAAGAATGTCCCGTCTGAACTAAAATCAGTTGCTTACTATTTAGTACTTATTCAGTACGAGTATTTTTACCATTCCAGTTGCTGCTAAATTTTATCAAAAACAAAATGATACCCAACAGGTGTTTATCTTTCAGTAAAAAGCACTCCGATATTTCAAGTTGCATAAATAAAATTAAATCAATACACTGCAATTCTAGTGGTCAAACGATATGGTCAAATGGGAAATAAATGGGAAAAATAGGCAAAGAAAATGTAGTCAGGTAATACCTCCTCAATAGATGAAAAATTCATACCTCTGTGTTAGCCTAATATCCATTGAACAGAAGTAATATCTTTATCCACGTTTAATAACTTTTGGGCACTTTCACACCTGATGATGAAGCTTATTGCATAGAGTTTTATCTGATTGTACATAACATCTACAATTCCTATACAAAATTAAAGAAAAGAAGACACAAAAGAATAAAAATATGAAAGATGAAATTTTCAAACTTCTAAAATACCCCAAAATTATGAGAAAAACAACTTAAAACTGAAAGAATAAGGTTAGAAAATAACTTAAAATGGAAAAAAAATAATCATAAACTTACCAATTGGATCATGCTGACATTACCACATTCTTTATCTATTTGAGATAACCTGAAACATGGGAATAGGGGTATTGGGATTCTCGATATATACTTAATCCCATAAGCGACACTCTTCCCTAACTTACAGCTAACAAATACAAAAAGTTGACATAAGCTATAGATAATATCACTACCGATCCATTCAATAATTAGATGTAAAGAAATCAGTAGTAGTTAATTCATTACAAAAACTATAAATCACCAATAGATAATAACTCAGGAGGATAATTGACATTGTTGCCGTAATATAATAACTTATAGCTTCCTCAAGTTCTGCATGTATATACAATTGCTCTCAATCTTAGCAAATTCTGGCATTGACCACATACAATTTTAGCATCTTTCACGAAGTAAGAAAGAATCAAACAGGTTAGATGCTAAAAATGATATATAATTTTAGCAAATTGTATTTTAAATCGTAATAAGAAAATTAAAATCGGTTGAATCAGAAAATTGAAATCGCATATAGAAACCGTTTGAAATTGAAACCTCTCTCTCCGATTTTTGATCTTGGCCATCACCTTAAGAATCCGAGGGCTCTTCACGCAAGTTAGCGCACAACTTATATCAATGAATATCATATACTAAAATAAGGTCAATCATAGGGCTCTTCACGCAAGATAGCTATTTTATTAGTTTGAATTATGTACATGATACTACCGTTGCCGGTAGATAGCCATTTTATTAAAGTTGAAACCAATATGACATGGACAAATGAAAATGGTCTAGAATTAATTAGAGAAAAACTTCCTATGTGATCTTATAATCTTAAAAACATCATCTGATTCTTATATTCTGCAACAAAGAAGTCATCTAATAAGAAAAAAGTCTTAAACAATGTAAAACAATTAGTTAGGCCTTTTATCAACAACCTATTAAACAAAAATGAAAACGCAGATTTCTAATAGCTTTAACAAATACCTAAAACATAATAAATCATACCTAAAAGTTTGTCTCAAAGGGAATATGGAACATGGAGGCCACAAATTTCTCAGATGTAAAAACGCAGATTTGTCAGATTTAAGAACGCAATAAAAACACTGATTTCTCAAATGCATCATCCAAATGGGATGGAGCATCGCTTACAGTCCACTACTGCACAAACAAAGAGAGAATAGTTAAAATTTATATAGAACAGTAACAAACACAAAATAAAAATTAACTATTAACACTACAAATGAACTATATAAAGGATAATAAAAATATCGCTGTGATGAATAATAAAGGTTGTGTATCATAGGGTCCATTAATTAAATCAGTAAACTAATGAAGGAAAGTTGTGTGAGCCAGAGTGGCAATTCAAATAGAAATTAATTTAGATTATTTTTAATCACATCACAAAGGAATTCTTCGTCTTACCAATGAAATTATCACAAAAGGTACCAACTCAAATCAACATCAAATAAGAATGCATTTTCTCTAGTGGCATAAACACTGATGAGAAAATTCGATAGACAAACATTGACAGATTTGGACATCTAGTATTCAATACACAAACTCTCACGCATCGATAAAATATTTAAGATTTAAATATATAAATTAAAATAAAAAAACAACTAAGAAAAGAGAAGAGCAGACCTAACAAAATATTGATGAGTTTAGATCTTGTCCAAATTTTGAAAAGTAAACTTCCATTTGATTAGAGATAACTGAATGGTCCACGTTCCAAGTTTCTTGTATGGATGAGTTTCCGTGTTATACCTAGGATGATTGGAATGCCTATGAAACTAAGGGTTCAAATAAATACCTCTTTGACAAATAAAGATCTGCTAAATGTAAATCCATCAAACCTCCTTGACAAATGAAATTATAATAATACCAACCGAGTTCTTTAATGATAGGCACAAATTTTGCCATGCACTTCTCTTCCACTATAATATTTCTTTTAAAAAATTTATTTACCATTGTTGGTCATAAACTGATACACCAAATTGATCGTTATGAGATTTCCTATATTCCATAACATACTATCAACAAACATTAAATCTAGTGACCAATCAAGAAAATATTAAGAATAAAACATACTATTAAATTAGAATGTCTCACAAAGTACATGAAATATATACAATTATTACCATGTTCGTAAATAGGCTGCTATAAGACCTTTAGCCAGTGCAAGTAAGCGATTGCATTTCAATTATAGATGAGGAAAAACATAAAATAAAGCCCCAAACAAAATCACAACCCAAACAAAACCACATAATATGACAAATTTCACATTGTTCTAATACAATTAACGAAAAATTAAATATGGCTGAAAACCCCAAATAAAGCCCCAAATCAAACGCAAAATAGTCCCAAAAACCTTATTTAATAAAAAACTATTGTCAACTAAATAAAAATAAAATTGAAACCCCCAAACAAAATCACACTCGAACAAATTTTGGAACACACCTGAATGTAAATTTGAGAGAGCACATACCTCAATGTAAATTCATACCAAAAAACTAATCAAATAGAAACAAACATGTAAACTCAAAAATAATGTCAAGAAACCTAGATTGAGCTTGATTACAACTCATACAACCCTAGATCTTAATGTAAAAAACACATACCTTTGGTTGTGGCTCATGTTCACACTTCAAAATCACAAATCGATTTTATACTACCCAAAAACATTAGATCTGCAAACAAAACATCATAAATGTGAAAATAGTAAACCCCGAATTTGTGTGTGTGTGTGTGTGTGTGTATGTGCATGTGTATGTGTGCGTGTGTGTGTGTGTGTGTGTGTGCGTATGTGTAGAGAGATTACCTGAAGTTAGCAGAGCTAGAAGCGACGGATAGGGTTAGGGGGACAGGGAGAGAATGTGGGGGAAGTGGAGAGACGAATAAAGATAGACGGGGGATAGGGTTTGGGATTAAGAGTTTTCCCTTCATTTGCCATGTCACAATGCTAAGTGGTGACATGGCAAAACCTCACACCTTTAGATCATTTTAAAAAATTCGATCCCAACCATTAGATCATTTTACTATTCAAACACTCCTTTCCCATATTATATAGATCAATATGTGTTAAAAGTGGTAACATAATACACATTATATCCAATATATAAAAATAATAATGACAGGCGTGAAAGGGGCGGGGCCCATGAACAGTTTGAAAATTATCTAACAGCTACACAATAATGTTAAAAAACCACATACGACTTCTATCAAATCTATAATAAGGTACTTGATAAGACTTTCCATAGGGTTTATAAACAAATAAATAGAAAAGATTTTGAGCAGCTGAAGCAGGTAAAGGGATAGAGAAGGACTATTGTCCTTGTAAAATATATAACGCCAGAACCGGATCTATCAAAAAGAGATATAAATAAATCTTTTTTTTATTTAAAATACTATAGGTCCAAACTAATAGTCACCTCTACACAAAAAAAGGGACATAAAGGACTCTTCCAAATCAATGTTGGTGTGTGGCTCGAGGTGATAGAGTATTACAATATATATATATATATATAGGGATGAAATCTATAATCTATATATATATATATAGGGATAAAATCTATAATCTTGGGATCTCAATATATATATATATATATATATATATATATATATTAGACAAAATAATCGTGGCACAAAAAAAACAATTGAAGGCAAGTTTCACATTTTAAAACAATGTCGCGTGGGGCGGCCCTAGAGGACTGATTTGATATGACATTTGTGATTTTATCACAGCATGTAAAAATAGACTACTATTATAAAAAAAAATAGGTTTTTACGGTCTAGTCCTTGGACTAATAATTTTGGACAAAAAAAATGATGAACCAAATTTTAAACGATTAGGTCCAACATATAAATACTGTGTAACAACCCAGACTTTTGAGCGGCTATTTTATATTATTTTGCCCGATGGGCTAATTCTATAAAATAGGGGAAGTTGGGGTAAATATTATTTCCCGTGACATTAAGGGATAATATTTACTATGTTTTGTCTGTTTACCGTATGAGAAGGTAAATGGCATTATATTGTGATATATTGCGTCGTTATATGTAAAACCACGGTTATGACTCATATTTAAAATTGTGGTATAATTAATGAAATAAAATGAAATTGGAACACGAAAATTTGTTCACACTTTTCCGAATGCCAAAATAGGGGGTGCGGTTGTTTTTAGAATAGTCGAGATAGTCGAAATAAGTGTCATGTTGTATTTTGGAGTTTCGGGAACTTTTGACACGTTATGACTCAATTATGCAGATACGAGTCATTTTAATGGTGTATTAGCAATTAAAAGGGGGAATTGATGTTTTAAGACCCGTTTAAGTCCCCCACCCCTTTTTATTTCTTCATTTGAGAGAAAAGCCAAAGGAGAGAGAGAGAGAGAAGAGAGAGTTGGGAGAAATGGAGAGAAAGAGAGAGAAGTGGAGATTTGAGACCGGATTTCGTTGCTACCGGAAGAGGATCCGAGACTACGAACCTCGAGGCAAGTTTCTTACTTGCTAGATGTGATTTAATGTGATAAATTGCATGTGTAGTTAAGTTTCGGATGTTTAAACCCTAAATGGGTTCTTTGTTGATTTTGAAGATTTAAGCCTTAAATCTTAGTTTTAATTTGATTTGAGGATAAACTATTAGTTATTAATGGTGTAGAAATGATTTGGGAAAATTAGATGTTGTTGATGTTGGATAAAATCAAAGATTTGAGGTTTTTTGATTTTAGGGTTCATACAACCCGTAGCCCAAACTGGGCAAAATTTCAGGACCGAATCGATTCGGATAAGGGGTAGGCTACAGGTCTGGCAGACCGAATCAATTCGGGCTAGGACCAAATCGATTCGAACAATTGCAGAAAGTCAGTTTTGCTCACCGAATCGATTCGGTTGTTCAGCGAATTGATTCGCAAGGGAGAATCGATTCGGACCAAGGGGCGAATCGATTCGGTTCCCCTGTTTTTGTGAGATTTTTCCTAGTTTGATTTTTAGCCCTTTTTCTTTCGGGTCCAAGGTTTAGGGACCTTACTTTGGGAAGTAATCGGGAGTCCTAGAGGGTGGTTTTGGGTATACTAATTCCCTAGGATTAAATGCGATGTTTAGGCTTACCCCGAGGCCTAGTTTGTGTGAGTTGATGTCCGGAATGAAATAGGAGATTAACCAAAAGATAAATTGAGGATAAGATGTTAATGTTGAGGCATTTGGGAGACACTCCTTGATGGAGATCCATTTTAATGGTTTATGATAGTGCATTGAAGTCTTGGGGACTATTTGGGGTTGATGGCACTTCGGGTGTTAAGTCATTAATAAAATATGACGTTAAGAACAAGAATTACATAAAATGAAATGTAGTACTAATAAATAAGTACAAATGATTTTGAGAATGTAAAATTGGATGTTTTCAAAAGGAAAAAGTAATGTTTTCATAAATGTTAATGGATGGATACACACCTCTCTAAATCGCTATCTTAAGGGAAGTTCTCGCGTTGTGGTGAAGCCCCCTGACTAATGAATGCAGGGTGGATATAGTCCCTAGACCATGTGAGCGTTTTTGATTGTATATTTTTCTACGATGGGTAGGAGATTCCGGGTGTGGTCTTGACTATCCCGCAGGCACAAGGCCGCTTCCCGACGTTTCGGTAGGATCCCAGGTTGTCTAAATGATAGGCCCTGGAAGATGAAAACCATTTAGGGGCACGCACAGTGGGGAAACCCTGACGGGCGGTCTTAGAATCGTTATATATATGTAATTAAAACTATTCTAAATAAAGTTGGACTTGATGTATGATAAGTTCCACAAAGAGCAGAAATGAAATGCCATAAAGAGCATGAGAAAGTGCCATAAAGAGCACGATGAAAATGCCACAAAGAGCATATGATGATGATTATATTCCTGTTACGGAAGATATTTTTACAAAGTGTATAATTGAGATGAAATGCAACAAAGAGAATAAGACTATGATTATTTTTCCTAATAAGGAACGAATTTATGAAATGAATTAGTATACGATGAAATTAATTGGTAAACATTTGATAAAATGTTGTACCATTTATATATTCCTAAAGAATAAATGGGAATTATGTTTTGATGGTGAATGGATATAATTATGTATCCTTGCGTAGTAGTAGATGAGACCTCTCACATATATATATATATATATATCATACATATAATATTGTGCTAAGGGTCTAATGTATCTCGACGATCAGCCTTACCTAGTAGTAGTGTATCGGGGGGGGGGGGGGGGGTTCCCTTGTTTGGATTTCGCTTTGCGAGACACCCCACGCATGAATAAGGGCATAAAGTTGTGACTGGGGAGAAGTTAGCCTTTAATACTTGGATTAATTAGGACAAGGTCTAATGTATCTCGACGATCAACCTTGCCTAGTAGTAGTGTATCGGGGGGGGGGGGGGGGGTTCCTTATTTGGATTTCACTTTGCGAGACACCCCACGCACGAATAAGGGTATAGTTTTGAGACTAGGGAGAAGTTAGACTTCTGTTCTTTGTTTAACCTGAGCATCATTAATATCGCGCTAGGTTGATTTTAGACTGAGAGGTGAGAAATATTATTGTTAATTGCGAGAGAATCACGCACTTAACTGTCATGCATTTTATTCACATGGAAATCATATCAAATCGGGCCCTGACCCGTATCTATATTTATTTGTTTCTGCATATACTCTTTGCCATCACAGGTTCTCTACCGCATGGACACCCGTATTTACATTTCAATTCCGATTGTCATGGAGCTACGACATATTGCGGATGTTGTAGGTTATTGTTTAGACGTTTCTTCCCATGGTACTCTAGTTATGTTCAGTTTATTTATTTGGGCGTGTTTGCCCAAGCGTTGCACTTATTTACTATATTGTAAATATTGAAATGTAATCCTCGGTGTAACTATTTGTATTAGTCTGTGCACCGACAGCTTATTCGGTGATTATTTATGATATTGTCGTTCTTTATTCATCGATTTTTGATATCCACTGTTTTTGCAAATGGGATTGTCTAAGTGTTTTTTTTATTTACAAATTTTCTTTTATTGACAATCCGTTTTCTAAAATGATTGGTGGTTATCTCGTACTATTATTTTAATTGACAGTGATGCTGAGAATGGACAATCTATGATTCCTGTGATTATTAGAGTATTGGGCGGGCCACCTATTATTTTAGTAGGCGGGTTGTCACAGATGGTATCAGAGCATTAGGTTCTAGAGTCCTTAGGAAACTGTGCGGATGTATTTCGCTTTCAGCGTTACTTCTGATTTGATATAGAGCCTTAGGATTAAGATCGTTGATTTCTCTTGTGAGATTTTGTTCTTCTGCTAGGTTATGAGGACCCCGAAAATCTTTTGCGCGATCGTGTGAGACTAGTAAGTCGTCAGATGATGGGCATCAAGGGAAGTTGTCGTGAAGGCATCCCGAGATGGGATTTCTAAGAGCTGTGAGCTGTAGTCAGGGATGTGGGCCACTTTAGAGGTCGATCCCTTTTGTAGCATTTCCTCATATTTCTACTGTGACTAATAAGTATAGTAGAATGATTTTTCATGTGCCGCTGTCAGTAGGGAGTGGTACTAAGCTTGGAATTTCGGGCCGTGTCAATCTAAAGATTGAGAAGTCCTTGATGAGGACCACATGTTGAAGTTCGAATGGATCGGAGAAGTGAAATCTCATTTGGTGAGAATATGAAGCCCGAGAGTCTGGCCTAGAATAGGGCATAGAAGTGCCCAGGTGCGAAGAGCGGAAGGAAAATCTTCTCACCCATAGGAGTAAGGTTGAAGTGGCATAAATGGTATTCGCCATAGTAGGGTGGTGCAGGAAGTTTTGCCCAAAGAGAGATAGCCCTTCGATAGAAAGATAGGCTCACGAGTAAGTGCTGTTAACACTTCAGGAAAGGTAATGTTCATGAGACCCCATCGGTGGACATCCACCCGGGGAAGGCTCATTGAACTAAGGTTGGGGAGGCTAGTAGAATGTTTCCTTTATTGAATAAGTTAAGGGAACTATGCAAGAAATCACTAGGGTAGCTAGAAATAGAAGTAGTCTGGTTCGGTTAAGACTAGAATTATACGTCCAGGAACCATTGGTAATGACCAAAGAGATTGGCAAGTATGTTGGCAGGAATTTCCACCATAGATGAGGGTGGAGCGTTCCTTATGATAAGACGGAGTAGTATTGTATTTACCCTAGATTCGGGTGTGTATATTAAGCTGGGGGTAGTATATCTACATGGCTTCCATGATAGGGATGTTCTATATTTTCTTTCACTCGTTATAGGGCGAGTGCTGATATGTGTGGTATGTTCTACTTGTATTATATGTAATATAGGAGTAGAGATATTCTTAGAGTGGTTGGTGCGATAATAAGTGAAAATCGCGAGGCTATCCTATTTCTAGTTCTAGAGAGGACTAGTTGTTCTATAATATCTCTCCTAGATACAGGTTGAGACTTTATAGACGTGGTTTACGGTATGTAGATAGTTTTCATTTTTATTTTATTTTGCTTTGTTTGTTTTGTTTTATTATTTGCTTGCTTTGCTTGTGTATGCCATTGCCTTATCTCCACGACCAAAAAGTTAAGGAGATTGGGTCGGAGGGGTTCCTTGTTTGAATTTCGCTTCGACGAGACACTCTGCGCACGAACCTTAGCGACGTTGGAAGTGGAGAGATGTGCATTCTCTTTCTTTTTCTTCCTTTTCTTTTCTTTTCTGTCGGTTGAGTGCTGGGTTGGAAAGTTTAGCCAAGAATCACGTAAATGAGTGATTAGAGGGCTAAGTTAAAGTGCGTGATATGAGCACTGTGATAGTTTTTCCTATGATCGATGTGGGGAAGACTAAGGTATGAAAGTCGAATTGAGACTTATGATTATGCCTTAATGAGAAGGCCATTTATAAAAGATGTATGTAATGCGTATATTGGGACCAAGTGTTTGTGGCAATTTACAGAAAGTAATTGCCTCAGTTGATTGATAAGACTTAGGAGTAGAAGTTTATTAGTATAGTTGAGAGTTAGGATTCTACCGATCCCGAACATGTGTCTTAGACCGTTACTTCTCGACGACCGACGATGCGAGGTAGTAGTGTAACGGGAGGGTTCCTTATTTGGATTTCGCCTCGGCGAGACGTCCCACGCACGAAATTGAGCGAATGTTGGGAGTTAGGAGAGGTCTTGGACACTAGGGATATAATTAGGATAATACGTATACGACTAGATTAGGATAGATAGATTGACTTTAGGATTATTAAGACGTAAGGCCTTTAGGGAATGAATGTTGTTTTAGGAAGGCGGTAGGAAGTTGACCACACTAGGTTTGTGGGTTAACTCTAAGTGGGATTAGGTCCCTAGAACTAAGAAGTTTAGGATATTGAGTGATTCGGAATGTTAGGCCGTAGAAGGAGAGGCTTTTCTTAGATGGAGCGTTACGTTGGTAACCTATCTTCAGAGGAGTTGGAGTATAAGCGGACTTTTACCCCTGCACTCGCGTTGTTAAGTTCGAGAGTGGATTTAACGAACGAGTCCTTTCCAGGAACAGGGAGTATTAATACGGGAGCATGGACCCATCATTTATGCGTCTCACAAATTTAAATTCTGTGAGAAGTATTATCCCCCGCTCGATTTAAAATTTGTAGCGGTAGTATTCGCCTTAAGGAATAGGGGCACTACTTCCTGGGAAGGAAATTTGTCTTTTCACGAGCAAGAAGTTGGATGTTCGTGAGGGACTATCGATTGAATATCCCCTTTCGCTAAGGAAATGTGGATGGGTTATTTGTAGATGCGTCGTTATATGTAGATGCGCCGAATAGGGAACCATCGAAGAGATTAGGGAAGGCACGAGATACCAAGTAGAACGAGCTTCTCCGAGGGGATACTATAGCTAGAGCATTCATGTTCGTGATGGACCGACTCACCTACTAGTATAAAGAGACTAGTGGTGGGACGAGGAAGGATGGGAGTAGTAGTTGTAGGGATCGAAACATCCGTACAATTGTTCGGATCATTTTTGTAAGTAGGGTGCCGGGATGTTTAAGTATCTCCTTCCGTAGTAGAAAGGTAGGATCGATTGTTCTAGAGTAACGATTAGGTGCTATGTTAGAGAAAGAAGAAGGTAGACTAAGATCGAATAATGATGACCTTAGTCCGAGCCCCATAGGGACGCCATTTTTTTTACCAAGGGGTTTGCTAGGAATGATAGAACGATAGTTTATTATGGTATACCCTTATATGGTTATACTATATGCCTGAATTTTGAGGGCAAAATTCCCTTTTAAGGGGGGGGGGGGGGGGGGTGGAGTATGTAACAACCCAGACTTTTGAGTGGCTATTTTATATTATTTTGCCCGATGGGCTAATTCTATAAAATAGGGAAAGTTGGAGTAAATATTGTTTCCCGTGACATTAAGGGATAATATTTACTATGTTTTGTCTGTTTACCGTACGAGAAGGTAAATGGCATTAGATTGTGATATATTGCGTCGTTATATGTAAAACGACAGTTATGACTCATATTTAAAATTGTGGTATAATTAATGAAATAAAATGAAATTGGAACACGAAAATTTGTTCACACTTTTCCGAATGCCAAAATAGGAGGTGCGGATGTTTTTAGAATAGTCGAGATAGTCAAAATAAGTGTCATGTTGTATTTTGGAGTTTCTGGCACTTTTGAAGCGTTATGACTCAATTATGCAGATACGAGTCATTTTAATGGTGTATTAGCAATTAAAAGAGGGCATTGATGTTTTAAGACCCGTTTAAGTCCCCCACCCCTTTTTCTTTCTTCATTTGAGAGAAAAGCCAAAGGAGAGAGAGAGAGAGAGAAGAGAGAGTTGGGAGAAATGGAGAGAAAGAGAGAGAAATGGAGATTTGAGGCCGGATTTCGTTGCTACCGGAAGAGGATCCGAGATTATGAACCTCGAGGCAAGTTTCTTACTTGCTAGATGTGATTTAATGTGATAAATTTCATGTGTAGCTAAGTTTTGGATGTTTAAACCCTAAATGGGTTCTTTGTTGATTTTGAAGATTTAAGCCTTAAATCTTAGTTTTAATTTGATTTGAGGATAAGCTATTAGTTATTAATGGTGTAGAAATGATTTGGGAAAATTAGATGTTGTTGATGTTGGATAAAATCAAAGATTTGAGGTTTTGGGATTTTAGGGTTCATACAACCCGTAGCCCAAACTGGGCAAAATTTCAGGACCGAATCGATTCGGCCCTAGGGGTGAATCGATTCGGCCCTAGGGGTGAATCGATTCGGATAAGGGGTAGGCTACAAGCCTGGTAGACCGAATCGATTCGGGCTAGGACCGAATCGATTCGGACAATTGCAGAAAGTCAGTTTTGCTCACCGAATCGATTCGGTTGTTCAGCGAATCGATTCGCAAGGGCGAATCGATTCGGACCAAGGGGCCAATCGATTCGGTTCCCCTGTTTTTGTGAGATTTTTCCTAGTTTAATTTTTAGACCTTTTTCTTTCAGGTCCAAGGTTTAGGGACCTTCCTTTAGGAAGTAATGGGGAGTCCTAGAGGGTGGTTTTGGGTATACTAATGCCCTAGGATTAAATGGGATGTTTAGGCTTACCTCGAGGGCTAGTTTGTGTGAGTTGATGCCCGGAATGAAATAGGAGATTAACCAAAAGATAAATTGAGGATAAGATGTTAATGTTGAGGCATTTGGGAGACACTCCTTGATGGAGATCCATTTTAATGGTTTATGATAGTGCATTGAAGTCTTGGGGACTATTTGGGGTTGATGGCACTTCGGGTGTTAAGTCATTAATAAAATATGACGTTAAGAACAAGAATTACATAAAATGAAATATAGTACTAATAAATAAGTACAAATGATTTTGAGAATGTAAAATTGGATGTTTTCAAAAGGAAAAAGTAATGTTTTCATAAATGTTAATGGATGGATACACACCTCTCTAAATCGCTATCTTAAGGGAAGTTCTCGCGTTGTGGTGAAGCCCCCTGACTAATGAATGCAGGGTGGATATAGTCCCTAGACCATGTGAGCGTTTGTGATTGTATATTTTTTTATGATGGGTAGGAGATTCCGGGTGTGGTCTTGACTATCCCGCAGGCACATGGCCGCTTCCCAACGTTTCGGTAGGATCCCAGGTTGTCTAAATGATAGGCCCTGCAAGATGATAGGAATTTAGGGGCGCGCACAGTGGGGAAACCCGAACGGGCGGTCTTAGAATCGTTAAATATATGTAATTAAAACTATTCTAAATCAAGTTGGACTTGACGTATGATAAGTTCCACAAAGAGCACAAATGAAATGTCATAAAGAGCATGAGAAAGTGCCATAAAGAGCACGATGAAAATGCCACAAAGAGCATATGATGATGATTATATTCCTGTTACGGAAGATATTTTTACAAAGTGTATCATTGAGATGAAATGCAACAAAGAGAATAAGACTATGATTATATTTCCTAATAAGGAACGAATTTATGAAATGAATTAGTATACGATGAAATTAATTGGTAAACATTTGATAAAATGTTGTACCATTTATATATTCCTAAAGAATAAATGGGAATTATGTTTTGATGGTGAATGGATATAATTATGTATCCTTGCGTAGTAGTAGATGAGACCTCTCACATATATATATATATCATACATATAATATTGTGCTAAGGGTCTAATGTATCTCGACGATCAGCCTTGCCTAGTAGTAGTGTATCGGGGGGGGGGGGGGGGGGGGGTTCCTTGTTTGGATTTCGCTTTGCGAGACACCCCACGCACGAATAAGGGTATAATGTTGTGACTGGGGAGAAGTTAGCCTTTAGTAGTTGGATTAATTAGGACAGGGTCAAATGTATCTCGACGATCAACCTTGCCTAGTAGTAGTGTATCGGGGGGGGGGGGGTGTTCCTTGTTTGGATTTCGCTTTGCGAGACACCCCACGCACGAATAAGGGTATAGTGTTGAGACTAGGGAGGAGTTAGCCTTCTATTTTTTGTTTAACCTGAGCATCATTAATATCACTCTAGGTTGATTTTAGACTGAGAGGTGAGAAATATTATTGTTAATTGTGAGAGAATCACGCACTTAACTGTCATGCATTTTATTCACATGGGGATCATATCAAACCGGGCCCTGACCCGTATCTATATTTCTTTGTTTCTGCATATACTCTTTGCCATCACAGGTGCTCTACCGCATGGACACCCGTATTTACATTTTCATTCCGATTGTCATGGAGCTACGGCATATTGCGGATGTTGTAGGTTATTGTTTAGACGTTTCTTCCCATGGTACTCTAGTTATGTTCATTTTATTTATTCGGGCGTGTTTGCCCAACTGTTGCACTCATTTACTATATTGTAAATATTGAAATGTAATAATCGGTGTAACTATTTGTATTAGTCTGTGCACCGACAGCTTATTCGGTGATTATTTATGATATTGTCGTTCTTTATTCATCGATTTTTTATATCCACCGTTTTTGCAAATGGGATTGTCTAACTGTTTTTTTTTTATTATTTACAAATTTTCTTTTATTGACAATCCGTTTTCTAAAATGATTGGTGGTTATCTCGTACTATTATTTTAATCGACAGTGATGCTGAGCATGGACCATCTATGATTCCTGTGATTATTAGAGTATTGGGCGGGCCACCTATTATTTTAGTAGGCGGGTTGTCACATACTGCCAATTTAAAAAAATCATAAACCTAATCGGCTATTGGAGTTTTCTCTGCAACTAACGATTATTCTCCGAAATCGAAAATAACATCAATCTTATGCTTTTTTTGTCTGTCCTATAATCAATTACAGTGTTCTTAATCGATTCTACCTGTATCACTTGGCTCTATCATTTGTAAGTTTATCTTTATCAGCAGTTGGTTTTTCTATTTTTGATCGATTACAATAAGTGTATGTCCTTTGTTTTGATTCGAGAGACTCATTGTAATATTCATTCATGTGATTGAATAGCTTTTTATATGTTATATATGTATATGTTTTGATTTTGTGTTTTTTATGCATTTATGTTTGGATTCTTCATATATAAGTTATATTTATCAATATTTGTAATTGTTAGTTGAATGTGCTGAATGAATATTATTGATGTATCATTCTAATTTTAAGAGTCCTTGATTTTGATTTGGTATTGAATCACTTATTGATATAGGTCCGTGCCAGCGAAAATAACTAGTTCGATATCAGTTTTCAAAGTACACGAAATGTTTATAAAGTAGATGTGATTGTTTTTTTAAAATATGTGTTTGCTTTATTGCTTCATGTATAGGTTTTTAAATAGTGCCCGTAATTTTATATTAATTATAAATAAATATTTTGATATTTCATGCATTAAATTATTGCATACATTTTTAGAATTGTTGACCTTAAAGTAAATGTTTTTCGTCTCTGTTTTACTGCAGTACATTATGGTAAGTAGTGTAATAGCAAGGTGTTGTTATTTGGATATTATGGCTTGTATTGAAATATTTGAAGATAGCTCATTAGATTTCATATTCAATGAGTTGTGTATTAGGTTTACTAATTGGAGAAGTGGGAGTTTCTCATTGAGGTATTCATTTGGTGATGAATGTCGATTCATGTTGATTTGTGACAACGATGTTTGTTGTATGTTACGGTCCCAATTGATCGTGAAAGCTAATTTCATTTGGATATATGTCATTGATTCATTACCATTTCCAAGTAATACATGTCGTGAATGGGTCGAATGCTCTAATCGAATTTTTGAAGGGGTTAACTGCAGTAATACAAGTTCTGAGAGGGTTGACAGTGGTGATACAAATACACAGAGGTTAGAGTCGTTATCATCAGCACCTGCAAATAATTTTAATAGTTGCATTGAAAATGCTTTTATCTTGGAGGTGTGGAGCCAAGTAAGTCGAAAGTCTATCTTTCGAATGATTGGAAGACTTATATAAGTCATGAGCAGCAGTGTTTTGAAAGAGTTGTAGTGGAATTTTGGGATAAATTGCGAAAGAATGCCATTGAGGTTGGGTTCAAGTATGTGTATTGAAGAATGATAAAACTCGAGTGATGGCTGAATGCTCTAAAAAGACTACTGAGAATTGGATGTGGAGAATTCATGCTTCATTATCTATAATAAATGGATACTTTTACATACGTGCAATGAATAATGAGCATACATGTAGAGGTGTCTTTCGTAGTCCGTCAGCCAAAATGATTGCCTCCAAGTTGGTTTCAACATTGGTAGCTGATGATATTAGAGATAACCCGCTATTGAGACCAATGGATGTAGTTAGAGATATGAAGAAGAATTATGGTCTTGATATAGCTTATCAACATGCATGGCGTGCGAAAGAGATGGCTGCTATTGATATACATGGTGATGAAAAGGTTTCTTATACATTAATGAATAATTATCGTGACCTTCTATTGCAGTATAATCCTGGGTCGCATTGCATCCTTGACGTGGAACATGAGAGTAAAAAATTCAAGAGAATATTTGTAATGTTTAGAGGATGTATTTATGGATTTCAATACTGCAGACCTGTTTTATTTCTTGATGGTGCCTTTTTGAAGAGCCGTTATCATGGAACAATATTATCAGCTACTGCAAGGAATGGGAACGATGGTAAATTAATTCTAAATATTTTATTTTGTGTATTGCATTGACATTTTGTTTGTTCCATTCTATATCATAAAAATACAAGCATAAAAATATAAAATACCTTTGAATGTCTTTGTTTTAGTTCACGTGTACTTTTCATTTTTCTACGCGTATTTTCATGATATGTCTTATTATGTGTAATACTAAGTAAAGTACACGCATAGTACATGTCAAGTACACATGAATATTTTTCTTAATTTCACTTGTACTTTTCATTTTTATGCGTGTACTTTAATGATGATGATGTTATGTGTAATACTAAGTAAAGTACACGCATAGTACATGTCAAGTACACGTGAATGTTTTTGTTAATTTCACGTGTACTTTTCATTTTTATACTTGTACTTTGATGATGATGTTGTTATGTTGAATACAAACTAAAGTACATGCATAGTACATGTCAAGTACACGTGAATGTTTTTTTTAATTTCACGTGTACTTTTCATTTTTATGCGTGTACTTTGATGATAGGTGTTGTTATTTAGAAATAATAAAGCCAAGTACACGTTAAAAATGTAAAGTACCTTTGAATGTTTTTGTTTAGTTCACCTGTAATTTACAGTTTTATGTGTGTATGTTGATGTTAGTGTTGTTAATAATAAAGCCAAGCAAAAGATTGGAAAGTAAACGTGCATGTATTTTTATCTTTATCATGTGTACGGTACCTTTTTATGTTGTCTTGTTATTTACAAACAATTTAAATTAAACACATAATATATTTTCCATGTGTTATAGGGTCTGTGCCAGCAACATCAATTTATAAAGTGTTATACATAGATGTGTTATTTATTTTAATTTTGATATATTTTTATATTTCAGGCCTTTTTCCTGTTGCATATGCTGTTGTTGATTCTAAAATCGAAGATAACTGGATGTGGTTTCTTGTCAATTTGCATAGTGCAGTAGTTGAGCAATATCGAAACATAACATTTATATCTGATCGAAATAATGGATTACTTGAAGCTGTTTCGAGGGTCTTCCCGTTGTCTGCACATTCCTACTGTATACATCATTTACAAGGGAATATAAAAAAGAAAATTCGTGGGAATTGTGCTGGATTTAGAGAGAAAATTGTTAAAGATTTTTCATCTTATGCATATGCTGTCTCAGTAGATGTATTTCACAAGAATATTGAAGCATTAAAGAAGGAAGGAGGAGCTTCTACTACCGATTTCATTGATAGTTTGCCTCCCGAGAATTGGTCCTGTGCATATTTCCCTACTAAATGGTATGGTGACATGGCATTTAGTGTTGCGGAGTCATTCAATTCATGGATATTGGAGGAAAGGCATTTACTAGTAATGAATATGCTTGATAAATTGAGAGTGAAGATTATGAATTTCAATGCAAACAAACTTGTTGAGTCTGATACTTAGAAAAATGAGCTATATCCTTCTTTTCAAAAGTTACTGAATGAAAATTGGAATAAAAGCCGACATTGGACTATTAGTCGCTCAAGTCAAAATGTATTTGAAGTTCATTCAGAAGTGAGAGCAATAGTTGACTTAGGAGAAAGGACTTGTTCTTGTAAGAGTTGGAAGATTAGATGTTTTCCATGTTCTCATCCTGTTTGTGTTGTGCGGAGGAAAGGGACCAGTATTTATGATTATATTGAGGAGTACTATAAGGTATCTTATTACAGAAAATCATACTCGATACCTATAGTTCCTCTTCTTGATTTGATTTCCTTAAATATCCCTATTCCTGAAAATCCATATGTCCTTCCACCAATGACTAAGAGACCGACAGGCAGGGCAAGAAATAAGAGAATAAAGTGTTCTGGTGAGATCACCGTAAGGGAAGTTACTTGCTCGAGGTGTAGTAAAACGGGTCATTACAGGTCTACTTGTAAGGAACCCATTTGAGTATTTTTAAAATTGTTGAATTCATTCATTTTAACCATTTGATTTAATAAATTAATTAGTAAACCATTTGTTTCACATGAATGAATGTAATTTATTTTTAAGTCTCATTTTTTAATTTGTTTTTTGTGTAGCTGTACACATATTTTGCATAAAATATACGTGATCATTTTTCCCGATGTTCACGTGTACTTTACATTTGTATACGCATGTTATGTACAGTACAAGGGCATTTTGATGTCCAAAGAAATTTCATCAATGCGTGTACTTGATGAAATATGCGTGTACTTTATGAAGTACACGCATTTAAAAATGGATTTGGTCAGTTCAATATGCGTGTACTTTATAAAAGCATGCATGTACTTTATTAATGACATTTAATTTAGATTTACTTGATGAAATATGCGTGTACTTTATGATGTACATGCATGAAGTTCACGCGTAATATAAATATAATATGCGTGTACTTTATGAAATGTGCTTGTACTTTATGAAGTACACGCATTGATAATTAAAGTATACGCATTTAAATATAAGTGTACACGTATGTTTTAGCAAAGTACACGGATATTGATATGACAAAAATCTAATTCAATATACGTGTACTTTATGTATTCTGCATGTAATTTTATCAGGTAGATGTATATAAATGCATGTACTATTTGAAAAATGGTTTGGGACATTACAATGTGCTTTTAATTTATAAAAGACACTTGGGTCACTCATATTCTTAAATTCCTAAGTGTATTATGGTTCGCACCAGCAGCATTATTATACAAGTATTTCAATAGGCGTGTACTTTATAGACTATGCGTGTACTTTATAAAGTACACGTGTAATATATAAAGTACACGCATTTATATAATTGTTTGGGACAATATCTTATTTGTGCTTTATAAAAATTTGCGTGTATTATAATTTATAATAGATAGAATCATATTTTGACATACCAATTTTTTTTACATTGAATGATATTAATGTTTACATCTTTTAAAATACACGTGATCATTTTTATAAGGGTTCACGTGTACTTTACTATATTTGGTGTATGACATAAGTGAGAATACATACAAGAAAGAAATAAAATTTTTATTAAAAATAAAAAAATAAAGTACAATTTTTTCACATAACAAAAGCTGAAAAAACTAAAGAAGGCTTCTATTAGGGAAGTTTGTCAAAGACATCTAGGGTGTCAGGAAGAAGTCAATTAAATTCGACCAGTGTCGAATTTTTTCTTCTATGACAGCTACAAGGCCTTCATAGAGAGCCTTCTTCTCCTTCAGCTTAGCGATTTTCATGGGAACTTCTTGTGTATAGAAATACATGCGGTCTTCATGTGTTTGAGGAGGGTCCTCATCCACATCAAATAAATTTATGGGATTGGATGGAAGTCCAGAATATCCTTCCCTCACATATGTTTGAAACTGCTCAAAGGCAGTTTCATATGCGGAAATATTTTCCTCAATTTGCCTTATTTTTGTTTTATTTCTTTCATCTCTCTCAAGAGTATCTCGCAAGTTTTCTGCTGGAATAGTCATTATGTTATCATTACCCTAGATGTAATGGTTAAGAAAGGAACAAATATTACTGTTTTATAGGAAAAGTTAAAGCTATTTATTTCTTGACCAGAAGTAGTTGGGAAGTGAGTAGTTGAGCTTAATAAATTGATTTTGGTTATTGTGTCCTGAATTTTTTTTTAAAGTAGTTTTCAATTAATATAAGAAAAAATTATTATATTAACCAGTGCGTGTACTTTAGTCAAACTGCATGTACTTTGAAGAATTCATTGGTGTACTTAGTAATTATCACTTGTAGTTTTCGTGAAAAATGCGTGTACATTGTTTCATAACACTCAGGTGCATTGTTTGTCTAAACCTTAGGTGGATTATGGTCCGCGCCAGTGGAAATAAACCATTTTGGTGTAATAAATATTATAAACAATAACAAATATAACACAAAATAAATTACAAATATGGTTTGTATTTGAATCATAATTTATAGAAGTTTTTTCTCCTTTCGGGGGAAGAAATATTTTGATAGAAGAATTTCCCCGAGTACATATGCTCTTTGTTTTAGCATGTCAGGGTCTTGAAATAATTTTTTCATTTCCTTGTTTCTTCTAATTTGTTCAATGTAGTACATGCAGAGCACCCCACAGTCAACCCTGTAATTAAAATAAAACAAATATACAAATTTGTATGATGCAAATGAATTTTTTTTAAAAGATACAAATTAGTAATTTTTAGAAATGAAGTTTTTCTTACCCATTATATTGTTTAGACATTCATGATCTCTTATTAGGTCAAATTTGAGATCACTTTCCAGCAAGAAATTTACTGTCCTTTTTTCTTGCTCTGTCAATGGATCATCATCCAATGTAAACTCATTTGGTGTACCTTCATCAAACTTCCTCTGAATTTTGAAACCATTATTTTTCATTATTTCTGCTTCAGTCTTCAATTGGCACAGTATTTTGTGGAAGACCGAAAACTGTTAAGAAAACAAATATTTAGTGTATACAAATAAAAGAGTATATGAAGATTAAAGAGTGAAAATTACACGTATTATATTAACGTACACGCATATTTTATTTTTTCATATCACGTGTATTATAAAATATGATGCATGTACTTTGCCTAAAGAGTTAAAAGTACATGCATAATATTAAAGTACACGCATATTTTATTTTTTCATATCATGTGTATTTTAAAATATGATGCGTGTATTTTGCCTAAAGAGTTAAAAGTACACGCATAATATTAAAGTACATGTAATTCATATTGGTTCATTTCACGTGTATTTTAAAATATGATGCGTGTAATTTGATAATCTGGATGATTATGTGCAACTAATACAAAGTATACGCATTATATTATACACGTGTACACGTGTATAATATAAGTATAGGTAACATTACAAATTAAGTTTAGGCACTAACCAATTTTTTTGCATCATCGAAGAATATTGTGTTTTTTTCATTGTCGTTCGGTCGAAGGGAATCCATGTGGACCACTTTATTTTCTTTTTAGTATATCACAAGTAATGTGAAATGTCCTACATTATGTCTTAGTACAATGAACAAATTATTACAAGTGCCTAAGTATTCAAATAAATCTTTGTATAACTCCCCTTTCTTATTGACTTCATTTGTGCTACAAGCTTCGATCTGAATAAAAATTATAGACATTGTGTTAATAAAAAACTGAAATTTTATTTCTCAAAACTTTCGGTTTAATTGTACTTACCCAACAATAATCAGAAAATGTGTGTGAGTAGGAGAGCCCTTCCTCTGACAATTTTAACCTCAATACTTCACTAAAGGCAAGTATTATCTGTTTCACACAATATAAAATGGTGAGGAAATAATAATGTTGAAATTTAATGGATGTCTAATATTTGGACTACATACTTGGCTTGAAATTTGTTGATTGTTGACGACTTCAAAAAAATCTACCCATGGGACATACGAAACCAGCCCTTGGAAAATAAATTCCCTACATTTTATATTATCAATAAGAATTGTATAATAATAACCTTATTCTTTTGCACCCAAAAAAATATAAATTAGCGAAGTGATAAATCATAAAACAATACACTTTACCCTGTCTCGGCCTTTTGAATAAACTCTTCAATCTTTTTCTTCGAAGCTTCATCGAGATATTTGTATACTTTGATTGCTTCAAGCTTGAATTGAGTTTCTTTCATTTTTTGAGCTATTATTAGACGACCTTTTCTCAGCTTTGACTCTTTTTGTTTCTTAATTGGTTCATGCTTTTCGGTTTCGCTGTCAGCTTTTCTTTTCTTCTGTCCTCTAGTAAGAGGCCCTTTTGTTTTGGATATTTTGGGGGTGCCCTAAACTATCTTTGAGGCTAGTTCAATCTTCAAACTCGAAATTTCGTCCATTAGTTGTTTATTAATGTTTGCCTTGTATATTTAACAAGGAATATTGGATTGTAAGCATTTTTTGAAACAATGATTCATTTTCTCTTACGTGTATTTTATAAAGTACACGCCTGTATTTTAATACATGCGTGTATTTCATAATATACACGCATGTATTATAAAATACGTGTACTTTATAAAATTTATAATATACAAGTGTACTTTCAACATAATTTGCGTTTACTTCAGAAAGTAAAGAGTGTATTATATATCTATTGTACTTTATAGATACCTGATCAGTTTTTTTCAATGCTAATTCATCAAGCATTTTCTTTAACTCTGAAATTTCGTCATTAAGGATTTTATTATTGTTTTCCCGTTATACATAAAAAATGTTACATTATAAGAAGTACTTGAATAAAACTGCATTATTTTTAATCAAATAATGCACGTACTCTGCATTATTTATAATATCAAATAAAACTGAATTAAAAATACTATGAAATAAAACTGCGTGTACTTTAGGAAAACTGCGTGTACTTTATGGAAACTCCGTATACTTCAGGAAAACTGCGGGTACTTTAGAAAAACTGCATGTACTTTAGGAAAACTGCGTGTAATTTTAATGTGTACTTTAGGAAAACTGCATATACTCTTCATTCAAAAGTACCTGTTGAGTTCTTTTCAATTCTAACTCCTCAAGATTCTGCCTCGATGTTATCTTTTCTATGTCAGCATCTTTCCATTTTTGCAATGTATCATCATACTTTTTTTTGAGGTCTTCATTAATCAGAGATAGATATCTATTTTTTTGTTCCAAAATTCGTGTTGATTCTCTGTGTTTTTTCAACGATTCATCCAATTCTTTAATTCTATCTGAATCACTCATTGTGACTTGATCAAGATTTTATTTTAAAGAACCGTTTAACTCAACTAGTTGGGCATTTTCTACCTATAACTTATTTAGTAACTCTTTTTCCTTCAAAAGGTTGGAATTCTCCACCTTTAACTTCTTCATTTCCTCATGGGCTTCAAAAAGTGAATCACCATCTACCTGCAACTGTACATTCAAAATGGCACTCTCCACCTCCAAAGAGGTCACCTTCTCAAGTGCACCATTAAAGTATTCAACTGCTTTTGATAGTTGGTTATTTTTTTCCAACAATTCCCTTTTTAAAACAACAATTTGTTCCTCCAAATTAACCTTTGGTTGATCTTTTCCCTTCTTTTTCTTTGGAGTCACAATTTTTTTAAGGGGAATATTCCAACCATGTGAAAACTCATTGTCATTAATATCTTCAGCAACTTTTTCTGATGATCAATCAGCATGTATAGGACTTTCTGTAGAAATGTTCAAAGAGTAACTTGGACCTTCAAACTGAGATTCCTTTTGTACATAACTGTCCTTACAAGCTGGTTTATTTGTAGCCCGCTTCAAAGTTGCTATTGCGATGTCATTCTTCACAAACCATTGTCTCAAAGACGACAATTTCCACTTCAGGAATTTTGGAGTTTTATCTTTAAATTCTTCAACAGGAGAAATAATTTCAAATTTCTCACATGCCCAATCCTGCGATCATACAAAAAACAAAATGAATTTAATACTTGTATTACCTAGGGATTCATAATGGAAAGTACAAGTGATTTGTTCAAAATACACGTAAAATTAAACGTGTACTTTTCAAATTTTACAATTGTATATTGAAAGTACGCGTGATTTTTACAAATTTAACGTCTACTTTATCAATATAAGTTCACGTGTACTTTCTAAAGTAAATTTATAATATTGACAGAAAATATAACAAGAGTATTTTGAAAGTACACTGGTTATATTTATAAAATATAGTACACGTGTACTTTGTAAAATACAAGTGTACTTCCACGTGATATAAGACGTGCATTTTCAAAATACACGTTATATAAGACGTGTATTTTCAAAATACACGTTAAATTATCACGTGTATTTTGAAAATACAAGTGAAAATATCAAGTGTATTTTGAAAGAACAAGAGAAAATATCACGTGTATTTTGAAAATACAATTCTACTTTATAAAGTGCAGTTGTATTTTGCAAAGTACACGTGTACTATATTTTGTAAATATAACAAAAGTACTTTAAAAATACACTTGTTATATCACGTGTATTTTGAAAATACCCTTGAAAATATCAGGTGAATTTTCAAAATACAATTAAAAATACATGTGTATTTTTAAAATATAAGTGAAAATATCACGTGTATTTTGAAAATACACGTGATATATTCAAAGTACAGGTAAGTATTGGTATGTAAATTTTGAAATATCAGGAATATCACGTGTATTTTGAAAATACACGTGAAAATATACGTGTATTTTCAAAATACAAGTGAAAATATCATGTGTATTTTAAAAATACACGTGAAAATAACCGTGTATTTTCAAAATACACGTGAAAATAAACGTGTATTTTCAAAATACAAGTGAAAATATCACGGTATTTTCAAACTACACGTGAGTATTGGTATGTAAATTTTGAAATATCAGGATGTTTTTTTGCTCACCAGTAGGAAAATGACACATCCAGTAACTGTGCTAGGTTTTGAACTTGCTGATTTGTCAAGTGAATATATGAGAAACTCATGCATAGCAGATGCCCAATCATACTTATTAGTTTCCTCAATATTGTCGATGTATTTCAACCAAAATTCTCCAAGGGTGAAGTTTGAGTTGGAGAAAAACAACGTGTTCAAGAAGTGGAGACATAAAATTTTAACAAAATCAGCAATTCCTTTATCTGACTCCAATTTAACTGATTTCTTCAAACCATTCAATATTTCTGACTTTCCTATTCTTTTTGCGAAGTATCGTTCTTGTAATCCAGATTTTTTAGCCGTATTCGGTCACTTTTTAAGTTCTATTGATTTTAAACCCTCAACCAGGGGTATGCCAAATATTTCACTTATATCTATTGTCATTATTGGAATCCTACTCTTCATACGAAAACTTTTGGTTTCCGTATTGTACAGCTCTATAATTGATAAAATATTTTTATCCGTCTTCTTGTGGTCCACTTATACTACTTTCTCACTGTAGTAGGCATTGAAAAGCCCCCAAAATGGAGTCTTCTTAAGAAGTTCAATATGGCTATTGTTTATTTTATCTTTAATCTAATGCAAATCATGGAGAAATCTAACAATATTTGACAGATATTGGTCATTCTTCTTTGCAGGACGTTTAGATTTCAATGCCACACAAGAACTAGAACTGGAACTGGATGAAAAACTATCATCGGAACTGCTCTTTTTTTGTTTCTTTCCTCTTCTTTCCTTCATCTTCATCCCCATTATATTGATCTATAAACAAAATTTAAATTACTAACCTATAATGATATGTACAAAAAATAAAATACATGCGAATTAGAATAAAACATAGACTAAAATAATAAAATACAAGCGTATTTAAGAAAAGTACATGCAATATTCTCACAAATAATTTATACAAGTCTCAACAAAATACATGCTAAAGGCGATAATATATATCGTCAGTTTCATGGTAATACCTAACAGAGGTTGTTCGACAAGTCAAAAACCAAGATTCTCTATTCCTAACATATTCAGTAAAGAAGTGATATAATAGCTGAATGCTAAAAGCTCCAACATTATCAAAACCCCTTAAGCAATACTGCTCAATTCGTTTAGCTAAATCCTTCGCTTTTGATTCAGTTACTTGAGGCAGTTGCACATCAAAAGTGCAGTAAATGTCTTCATAGTAGTAGTAAAAACCAAGTAACCTTTTAGCTCTATCATTGATGCGAAGGAGAAAATGAATTTCGTCATCATTAGTACTATTAACTGTCAATGTGAAAGTTTTTGTATTGTTAACATCTTCGAATGTGCAAGCAGCAATTCTGTAGTTGAACATGCTTGATCGTATGATTCCTAAACAATAACACAACAATACAAAATAGTACACTCATAATACACATTAGTACATGGATATTAGATTGAACAAATTGAATTTCAATGTGCGTGCACTTTATGAATTTTTTGCCTGTACTTTCAACAAAGTACACGCAAAAAATGAAAAAGTACACGCAATAATACTGATTACAAGCTAATAACATATCATTCAAATGCAGCTGGCGCGGACCAAAATCACTCCTAAATATTAACAAAATAATAATACTTCTTACAAACTCATGGAATATCATTCAAATGCTGTTGGCGCGGACCAAAATAACATAGGATTGATCAAATATGGATTTGAAATATATATTTTATAGAGTACACGTATAAAACATAAAAGTACACGCATAATGAATTGAGAAATTCAATGTCAATGTGCGTGTACTCTGTGTATTTTGCGTGTACTTTTTGATAGTACACACAAAATACACATAGTACATGCAAAACAGGTCTTGTACATGTATATATTCCAATGATGTATATATACCTAGTCTTTGATAAATCCTCGATAAATGATGTATACAGGAGGAAAAGTACAATGATGAAATACATATATCTAACTTGCAAAAAGTGTGTTTTGCAATTAAAATGAGGGAAACAAATATATTTTTTCGTATCATGAAGAAGAAGAATGTGATTTCATCAGTCAATGTGTCTACAAATTTATACATACGAGAACACAAAATACACAGGGACAAAAAGGTGATAAGAGAATGTATACATACTTGTTAGTGGTGTTTGGAAGAATATGATTTAGAATGTAAAATTTAGAACTTCAACGATTAGATTTTGATCGAAGAGAGTTAGGGTTTTGATCGAAGAGAGTTAGGATTTTGATCGAAGATAGTTTTTAGCGCTTCGATCAGGAGTATTTATATGTTGTTGTTGACAAAAATTTGATTGAGAAATAGATTCGTTTTGGGGTTTTGATCGAAGAGATGGTACGATTAAGGTTTTGATTCAAGAGAGAATACCGTATTTTTGGCGCTTCGATTTCTGAATAGTACGTGTTTGTTTTAATTTCGGGGTATTTATATGTTGGACCTAATCGTTTAAAATTTTTTGGGCCTGGTTTTTTTGTCCAAAATTGTTAGTCTAAGAACTAGATCGTAAAAGCCCCTAAAAAAAATTAAACGTTTCAAACTATTTAACTACTTACACAGTGTTTGAGTTTAAGTTATAGGATGTTTATAAAGGTATGTGTAAACGTTCACTTCAATTAACAATTTCCAATGACCAAGACATTAAGATTTTTCAACATGGGGCCAGGGTCTTAGTTAAAGGAGATATTTTGAATAAAAATAAACCGATGGACAAGCGAACAATCAAAGGATTAACAGGATAGATTTTAGTGACAGAGGATCAAAATGTTAAAAAACAATATGAGTAACAATAAATAAAAATATATGGGACCAAATTAGAATGGCTCTCAAAGATATATAAACAACGTGGTTAACGTATTTATGTTGTTAGAGTATTACTAATGTGGTCGATGCTACACAAAAAAATATATATATAAGAGGTTTGATGGAATCTCCGAAGAGTAGACGTGTATGATTAATATAAATTAAATTTTCAGACCTAGTTTTAATTAGACAATACTTCAAATACTCAATAAATAAAGCGTACATGTTTGCTCATAATTATTATAAAGGATACAAAAAGTCATCATGAAATCATTTGCAATAAAACGACACAATCCTATGTACAAACATCTCAGTCCAAACAACATAAATTCGACCAGTGTCGAATTTCTTCTTCTATGACAGCTACAAGGCCTTCATAGAGAGCCTTCTTCTCCTTCAGCTTGGCGATTTTCATGGGAACTTCTTGTGTATAGAAAGACATGAGGTCTTCATGTGTTTGAGGAGGGTCCTCATTCACATCAAATAAATCTATGGGATTGGGTGGAAGTCCAGAATAGCCTTCCCTCACATATGTTTGAAACTGCTCAAAGGCAGTTTCATATGAGGAAATATTTTCCTCAATCTCCCTTATTTTTGTTTTATTTCTTTCATCTCTCTCAAGAGTATCTCTCAAGTTTTCTGCTAGAATAGCCATTATGTTAACATTACCCTAGATGTAATGGTTAAGAAAGGAACAAATATTACTCTTTTATAGGACAAGTTAAAGCTATTAATTTCTTGACCAGAAGTAGTTGAGAAGTGAGTAGTTGAGCTTAATAAATTGATTTTGGTTAATGTGTCATGAATAAATATTTAAAGTAGTTTTTAATTAATATAATAAAAAATTATTATTTTAACCAGTGCGTGTACTTTAGTCAAACTGCGTGTACTTTGAAGAATTCATTGGTGTACTTAGTAATTATCACTTGTAGTTTTCGTGAAAAATGCGTGTACATTGTTTCATAACACTCAGGTGCATTGTTTGTCCAAACCTTACGTGGATTGTGGTCCGCGCCAGTGGAACTAAACCATTTTGGTGTAATAAATATAATAAAAAATAACCAATATAACACAAAATAAATTACAAATATGGTTTGTATTTGAATCATAATTTATAAAAGTTTTTTCTCCTTTAGGGGGAAGAAATATTTTGCTAGAAGAATTTCCCCGAGTACATATGCTCTTTGTTTTAGCATGTCAGGGTCTTGAAACAATTTTTTCATTTCCTTGTTTCTGCTAATTTGTTCAATATAGTACATGCAGAACACCCCAAGTCAACCCTGAAATTAAAATAAAACAAATATACAAATATGTATGATGTGAATGAAATTTTTTTAAAAGATACAAATTAGTAATTTTTAGAAATGAAGTTTTTCTTACCCATTATATTGTGTAGACATTCATGATCTCTTATTAGGTCAAATTTGAGATCACTTTCCAACAAGAAATCTACTGTCATTTTTTCTTGCTCTGTCAATGGATCATCATCCAATGTAAACTCATTTGGTGTACCTTCATCAAACTTCCTCTGAATTTTGAAACCATTATTTTTCATTATTTCTGCTTCAGTCTTCAATTGGCACAATATTTTTTGGAAGACTGAAAACTGTTAAGAAGACAAATATTTAGTGTATACAAATAAAAGAGTATATGAAGATTAAAGAGTGAAAATTACACGTATTATATAAACGTACACGCATATTTTTTTTTTCATATCACGTGTATTTTAAAATATGATGGGTGTACTTTGCCTAAAGAGTTAAAAGTACATGCATAATATTAAAGTACACGCATATTTTATTTTTTCATATCACGTGTATTTTAAAATATGATGCGTGTATTTTTCCTAAAGATTTAAAAGTACACGCATAATATTAAAGTACATGTAATTTGTATTGGTTCATTTCACGTGTATTTTAAAATATGATGCGTGTACTTCGATAATTTGGATGATTATGTGCAACTAATACAAAGTATACGCATTATATTATACACGTGTACACGTGTATAATATAAGTACAGGTAACATTACAAATTAAGTTTAGGCACTAACCAATTTTTTTGCATCATCGAAGAATATTGTGTTTTTTTCCTTGTCGTTCGGTCGAAGGGAATCCATGTGGACCACTTTATTTTCTTTTTAGTATATCACAAGTAATGTGAAATGTCCTACATTATGTCTTTGTACAATGAACAAATTATTACAAGTGCCTAAGTATTCAAATAAATCTCTGTATAACTCCCCTTTCTTATTGACTTCATTTGTGCTACAAGCTTCGATCTGAATAAAAATTATAGATATTGTGTTAATAAAAAAACTAAAATTTTATTTCTCAAAATTTTCGGTTTAATTGTACTTACCCAAAAATAATAAGATAATGTGTTTGAGTAGGAGAGCCCTTCCTCTGACAATTTTAACCTCAATACTTCACTAAAGGCAAGTATTATCTGTTTGACACAACATAAAATGGTGAGGAAATAATAATGTTGAAATTTAATGGATGTCTAATATTTGGACTACATACTTGGCTTGAAATTTCTTGATTGTTGAGGACTTCAAAAAAATCTTCCCATGGGACATACGAAACCAGCCCTTGAAAAATAAATTCCCTACATTTTATATTATCAATAAGAACAGTATAATAATAATAACCTTATTCTTTTTCACCAAAAAATATATAAATTAGCGAATTGATAAATCATAAAACAATACACTTTACCCTGTCTCGGCCTTTTGAATAAACTCTTCAATCTTTTTCTTCGAAGCTTCATCGAGATATTTGTATACTTTGATTGCCTCAAGCTTGAAGTGAGTTTCTTTCATTTGTTGAGCTATTATTAGACGGCCTTTTCTCAGCTTTGACTCTTTTTGTTTCTGAATTGGTTCATGCTTTTCGATTTCGCTGTCAGCTTTTCTTTTCTTCTGTCCTCTAGTAAGAGGCCCTTTTATTTTGGATATTTTGGGGGTGCCCTGAACTATCTTTGAGGCTAGTTCAATCTTCAAACTCAAAATTTTGTCCATTAGTTGTTTATTAATGTTTGCCTGATATATAAGAAGGAATATTGGATTGTAAGCATTTTTTGAAACAATGATTCATTTTCTCTTACGTGTATTTTATAAAGTACACGCCTGTATTTTAATACATGCGTGTATTTTATAATATACACGCATGTATTATAAAATACGTGTACCTTATAAAATTTATAATATACACGTGTACTTTCAACATAATTTTTGTTTACTTGAGAAAGTAAAGCGTGTACTATATATCTATTGTACTTTATAGATACCTGATCAGTTTTTTTCAATGCTAATTCATCAAGCATTTTCTTCAACTCCGAAATTTCGTAATTAAGGATTTTATTATTGTTTTTTCGTTATACATAAAAAATGTTATATTATAAGCAGTACTTGAATAAAATTGCATTATTTTTAATCAAATAATGCACGTACTCTGCATTATTTCTAATATCAAATAAAACTGCATTAAAAATACTATGAAATTAAACAGCGTGTACTTTAGGAAAACTGCGTGTACTTTATGGAAACTGCGTATACTTCAGGAAAACTGCGTGTACTTTGGGAAAACTGCATGTACTTTAGGAAAACTGCGTGTAATTTTAACATGTACTTTAGGAAAACTGCATATACTCTTCATTCAAAAGTACCTATTGAGTTCTTTTCAATTCTGACTCCTCAAGATTCTGCCTCAATGTTATCTTTTCTATGTCAGCATCTTTCCATTTTTGCGATGTATCATCACACTTTTTTTTAAGATCTTCATTACTCAGAGGCAGATATCTATTTTTTTGTTCCAAAATTCGTGTTTATTCTCTTTGTTTTTTCAACGATTCATCCAATTCTTTAATTCTATCTGAGTCACTCATTGTGACTTGATCAAACTTTTCTTTTAAAGAACCGTTTAACTCAACTAGTTGGGCATTTTCTACCTCCAAATTATTTAGTAACTCTTTTTCCTTCAAAAGGTTGGAATTCTCCACCTTTAACTTCTTCATTTCCTCATGGGCTTCAAAAAGTGAGTCACGATCTACCTGCAACTGTACATTCAAAATGGCACTCTCCACCTCCAAAGAGGTCACCTTCTCAAGTGCACCATTAAAGTCTTCAACTGCTTTAGATAGTTGGTTATTTTTTTCCAACAATTCCCTTTTTAAAACAGCAATTTGTTCCTCCAAATTAACCTTTGGTTGATCTTTTCCCTTCTTTTTCTTTGGAGTCACAATTTTTTTAAGGGGAATATTCCAACCATGTGAAAACTCATTGTCATTAATATCTTCAGCAACTTTTTCTGATGATCAATCAGCATGTATAGGACTTTCTGTAGAAATGTTCAAAGAGTAACTTGGACCTTCAAACTGAGATTCCTTTTGTACATAACTGTCCTTACAAGCTGGTTTATTTGTAGCCCGCTTCAAAGTTTCTATTGCGATGTCATTCTTCACAAACCATTGTCTCAAAGACGACAATTTCCACTTCAGGAATTTTGGAGTTTTATCTTTAAATTCTTCAACAGGAGAAATAATTTCAAATTTCTCACATGCCCAATCCTGCGATCATACAAAAAACAAAATGAATTTAATACTTGTATTACCTAGGGATTCATAATGGAAAGTACAAGTGATTTGTTCAAAATACACGTAAAATTAAACGTGTACTTTTCAAATTTTACAATTGTATATTGAAAGTACGCGTGATTTTTACAAATTTAACGTCTACTTTATCAATATAAGTTCACGTGTACTTTCTAAAGTAAATTTATAATATTGACAGAAAATATAACAAGAGTATTTTGAAAGTACACTGGTTATATTTATGAAATATAGTACACGTGTACTTTGTAAAATACAAGTGTACTTCCACGTGATATAAGACGTGCATTTTCAAAATACACGTTATATAAGACGTGTATTTTCAAAATACACGTTAAATTATCACGTGTATTTTGAAAATACAAGTGAAAATATCAAGTGTATTTTGAAAGAACAAGAGAAAATATCACGTGTATTTTGAAAATACAATTCTACTTTATAAAGTGCAGTTGTATTTTGCAAAGTACACGTGTACTATATTTTGTAAATATAACAAATGTACTTTAAAAATACACATGTTATATCACGTGTATTTTGAAAATACCCTTGAAAATATCAGGTGAATTTTCAAAATACAATTAAAAATACATGTGTATTTTTAAAATATAAGTGAAAATATCACGTGTATTTTGAAAATACACGTGATATATTCAAAGTACAGGTAAGTATTGGTATGTAAATTTTGAAATATCAGGAATATCACGTGTATTTTGAAAATACACGTGAAAATATACGTGTATTTTCAAAATAAAAGTGAAAATATCATGTGTATTTTAAAAATACACGTGAAAATAACCGTGTATTTTCAAAATACACGTGAAAATAAACGTGTATTTTCAAAATACAAGTGAAAATATCACGGTATTTTCAAACTACACGTGAGTATTGGTATGTAAATTTTGAAATATCAGGATGTTTTTTTGCTCACCAGTAGGAAAATGACACATCCAGTAACTGTGCTAGGTTTTGAACTTGCTGATTTGTTAAGTGAATATATGAGAAACTCATGCATAGCAGATTCCCAATCATACTTATTAGTTTCCTCAATATTGTCGATGTATTTCAACCAAAATTCTCCAAGGGTGAAGTTTGAGTTGGAGAAAAACAACGTGTTCAAGAAGTGGAGACATAAAATTTTAACAAAATTAGCAATTCCTTCATCTGTCTCCAATTTAACTGATTTCTTCAAATCATTCAATATTTCTGACTATCCTATTCTTTTTGCGAAGTATCATTCTTGTAATCCAGATTTTTTAGCAGTATTTGGTCACTTTTTAAGTTCTATTGATTTTAAACCCTCAACCAGGGGTATGCCAAATATTTCACTTATATCTATTGGCATTATTGGAATCCTACTCTTCATACGAAAACTTTTGGTTTTCGTATTGTACAGCTCTATAATTGATAAAATATTTTTATCCGTCTTCTTGTGGTCCACTTATACTACTTTCTCACTGTAGTAGGCATTGAAAAGCCCCCAAAATGGAGTCTTCTTAAGAAGTTCAATATGGCTATTGTTTATTTTATCTTTAATCTAATGCAAATCATGGAGAAATCTAATAATATTTGACCGATATTGGTCATTCTTCTTTGCATGACGTTTAGATTTCAATGCCACATAAGAACTAGAACTAGAACTGGATGAAAAACTATCATCAGAACTGCTCTTTTTTTATTTCTTTCCTCTTCTTGCCTTCATCTTCATCCCCATTATATTGATCTATAAACAAAATTTAAATTACTAACCTATAATGATATGTACAAAAAATAAAATACATGCGAATTAGAATAAAACATAGACTAAAACAATAAAATACAAGCGTATTTAACAAAAGTACATGCAATATTCTCACAAATAATTTATACAAGTCTCAACAAAATACATGCTAAAGGCGATAATATATATCGTCAGTTTCATGGTAATACCTAACAGAGGTTGTTCGACAAGTCAAAAACCAAGATTCTCTATTCCTAACATATTCAGTAAAGAAGTGATATAATAGCTGAATGCTAAAAGCTCCCACATTATCAAAACCCCTTAAGCAATACTGCTCAATTCGTTTAGCTAAATCCTTCGCTTTCGATTCAGTTACTTGAGGCAGTTGCACATCAAAAGTGCAGTAAATGTATTCATAGTAGTAGTAGAAACCAAGTAACCTTTTAGCTCTATCATTGATGCGAAGGAGAAAATGAATTTCGTCATCATTAGTACTATTAACTGTCAATGTGAAAGTTTTTGTATTGTTAACATCTTCGAATGTGCAAGCAGCAATTTTGTAGTTGAACATGCTTGATCGTATGATTCCTAAACAATAACACAACAATACAAAATAGTACACTCATAATACACATTAGTACATGGATATTAGATTGAACAAATTGAATTTCAATGTGCGTGTACTTTATGAATTTTTTGCCTGTACTTTCAACAAAGTACACGCAAAAAATGAAAAAGTACACGCAATAATACTGATTACAAGCTAATAACATATCATTCAAATGCAGCTGGCGCGGACCAAAATCACTCCTAAATATTAACAAAATAATAATACTTCTTACAAACTCATGGAATATCATTCAAATGCTGCTGGCGCGGACCAAAATAACATAGGATTGATCAAATATGGATTTGAAATATATATTTTATAGAGTACACGTATAAAACATAAAAGTACACGCATAATGAAATGAGAAATTCAATTTCAATGTGCGTGTACTCTGTGTATTTTGCGTGTACTTTTTGATAGTACACACAAAATACACACAGTACATGCAAAATAGGTCTTGTACATGTATATATTCCAATGATGTATATATACCTAGTCCTTGATAAATCCTCGATAAATGATGTATACAGGAGGAAGGGTACAATGATGAAATACATATATCTAACTTGCAAAAAGTGTGTTTTGCAATTAAAATGAGGGAAACAAATATATTTTTTCATATCATGAAGAAGAAGAATGTGATTTCATCAGTCAATGTGTCTACAAATTTATACATACGAGAACACAAAATACACAAGGACAAAAAGGTGATAAGAGAATGTATACATACTTGTTAGTGGTGTTTGGAAGAATTTGATTTAGAATGTAAAATGTAGAACTTCAACGATTAGATTTTGATCGAAGAGAGTTAGGGTTTTGATCGAAGAGAGTTAGGATTTTGATCGAAGATAGTTTTAAGCGCTTCGATCAGGAGTATTTATATGTTGTTGTTGACAAAAATTTGATTGAGAAATAGATTCGTTTTGGGGTTTTGATCGAAGAGATGGTACGATTAAGGTTTTGATTCAAGAGAGAATACAGTGTTTTTGGCGCTTCGATTTCTGAATAGTACGTGTTTGTTTTAATTTCGGAGTATTTATATGTTGGACCTAATCGTTTAAAATTTATTGGGCCTGGTTTTTTTGTCCAAAATTGTTAGTCAAAGGACTACATCGTAAAAGCCCCTAAAAAAAATTAAACGTTTCAAACTATTACACTACTTACACAGTGTTTGAGTTTAAGTTATAGGATGTTTATAAAGGTATGTGTAAACGTTCACTTCAATTAACAACTTCCATTGACCAAGACATTAAGATTTTTCAACATGGGGCCAGGGTCTTAGTAAAAGGAGATATTTTGAATAAAAATAAACCTATGGACAAGCGAACAATCAAAGGATTAACAGGATAGATTTTAGTGACAGAGGATCAAAATGTTAAAAAACAATATGAGTAACAATAAATAAAAATATATGGGATCAAATTAGAATGGCTCTCAAAGATATATAAACAACGTGGTTAACGTATTTATGTTGTTAGAGTATTACTAATGTGGTCGATGGTACACAAAAAAAAATATATATAAGAGGTTTGATGGAATCTCCGAAGAGTAGACATGTATGATTAATATAAATTAAATTTTCAGACCTAGTTTTAATTAGACAATACTTCAAATACTCAATAAATAAAGCGTACATGTTTGCTCATAATTATTATAAAGGATACAAAAAGTCATCATGAAATCATTTGCAATAAAACGACACAATCCTATGTACAAATATCTCAGTCCAAACAACATAAATTTGACCAGTGTCGAATTTCTTCTTCTATGACAGCTACAAGGCCTTCATAGAGAGCCTTCTTCTCCTTCAGCTTGGCGATTTTCATGGGAACTTATTATGTATAGAAAGACATGAGGTCTTCATGTGTTTGAGGAGGGTCCTCATTCACATCAAATAAATCTATGGGATTGGGTGGAAGTCCGGAATTGCCTTCCCTCACATATGTTTGAAACTTATCAAAGGCAGTTTCATATGAGGAAATATTTTCCTCAATCTGCCTTATTTTTGTTTTATTTCTTTCATCTCTCTCAAGAGTATCTCTCAAGTTTTCTGCTGGAATAGCCATTATGTTATTATTACCCTAGATGTAATGGTTAAGAAAGGAACAAATATTACTCTTTTAGAGGAAAAGTTAAAGCTATTTATTTCTTGACCAGAAGTAGTTGGGAAGTGAGTAGTTGAGCTTAATAAATTGATTTTGGTTAATGTGTCCTGAATAAATATTTAAAGTAGTTTTCAATTAATATAATAAAAAATTATTATATTAACCAGTGCGTGTACTTTAGTCAAACTGCGTGTACTTTGAAGAATTCATTGGTTTACTTAGTAATTATCACTTGTTGTTTTCGTGAAAAATGCGTGTACATTGTTTCATAACACTCAGGTGCATTGTTTGTCTAAACCTTACGTGGATTGTGGTCTGCGCCAGTGGAAATAAACCATTTTGGTGTAATAAATATAATAAACAATAACCAATATAACACAAAATAAATTACAAATATGGTTTGTATTTGAATCATAATTTATAAAAGTTTTTTCTCCTTTCGGGGGAAGAAATATTTTGATAGAAGAATTTCCCCGAGTACATATGCTCTTTGTTTTAGAATGTCAGGGTCTTGAAACAATTTTTTCATTTCCTTGTTTCAGCTACTTTGTTCAATGTAGTACATGCAGAGCACCCCACAGTCAACCCTGAAATTAAAATAAAACAAATATACAAATTTGTATGATGTGAATGAAATTTTTTGAAAAGATACAAATTAGTAATTTTTAGAAATGAAGTTTTTCTTACCCATTATATTGTTTAGACATTCATGATCTCTTATTAGGTCAAATTTTAGATAACTTTCCAGCAAGAAATCTACTGTCCTTTTTTATTGCTCTGTCAATGGATCATCATCCAATGTAAACTCATTTGGTGTACCTTCATCAAACTTCCTCTGAATTTTGAAACCATTATTTTTCATTGTTTCTGCTTCAGTCTTCAATTGGCACAGTATTTTTTGGAAGACCGAAAACTGTTAAGAAGACAAATATTTAGTGTATACAAATAAAAGAGTATATGAAGATTAAAGAGTGAAAATTACACGTATTATATAAACGTACACGCATATTTTATTTTTTCATATCACGTGTATTTTAAAATATGATGGGTGTACTTTGCCTAAAGAGTTAAAAGTACATGCATAATATTAAAGTTCACGCATATTTTATTTTTTCATATCACGTGTATTTTAAAATATGATGCGTGTATTTTGCCTAAAGAGTTAAAAGTACACGCATAATATTAAAGTACATGTAATTTGTATTGGTTCATTTCACGTGTATTTAAAATATGATGCGTGTACTTTGATAATCTGGATGATTATGTGAAACTAATACAAAGTATACGCATTATATTATACACGTGTACACGTGTATAATATAAGTACAGGTAACATTACAAATTAAGTTTAGGCACTAACCAATTTTTTTGCATCATCGAAGAATATTGTGTTTTTTTCATGGTCGTTCGGTCGAAGGGAATCCATGTGGACCACTTTATTTTCTTTTTAGTATATCACAAGTAATGTGAAATGTCCTACATTATGTCTTTGTACAATGAACAAATTATTACAAGTGCCTAAGTATTCAAATAAATCTCTGTATAACTCCCCTTTCTTATTGACTTCATTTGTGCTACAAGCTTCGATCTGAATAAAAATTATAGATATTGTATTAATAAAAAAACTAAAATTTTATTGCTCAAAATTTTCGGTTTAATTGTACTTACCCAACAATAATCAGAAAATGTGTGTGAGTAGGAGAGCCCTTCCTCTGACAATTTTAACCTCAATACTTCACTAAAGGAAAGTATTATCTGTTTCACACAATATAAAATGGTGAGGAAATAATAATGTTGAAATTTAATGGATGTATAATATTTGGACTACATACTTGGCTTGAAATTTCTTGATTGTTGAGGACTTCAAAAAAATCTTCCCACAGGACATACGAAACCAGCCCTTGGAAAATAAATTCCCTACATTTTATATTATCAATAAGAACTGTATAATAATAATAACCTTATTCTTTTTAACCAAAAAATATATAAATTAGCGAATTGATAAATCATAAAACAATACACTTTACCCTGTCTCGGCCTCTTGAATAAACTCCTCAATCTTTTTCTTCGAAGCTTCATCGAGATATTTGTATAGTTTGATTTCCTCAAGCTTGAAGTGAGTTTCTTTCATTTTTTGAGCTATTATTAGACGGCCTTTTCTCTGCTTTGACTCTTTTTGTTTCTAAATTGGTTCATGCTTTTCGGTTTCGCTGTCAGCTTTTATTTTCTTCTGTCCTCTAGTAAGAGGCCCTTTTATTTTGGATATTTTGGGGGTGCCCTGAACTATCTTTGAGGCTAGTTCAATCTTCAAACTCGACATTTCGTCCATTAGTTGTTTATTTATGTTTGCCTGATATATTTAACAAGGAATATTGGATTGTAAGCATTTTTTGAAACAATGATTCATTTTCTCTTACGTGTATTTTATAAAGTACACGCCTGTATTTTAATACATGCATGTATTTTATAATATACACGCATGTATTATAAAATACGTGTACTTTATAAAATTTATAATATACACGTGTACTTTCAACATAATTTGCGTTTACTTTAGAAAGTAAAGCGTGAACTATATATCTATTGTACTTTATAGATACCTGATCATTTTTTTTCAATGCTAATTCATCAAGCATTTTCTTCAACTCCGAAATTTCGTCATTAAGGATTTTATTATTGTTTTCCCGTTATACATAAAAAATGTTACATTATAAGCAGTACTTGAATAAAACTGCATTATTTTTAATCAAATAATGCACGTACTCTGCATTATTTCTAATATCAAATAAAACTGCATTAAAAATACTATGAAATAAAACTGCGTGTACTTTAGGAAAACTGCGTGTACTTTATGGAAACTGCGTATACTTCAGGAAAACTGCGTGTACTTTAGGAAAACTTCATGTACTTTAGGAAAACTGCGTGTAATTTTAACGTGTACTTTAGGAAAACTGCATATACTCTTCATTCAAAAGTACCTGTTGAGTTCTTTTCAATTCTGACTCCTCAAGATTCTGCCTCAATGTTATCTTTTATATGTCAGCATCTTTCCATTTTTGCAATGTATCATCATACTTTTTTTTGAGATCTTCATTACTCAGAGACAGATATCTATTTTTTTGTTCCAAAATTCGTGTTGATTCTCTTTGTTTTTTCAACGATTCATCCACTTCTTTAATTCTATCTGAGTCACTCATTGTGACTTGATCAAGTTTTTCTTTTAAAGAACCGTTTAACTCAACTAGTTGGGCATTTTCTACGTCCAACTTATTTAGTAACTCTTTTTCCTTCAAAAGGTTGGAATTCTCCACCTTTAACTTCTTCATTTCCTCATGGGCTTCAAAAAGTGAATCACGATCTACCTGCAACTGTACATTCAAAATGGCACTCTCCACCGCCCAAGAGGTCACCTTCTCAAGTGCACCATTAAAGTCTTCAACTGCTTTAGATAGTTGGTTATTTTTTTTCCAACAATTCCCTTTTTAAAACAGCAATTTGTTCCTCCAAATTAACCTTTGGTTGATCTTTTCCCTTCTTTTTCTTTGGAGTCACAATTTTTTTAAGGAGAATATTCCAACCATGTGAAAACTCATTGTCATTAATATCTTCAGCAACTTTTTCTGATGATCAATCAGCATGTATATGACTTTCTGTAGAAATGTTCAAAGAGTAACTCGGACCTTCAAACTGAGATTCCTTTTGTACATAACTGTCCTTACAAGCTGGTTTATTTGTAGCCCGCTTCAAAGTTGCTATTGCGATGTCATTCTTCACAAACCATTGTCTCAAAGACGACAATTTCCACTTCAGGAATTTTGGAGTCTTATCTTTAAATTCTTCAACAGGAGGAATAATTTCAAATTTCTCACATGCCCAATACTGTGATCATATAAAAAACAAAATGAATTTAATACTTGTATTACCTAGGGATTCATAATGGAAAGTACAAGTGATTTGTTCAAAATACACGTAAAATTAAACGTGTACTTTACAAATTTTACAATTGTATAATGAAAGTACGCGTGATTTTTACAAATTTAACGTCTACTTTATCAATATAAGTTCACGTGTACTTTCTAAAGTAAATTTATAATATTGACAGAAAATATAACAAGAGTATTTTGAAAGTACACTGGTTATATTTATAAAACATAGTACACCTGTACTTTGTAAAATACAAGTGTACTTCCACGTGATATAAGACGTGCATTTTCAAAATACACGTTATATAAGACGTGTATTTTCAAAATACACGTTAAATTATCACGTGTATTTTGAAAATACAAGTGAAAATATCAAGTGTATTTTGAAAGAACAAGAGAAAATATCACGTGTATTTTGAAAATACAATTCTACTTTATAAAGTGCAGTTGTATTTTGCAAAGTACACGTGTACTATATTTTGTAAATATAACAAGTGTACTTTAAAAATACACTTGTTATATCACGTGTATTTTGAAAATACACTTGAAAATATCAGGTGTATTTTCAAAATACAATTGAAAATACATGTGTATTTTTAAAATACAAGTGAAAATATCACGTGTATTTTGAAAATACACGTGATATTTTCAAAGTACAGGTAAGTATTGGTATGTAAATTTTGAAATATCAGGAATATCACGTGTATTTTGAAAATACACGTGAAAATATATGTGTATTTTCAAAATATAAGTGAAAATATCATGTGTATTTTGAAAATACACGTGAAAATAAACGTGTATTTTGAAAATACACGAGAAAATAAACGTGTATTTTCAAAATACAAGTGAAAATATCACGGTATTTTCAAACTACACGTGAGTATTGGTATGTAAATTTTGAAATATCAGGATGTTTTTTTGCTCACCAGTAGGAAAATGACACATCCAGTAACTGTGCTAGGTTTTGAACTTGCTGATTTGTCAAGTGAATATATGAGAGACTCATGCATAGCAGATGCCCAATCATACTTATTCATTTCCTCAATATTGTCAATGTATTTCAACCAAAATTCTTCAAGGGTGAATTTGAGTTGGAGAAAAACAACGTGTTCAAGAAGTGGAGACATAAAATTTTAACAAAATTAGCAATTCCTTCATCTATCTCCAATTTAACTGATTTCTTCAAATCATTCAATATTTCTGACTATCCTATTCTTTTTGCGAAGTATCGTTCTTGTAATCCAGATTTTTTTGCAGTATTCGGTCACTTTTTAAGTTCTATTGATTTTAAACCCTCAACCAGGGGTTTGCCAAATATTTCACTTATATCTATTGGCATTATTGGAATCATACTCTTCATACGAAAACTTTTGGTTTCCGTATTGTATAGCTCTATAATTGATAAAATATTTTTATCCGTCTTCTTGTGGTCCACTTATACTACTTTCTCACTGTAGTAGGCATTGAAAAGCCCTCAAAATGGAGTCTTCTTAAGAAGTTCAATATGGCTATTGTTTATTTTATCTTTAATCTAATGCAAATCATGGAGAAATCTAACAATATTTGACCGATATTGGTCATTCTTCTTTGCAGGACGTTTAGATTTCAATGCCACACAAGAACTAGAACTGGAACTGGATGAAAAACTATCATCAGAATTGCTCTTTTTTTGTTTCTTTCCTCTTCTTGCCTTCATCTTCATCCCCATTATATTGATCTATAAACAAAATTTAAATTACTAACCTATAATGATATGTACAAAAAATAAAATACATGCGAATTAGAATAAAACATAGACTAAAACAATAAAATACAAGCGTATTTAACAAAAGTACATGCAATATTCTCACAAATAATTTATACAAGTCTCAACAAAATACATGCTAAAGGCGATAATATATATCGTCAGTTTCATGGTAATACCTAACAGAGGTTGTTCGACAAGTCAAAAGCCAAGATTCTCTATTCCTAACATATTCAGTAAAGAAGTGATATAATAGTTGAATGCTAAAAGCTCCAACATTATCAAAACCCCTTAAGCAATACTGCTCAATTCGTTTAGCTAAATCCTTCGCTTTCGATTCAGTTACTTGAGGCAGTTGCACATCAAAAGTGCAGTAAATGTCTTCATAGTAGTAGTAGAAACCAAGTAACCTTTTAGCTCTATCATTGATGCGAAGGAGAAAATGAATTTCGTCATCATTAGTACTATTAATTGTCAATGTGAAAGTTTTTGTATTGTTAACATCTTCGAATGTGCAAGCAGCAGTTTTGTAGTTGAACATGCTTGATCGTATGATTCCTAAACAATAACACAACAATACAAAATAGTACACTCATAATACACATTAGTACATAGATATTGGATTGAACAAATTGAATTTCAATGTGCGTGTACTTTATGAATTTTTTGCCTGTACTTTCAACAAAGTACACGCAAAAAATGAAAAAGTACACGCAATAATAATGATTACAAGCTAATAACATATCATTCAAATGCAGCTGGCGCGGACCAAAAACACTCCTAAATATTAACAAAATAATAATACTTCTTACAAACTCATGGAATATCATTCAAATGCTGCTGGTGCGGATCAAAATAACATAGGATTGATCAAATATGGATTTGAAATATATTTTTTTATAGAGTACAAGTATAAAACATAAAAGTACACGCATAATGAATTGAGAAATTCAATTTCAATGTGTGTGTACTCTGTGTATTTTGCTTGTACTTTTTGATAGTACACACAAAATACACATAGTACATGCAAAATCGGTCTTGTACATGTATATATTCCAATGATGTATATATACCTAGTCCTTGATAAATCCTCGATAAATGATGTATACAGGAGGAAAAGTACAATGATGAAATACATATATCTAACTTGAAAAAAGTGTGTTTTGCAATTAAAATGAGGGAAACAAATATATTTTTTCATATCATGAAGAAGAAGAATGTGATTTCATCAGTCCATGTGTCTACAAATTTATACATACGAGAACACAAAATACACAAGGACAAAAAGGTGATAAGAGAATGTATACATACTTGTTAGTGGTGTTTGGAAGAATTTGATTTAGAATGTAAAATGTAGAACTTCAACGATTAGGGTTTGATCGAAGAGAGTTAGGGTTTTGATCGAAGAGAGTTAGGATTTTGATCGAAGATAGTTTTTAGCGCTTCGATCAGGAGTATTTATATGTTGTTGTTGATCAAAATTTGATTGAGAAATAGATTCGTTTTGGGGTTTTGATCGAAGAGATGGTACGATTAAGGTTTTGATTCAAGAGAGAATACAGTGTTTTTGGCGCTTCGATTTCTGAATAGTACGTGTTTCTTTTAATTTCGGGGTATTTATATGTTGGACGTAATCGTTTAAAATTTGTTGGGCCTGGTTTTTTTGTCCAAAATTGTTAGTCTAAGGACTAGATCGTAAAAGCCCCCCCCCAAAAATTAAACGTTTCAAACTGTTACACTACTTACACAGTGTTCGAGTTTCAATTATAGGATGTTTATACATGTATGTGTAAACGTTCACTTCAATTAACAACTTCCAATGACCAAGACATTAAGATTTTTCAACATGGGGCCAGGGTCTTAGTTAAAGGAGATATTTCGAATAAAAATAAACCGATGGACAAGCGAAGAATAAAAGGATTAATAGGATAGATTTTAGTGACAGAGGATCAAAATGTTAAAAAACAATATGAGTAACAATAAATAAAAATATATGGGACCAAATTAGAATGTCCCTCAAAGATATATAAACAACGTGGTTAACATATTTATGTTGTTAGAGTATTACTAATGTGGTCGATGGTACACACAAAAATATATATATAAGAGGTTTGATGGAATCTCCGAAGAGTAGACGTGTATGATTAATATAAATTAAATTTTCAGATCTTGTTTTAATTAGACAATACTTCAAATACTCATTAAATAAAGCGTACGTGTTTGCTCATAATTATTATAAAGGATACAAAAAGTCATCATGAAATCATTTGCAATAAAACGACACAATCCTATGTACAAACATCTTAGTCCATGTTGAACAAAACAGGAATCTAAAAAATAGTTTAATGTTAGTATGTGTATATTACAAAAGATGTTTTAACGTTTTAAAAACAAAACACATTTTAAATCAAATAAATTTATGTAAACTTTATGAAATATATGTTTGGAATCATCAAAATCAATATATTACATTAAACTAAAATATACATTAATTACAATTAGGATAATTAAATATTAATTAAAGGGTTAAATACATCTTTGTTTAACAATCTCTCCATTTTTTATGATGACAAACAATGATTCACAATGATCCATAAAATGAATGAATTAAGCACAAATTGGTAATCATAAATATATCTCCCCCTTTGACATTATCAAAAATATTTTTCATATAAAACGAGTGTCAAGAAAAAAATCAGTGTTCCCTCTACCAAAAATAATTCGTGCTTGGGATCCAACCGTAAGTCATAAGAGGCATACATAAATATCATGAAATTCTTAATATGCACATATTTCATCAAAAATTTCTCATAGCATATATTTTATTATTTAGATAGACATGAACATAATCAAATAACATATAAGTAATAAAAACGATAAATGATCAACTTTTCAAGCGCATAAATAAAAATCATAACTCAATGTTCTCAAATAATTTGAATTAAGCACACAACATGAGTTAAAATATAATGACATTTATATAGCGATACGAATTTATCATTTTGCTCATGCTTTTCCGTTTTCAAGATACGAGCATAAAATTCTCAAAATTATACATCATATAGCATCAAGGTACATGATCAAGAATTTTTCTACTAATAATTTTTAATAAATATCCCCCCCCCCCCCCCCCCCCTCCAAGGGATACCAATAAAGGCATATATGCATATAATAAATAAGGTGCATCTTTTTTATTAGAAAAAAACATTTACTTTCATCAAATCATTTACAATAAATCTCAAATATTTTATATAAGGTAATTTTTTTTTAACAATTACTTCATAAAATAATATTCTTCATAAAAGTCAATAATATTCAGACAATCGGGTTAATCATATAACATGCCATAAATCTAAATCACAAGATTCAATATGTACACGTATAAAAATCAATAAATACGTACCTCAATATCGCCATGTAGCACATATAACTAGCAAATTTACAAATGACATTTTTATTTCAAAATTATCATACGATAAAGTCATGAATTAATTCAATATTAATAACAACAAATTTATGTCAAGATGTAACACACAAAAAAAATTATGAATTTTCATTTCAAATTTTTATCATTAAAATTTAGTGCATGTCTCACAACATAAAATCATCAAGAATAATAAATGTACAAATTTACATGCAAAGACTAAATTATCAACAATAAGCTCATATGCTATAATAAATAATCTATGCATAGAAAAATATCAATTAAGATTATATTTAAATCATCAATGAGTATATGCTATTCAAAAATTCATGAAGGGTGTTCCTTACCACCTTACCAATACCAATGATATTTTCATGAAGCTCTCTCCAAGTGTGGCATTTTCATCGTTTGGTAATGATTCATGAAATTTTAATTTTTCTTCCGTACCAAATCATATGCTTTGAAAATCCACAAGTAATCTCAACATGCAACGTACACAACTCCCTACACAACTCCCTACACAACTTTGAAGATTTTCTCTTTTAATACCAAAAATGTGTTAGGTCCATAAATCTATATTAGAGCATAAGTTTTTTAAATGCATTTTCTCATCAACTTTTAAAAAAATTCATGCATAGGTATTGTAGAAGGGTGTCTACCTACAAAAAAATATAAATAAAAACATTTATTTATAATATATTGAGAAGGAACCCACCCAGGGTCCAGGCAGAAACGCATAATTGAGAAGGAACCACCCAGGGTCCCGACAGAAACTCATATTCAGCAAGAACCCCCAACGCCACTGCAAGTATCAGCGTCGCTGCAAGCGTCAGCGCTGCTGCAGCAATAACATTCGAGAGGTGCCCGCGAGGGTCACCGCAGAAGTCCAAGATTGAGAAGTGTCATTGCAATAGTCAGCGCCGCTGCAAGGGTCAGCGCCACTGCAGGGGTCAGCGCCACTGCAAGGGTCACTGAAGTAATGACATTCGAGAGGGTCAGCGCCGCTGCAAGTGTCAGCGCCACTGAAAGGGTCAGCGCCGTTGCAAGTGTCTGCGCCACTGCAAGGGTCAGCGCCACTGCAAGTGTCTGCGCCGCTTCAAGTGCCAGTTCCGCTGCAAGTGTTAGCGTCGCTGCAAGTGTCAGCGCCACTGCAAGGGTCAGCGTCACTAGGGTCAGCGTGCAAGGGTCAGCGCCGCTGCAAGTGTCTGCGCCGCTTCAAGTGCCAGCACCGCTGCAAGTGTCTGCGCCCCTGCAGGGGTCAGCGCCACTGCAAGGGTCACTGCAGCAATGACATTCGAGAGGGTCAGCGCCACTGCAAGGGTCAGCGTCACTGCATGTGTCTGAGCCGCTGCAAGGGTCAGCGTCACTTCAAGTGCCAGCGCCGCTGCAAGTGTCAACGCCGCTGCAAGGGTCAGCGTCACTAGGGTCAGCGCCGCTGCAAGGGTTAGCGCCGCTTCAAGTGCCAGCGTCGCTGCAAGTGTCTGCGCCACTGCAAGGGTCAGCGCCACTGCAAGTGTCTGCACCGCTGCAAGGGTCAGCATCGCTTCAAGTGCCAGCTCCGCTGCAAGTGTCAGCGCCACTACAAGTGTCAACGCCGCTGCAAGGGTCAGCGCCACTTCATCAAGGGTCACTACAGTAATAACATTCGAGAGGTGCCCGCGAGGGTCACCACAGAAATCCAAAATTAAGAAGTACCACTACAAGGGTCAGCGCCGCTGCAAGGGTCACTGTAGTAATGACAGTCGAGAGAGTCATCGTCACTACAAGGGTCACTGCAGAAATGTTATTCGAGAAGTGCTGCTATAAGGGTTTCGGTAGAAACTCATATTGAGGGAGTAGCTATCACGAGCAACTCCTCATTATGAAACATCAGTCTCTAAATGAACAACAACACTAATACTTTACTTTCTTGTATAGGTTGCCTAGTTGAGCAAGCAGGGCTCAAGCAGGCTAGTTGGGACCTCCCGGGAGTTTTGGCTTGGCGGTTGAGGGACAAGGTATGTTGAGCAAGCTCAACCACTTAGAACTATAGGATTGAGAGAATACTAGTAGGAGACCCTAGGGTCACCCAGTCCTCACACACCTCACACTTAGTCACAAGTGAAGTGAGCAGCCAAAGGGCTGACTGCTCACAAGAAAAGAAATGTTTATAAAATGATTTCAGAGGGGAGGGTCCTCTAAACCCCTCTCAAGAAAAATTATTTTAGAAGGGGGTCCTCGAGACCCCCCTCAAGCTTGCAAATATTTTAGAGGAGGTGGTCCTCGAGACCCCCCCTTAAGTTTACAAAGTTTGTATCAAAGTTACCATTTCAAAAGATATTTAGCAAATCAGATATTTTGTCTCCATTAGAAGACATATTTGCTTTTGAACTTTGGTCGGCACTAGGGGGCATCTTCCAGGGGGGACAGGCAGACCTGCCTGCAGGAAGGGACAAATAGTACACTGCGGACTTTGTCCCTCACCAACCCTCTAAGTTTTGGCGCCAAAAGTTCCAACCCAGCCTTAGTGCCCAAGTATAAATAGGACCCCTGGGCAAGGTCATAATAGACAATAGAAATTGCATTGTTACTCTGCTAAAATATCACCAGACCTACCTAGTATTCTCTCCCTGCTCATTCTCTTAGTGCTGAGTGCCTTGTTCCTTCACTCCCCACTGACAGCCATCACTCTCAGGTGTTTCCCTTGAGAAAATTACTATTTTTGTTGTGAAAGTTCATCTTCTTGCAGGGAGTGAGTTGAAGCTTGAGTTCCATTGTTACCAGAAGGAGAAGTTTTCTTCAGAAGTTGCACCAGGAGACCTTGAAGACCTTGCAGGCAGCGTCCATTGGAGTGGGTCATGCCTCACCCTTTCCAATTATTCATAGACCCCAGTCTCACTACCCTCCTACATTTGGCGACTCTGCTGGGGAGGTATCCTCACTTCCATGGACAAAGAAGGTTTTAATGTTTCTAGGTAGCTAGTGTTTGAAGACATTCCATCTGGAAATGGATCTCAAAGAGACAAGGCCACTCAGGTGGATGTGGTGGTGACCGGAGCAAAGGTACTATCTCCTCCGGGAGGGCAGACCAGCTCACCGGCAGCAGCTCCGGTGGTAGAGGCTTATGAGTATGTTTTTTAGACTTGGCAAGTTTGGGTTAAGATTGTGTAACACCAGCAGCAACCCCCTCTGGAAGTGCTACCGTTCTGATAGCGATTCCGGCAGAAGTAGCTCAGCCGCAAAGGACGGCGCTGGAGCAAGTTGTGACAATCGTCAAGTTCACTGGCAGAACCCCCGAAACCCTAAGTGTTTGGCGAGGAACTCCTCTCGCTCATTGATAACAATGAGGAACCCTTAAGAAAAGAACTCATGGCAGTAGTAGCTAATGACGAGGGACCCTCAGTAGTGGGTCCCATAGTAGAAATCCCAAAAGATAGAAAACCTCTAACTAGCGAGGGGGTCGCGATGAACTCACTGGAAAGGGGGTCACGAGGAACCTGCGGCTAGCAGCACACCCCCATAGTACCAACAGTCGGTGACACACACCCCGCCGCCAAGAAGGGAGTGGAAGTGGCGACCCCTGTAGAAACAACAAATCACTAAGAACCCAGGGGCGAGGAGCCCTGGGTACCTCTCGTCGTCAATAAAGTGTCCATGGAAGCAGCAACATACTCTCCATGACGCCAACAATGGGTGAGACACCCTGGGTCATGGAACCCTCGATGTGATAAGAGGTCGAGACCCCCCCACCAGAAACAAATAGCAAATTGCTGATCTCCCCAAGCGCAACACGACCAGTCAAAAAATCGTCAACATCACAAAGGGTCGAGACAACCTGAGTCGAGGAACCCTCGACATGACAAGATGATGAGAAACCCCCTTGCAGTGACGAGGGACCCGTAAACGCGAGGCCAGGTCGCGAGACCCCGGCCACTGACGAGAGGCCACCATACTGTCATAGGCCGAGACCCCTGTTCCTGAAAAAATTCAAAGGCATCGAGACACCACCACCCAAAGAAACTAGGGCTTTCGAAGAATCCAAGGTAACTGGCGAGGGATCCTCGGACGTAGGGTCGCCTCGCAGCAAACCACGGGTAGAGACCCCCCTTCTTAAAAAAAATCATGGGCGTCGAGACATCTAAGGTCGAGATACCCCCGTCAGCGCCAACACATTCCGAGACACCCAAGGTCAAGATACTGCCAGACGCCAATAATGGATTGGGCGAGGGACCCTTGACTATGGGACACGAGGAACCCCTAATGGAATTCGCAATCGCCAAGACACCCCCAACCATAGACTGACTCGGCGGAGTATTCCCCATATTTACACCAGCACGCGAAGAGTCGCTGCCAACGCTGTGATATGTCGAGATACCTATAGAGGAGAAATCATTACGCGAGGAACCTCTAGAAAAACCCGTCACGGGCGAGAGACCCTCATGTGCAGAAATAGCAGGCGAGGAACCCTGGGGCATGGACTCCGAGCGCGCGAGGTCTTGAATGGGGCGAGAGACCCTTTCCTCCTATCTCGCGGTGAAACCCTATCTCGACAAGGAGACGAGACACCCCCAGCCGCCTCTACCTGATTCGGCGAGGAACCCTTGGTTGGGTGAAGCGAGGAACCCCGTGTTTAGCGCAAATCACGAGGAACCAACACCAATTTCAATAGATGTCGAGACCTCCCCTTTCAACATAATAGGGGTCGAGACACCCTCAGTCAAAACCCCAAGAACCAAACTGCCAACACACGAGGAACTGTCAAGTGTATACTTGGTTCGCGAGGAGCCCTCAAATGCGGAATTATGTCGCGAGGAACTCACCAAAAAGGGGGGTCGCGAGGAACCCATGGTTGGCAGTGCACCCCCCATGGCGCCAATGGTTAGTCGAGACACCCATTTTTTGTAGAATCCGAAGATGTCGAGACCCCCTCTCTCCAAGAAAAAATTCCAACAGTCGAGACACCCCCTCTTGAAAGAACTGCGATCCAAGATCTCTGGCAATAGAAATCCTCAGTTGAGGGTCAGCGCATGAGGAGCCTACAAATGACGAGTTACCTTCGTTGACAGCGACTGTGAACGAGATGGTCCCAGAAATCGATAAAGAACACTACTCAAGAATCTCCACAGCTTTGGCAACGTGGGAAGATTTTTTTTTGTGTCGCGAGGAACCTTCGTTAGTTAGAACAAATATCGGTGAGAGGATGCCCAAGTTGCCCTCTAACGAGGAACTCCATCCATAAAAGAGTTTGACGAGGAACCTCTGACGAAATCAAACCTAGATAAGGGGCCTCTGTACGAGGACCCCCGTCTCAAGCGACGGAGAAGATCATGGTCTAGGAAACCAACATGGAATGTCATATGAAATCAAATTGTGCTGAGGGGCCTCTGTGCGAGGACCCCTCCCTCATCTCAGGCAGCGACGAGGAACTCCTTTGGATTCCTCGACATCACGAATTACTGCTCAACATCACGAAATTTGGAGGTACTCATCATCGGTGAGGAACCCTTGGTTGCAAAAGTCTCTGGCGAGGAACCCATCATGCGCGAAGTCCCAGGCACAAAACCTAAAATCGTGCTCATAGGTACTGAGGGCGAGGAACCCAAAAGTGTGTTTGAAGTCGCATGCGAGATGACCAAAGGTCGCGAGGAACCTCCTGCCAGTATTGCGCATGGGAGAAGGATGTGTGATAGTGTCACGAGGTTGCGAGGAACCCTCAACCTCTAGTGAAGAACCTTTAACGTTTTGGGAGGGACAAAATTCATGAGGCACCCTTGACGACGACGCAAGACCCAAGGTCGTCCCAAATATCATAGCGCACGAGGGACCCAAAGGGATCTGCGAGGAACCCTTTTCTATGATAGAACCCAAATTATTGACACAGAAGCCGCCGACGACAGTTGCAACGAGCAAGCCATTTCGAGAGTCACACGCGAGCGCGAGGGGCTGAGTTGTGTCTCGCTAATGACAAGTAGCGAAGAGGAACCCTTGACTAATGATGGCCACGAGGAACCTCTTATGGTCGTGATGAAAAGTGGGGAACCCCTTGTGGTCAAAATGCCAAGTGAGATACCCCTCAAGTGCGAGGGATCCGAGGCTACAAAATTCCCACACAAGGAACCCTGAGGAAATACAAAAGTCCAAATGGGGAACCCTCCATAGATAACAACTCGTGCGAGGAACCCACCAAATGAGGAGCCTCTTATGTTCAAAACTTTGAACAAAGAACCCACAGCTAAGAAGGGTCCGGACGAGGGACCCTCTATGTTAGGACAACAACGCGCGAGGAACCCCTTTCAGCTAGAGCAGTGGACGAGAAACTGCCAACAAAAAATTATGCCAGGAACCCAGAGTCATCGAGGAACCCTCTCTCATAACATGTCCCAAATTATCTGACACGGATGTTGTTGGCAAGGAACTCGTTGGAAAATAAGGGCTCAACGCCATTTTAGATGAGGAACCCATCCGAATTGACGACAGTGGCAGGGAACCCTCGGAGCTCGAGGAACCCCTCATGGTTGCGAGAATAGAGTAATTCATAATCGTAGAGGAACCCCTTTCAAAATTGCGCGATGGCAAGTAACTCGTATAGGCAATACACAGTCGCAAGGAATCCTTTGTAGTCAATGACCTTAACGAGGAACCCCTAGCATCTTGGGTGGAACACAAATTGGAGACTGTAAATAAAGTTTGGGAACCCAGATCTTGGGTGGAATCTAGATTTAGAGGAACCCACAAATAAAGAAGTTCCAAATTTTGAGGAACCCAGATTGGCGCCAGCAGCAGATTCCTGCAAAGTACCCTCCCCCGTCACGACCCTCAACACCAGTCGGTGCTCCTAAATCATCTTGTGGTGGACAAAGGTCAAGAGGAACCTCCAACATGTCTGACGACAAAATACCTGCAATCATCCCAAAATTCAACCCGTCATCAACGGATATCCTCACCACTATAGCCAAGAAGGTACTATGCCTAACTCTTGCCAAGTTTCATTTTCTTAAAAGAAGGGCAGAACCTCTACTAGATTAGAAGAGGGCCCATGATATAAGGAACTTTCCTCATCATACTTGGGGGGATATCCAAACCAAAAGTAAAAGTATAGTGAGTAAAGTCCCTAAGACCCGATAGGACCAGCAGGAGGTTATCCTCCTAGTAATAATAATAATAATAAAAAAAATCACTACGCTTTTTTTCATTATTCAATATAGATTTATAGCCTAGAGAACAAGTCCTAACCTCTATTCTCAAGAAAACTTTACTTGACCAGTTTTCAGAAAATAGGGAGAAGCGGGTCTACCCTCCTCTCTAAACTTGTTATTTTTATGAGACAAAAAGGTTCCTAAGAAACGTCTCGAACAAGCGCCCTTGCAGACCAAGGGAACTTTTTTGTATAAAGAAATAATTATTTCTTTATTTATGATATATGTGAAATTTTATTCAAAGTTTGTGGAAGGAGAAGGGCTAACCCATCTCTTAGTTACTTACCAACAAATGAATATGCATAACAAAATGGGGTTGCACTAAAAGTACCGCACAGTCACACGGGGCTGCGCTAAAAAAATATATAAACTGCTCAGCTATATGCAAGAAGTACCCCGCAGCTAGAGGGGCCGCTTCCAAATTTCAACTTGCTCAGTTATATGCAAGTACCCCGCAGTTAAAGGGGAAACTTTTAAAATTTTAAACTTGCTCAGCTATATGCAAGTACCCCGCAGTTAGAGGGGCAACGTCCAAATTTTTACTTGCTCATTTATATGAAAGTGCCCCGCAGTTAGAGGGGAGCTTCAAAATTTTAACTTGATCATCTCATATGCAAATACCCCACAGTTAGAAGCGGGAAGTTCAATCTTGAGGTTCTCATATAAAAAAGAGTAACTCAAAGTATTGAGCAACTCCAAGTATACATATAAGGTACGACAGTTTAGTACCTAAGGCTCCAAGGGCATAGGAGCGCTCACAGTCTTGAGTAACTGCCAAGTATAAATATAAGGTGCGAATGTTTAGCACCTAAGTCTCTAAGGGCACCGTAGCGCTCACAGTCTTGAGCAAGTGCCAAGTATAAACATAAGGTGATCTAGATGAGCACCTAAGGCTCCAAGGGCATCAGAGTTCTCACAATATTGAGAAAATGCCAAGTATAAACGTAAGGCTCCAAGGGCACCGGAGCGCTCACAGTCTTGAGAAAGTGCCAAGTATAAATATAAGGTGCGCCAGTTGAGCACCTAAGGCTCCAAGGGCATCGGAGTGCTCACAGTCTTGAGCAAATGCCACGTACAAACGTAAGGTGCTCCAGATGAGCAACTAAGGCTCCAAGGGTACCGGAGCACTCACGGTCTTGAGCAAATGCCAAGTATAAATATAAGGTGCGCCAGTTGAGCACCTAAGGCTCTAAGGGCACCGGAGCACTCTCAGTCTTGAGAAAATGTCAAGTATAAATATAAGGTGCGCCAGTTGAGCACCTAAGGTTCTAAGGGCACCGGAGCGCTCACAGTCTTGAGCGAGCGTCAAGTATAAATATAAGGTGCGCCAGTTGAGCACCTAAGGCTCTAAGGGCACCGGAGCGCTCACAGTCTTGAGCAAGCGTCAAGTATAAATATAAGGTGCGACAGTTTAGCACCTAAGGCGCCAAGGGCACCGGAGTGCTCACAGTCTTGAGAAACTGCCAAGTATAAATAAAAGGTACGAAAGTTTCGTGCACAAGTCTCTCGATATTACAAGACACTTCTGCACGAGGGGGCTAATATTGAGAAGTCCTCAAGAAAGTGAATAAATAGTAAAATAACTTGGAGTGTGGGGTTCCATTTATAGTGGCTCCACCTGCCCAAGATTGCAAGTTTGACAAAAAATAGCCTAGGGCGAGGGAATCCACCTTGAGTGCCCTTTCTTCCCAAACTTGATGCTGCAGAAAAGCACTCAGGGAGAGGGGCTCACCGCGAGTAACCCCTCCGCCCAAGATAGAAGGCCACAGAAGAAGGCCAAGGGCGAGGGGCTCACCGCGGGTAACCCCTCCGCCCAAGATAGAAGGCCATAGAAGAAGGCCAAGGGCGAGGGGATCACCATGAGTAATCCCTTTGTCTCAGATAGAAGGCCACAGAAGAAGGCCAAGGGCGAGGGGCTCACCGTGGGTAACCCCTCCGCCTAAGATAGAAGGCCACAGAAGAAGGCCAAGGGCGAGGGGCTCACCGCGAGTAACCCCGCTGCCCAAGATGAAAGGTCGTAGAAGAAGGCCAAGGGCGAGGGGCTCATCGCGAGTAACCCCTCCATCCAAGATGCAAGAAGAAGGCCAAGGGCGAGGATCTCATCGCGAGTAACCCCTCCGCCTAAGACAGAAGGCCGTAGAAGAAGGCCGAGGGCGAGGGAGTCATCGCGAGTAACCCTTCCACCTAAGAGGAAAGACCAACAGAAGAAGGCCAAGGGCGAGGGGCTCACCGTGAGTAACCCCTCCGCCCAAGATGAAAGGCCACATAAGGAGGCCAAGGGCGAGGGGCTCATCGCGAGTAACCCCCTTCGCTCAAGACAGAAGGCCATAGAAGAAGGCCGAGGGCGAGGGACTCACCGCGAGTAACCGCTCCGCCTAAGAGGAAAGGACAACAGAAGAAGGCCAAGGGCGAGGGGATCACCGTGAGTAACCCCTCCGCCCAAGATGAAAGGCCACAGAAGGAGGCCAAGGGCGAGGGGCTCACCGCGAGTAACCCTCCGCCCAAGATAGAAGGCCATAGAAAAAAGGCCAAGGGCGAGGGGTTCACCATGAGCAGCACCTTTAAACAAAGTAGAAGGCCATAGAAGAAGGCTAAAAACTGAGGGGCTCACCGCGAGTATCCCCTCCGACCAAGTTTATACCCTGATAAGAAGTTCCACTATAGGTGGCCTCATTTATAAAACTTAGGATGAACTGACATAACATTCAATGACCCTAAGAGGAATGATGACGAAACCCTAGGGTCCCTGAAAAAAAAACTGAATTTATGGCGTACAAACCCTTTTGGTATACCCAACACAAAAGACTTTCCACGAGGGGATAATGTAGAAGGGTGTCTACCTACAAAAAAATATAAATAAAAACATTTATTTATAATATATTGAGAAGGAACCCACCCAGGGTCCCGGCAGAAACGCATAATAGAGAAGAAACCACCCAGGGTCCCGACAGAAACTCATATTCAGCAGGAACCCCCAGCGCCACTACAAGTATCAGCGTCGCTGCAAGTGTCAGCGCCGCTGAAAGTCTCAGCGCCGCTGCTGTAATAACATTCGAGAGGTGCCCGCGAGGGTCACCGCAGAAGTCCAAGATTGAGAAGTGCCATTGCAAGAGTCAGCGCCGCTGCAAGGGTCAGCGCCACTGCAAGGGTCACTACAGCAATGACATTCAAGAGGGTCAGCGCCGCTGCAAGGGTCAGCGCCGCTGCAAGTGTCAGCGCCACTGCAAGGGTCAGCACCGCTGCAAGTGTCTGCGTCGCTGCAAGGGTCAGCGTCGCTTCAAGTTTCAGCGCCGCTGCAAGTGTCAACGCCGTTGCAAGGCTCAGCGTCATTAGGGTCAGCGCCGCTGTAAGGGTCAGTGTCGCTTCAAGTGCCAGCGCCGCTGCAAGTGTCAGCGCCACTGCAGGGGTTAGCGCCACTACAAGGGTCACTGTAGCAATGACATTCGAGAGGGTCAATGTCACTGCAAGTGTCAGCGCCGCTGAAAGGGTCAGCTCCGCTGCAAGGGTCAGTGCCGCTGCAAGGGTCAGCGCCGCTTCAAGTGCCAGCGTCGCCGCAAGTGTCTGCGCCACTGTAAGGGTCAGCACCGCTACAAGTATCTGCGTCACTGCAAGGGTCAGCGCCGCTTCAAGTGCCAGCGCCGCGGCAAGTGTTAGCGTCGCTGCAAGTGTCAACGCCGCTGCAAGGGTCAGCGTCACTAGGGTCAGCGCCGCTGCAAGTGTCTACGCCGATGCAAGGGTCAGCGTCGCTTCAAGTGCTAGTGCCGCTGCAAGTGTCTGCGCCACTGCAAGTGTCTGCGCCGCTGCAAGGGTCAGCGCCGCTGCAAGTGCCAGCGCCGCTTCAAGTGCCAGCGCCGCTGCAAGTGTCAGCGCCACTACAAGTGTCAACGTCGCTACAAGGGTCAGCGCCACTAGGGTCAGCATCACTATAGCAAGGGTCACTACAGTAATAACATTCGAGAGGTGCCCGCGAGGGCCACCACAGAAATCCAAAATTAAGAAGTACCACTACAAGGGTCAGCGCCTCTGCAAGGGTCACTGTAGTAATGACAGTCGAGAGAGTCAGCGTCACTGCAAGGCTCAGCGCCACTGCAAGGGTCACTACAGAAATGTTATTCAAGAAGTGCCGCTATAAGGGTTTCGGCAGAAACTCATATTGAGGGAGTAGCTATCACGAGAAACTCCTCATCATAAAACATCAGTCTCTAAATGAACAACAACACTAACACTTTACTTTCTTGTACAGGTTGCCTAGTTGAGCAAGCAGGCTAGTTGGGACCTCCCGGGAGTTTTGGCTTGGCGGCTGAGGGACAAGGTATGTTGAGCAAGCTCAACCACTTATCACTATAGGATTGAGAGAATACTAGTAGGAGACCCTAGAGTCACCGAGTCCTCACACACCTCACACTTAGTCACAAGTGAAGTGAGCAGCCAAAGGGCTGGCTGCTCACAAGAAAATAAATGTTTATAAAATGATTTTAGAGGAGAAGGTCCTCTAAACCCCTCTCAAGAAAAATGTTTTTAGAAGGGGGTCCTCGAGACCCCCCTCAAGCTTGCAAATATTTTAGAGGAGGTGGTCCTCGAGACCCCCCCTCAAGTTTACAAAGTTTGTATCAAAGTTACCGTTTCAAAAGATATTTAGCAAATCAGATATTTTATCTCCATTAGAAGACATATTTTCTTTTGAACTTTGGTCGGCGCCAGGGGGCATCTGCCAGGGGGACAGGCAGACCTGCTTGCAGGAAGAGACAAATAGTACACTACAGACTTTGTCCCTCACCAACCCTCTATGTTTTGGCGCCAAAAATGCCAACCCAGCCTTAGTGCCCACGTATAAATAGGACCCCTGGGCAAGGTCATAATAGACAATAGAAATTGCACTGTTACTCTGCTAAAATATCACCAGACCTACCTAGTATTCTCTCCCTGCTCATTCTCTTAGTGATGAGTGCCTTGTTCCTTCACTCCCCACTGACAGCCATCACTCTCAGGTGTTTCCCTTGAGAAAATTACAATTTTTGTTGTGAAGTTCATCTTCTTGCAGGGAGTGAGTTGAAGCTTGAGTTCCATTGTTACCAGAAGGAGAAGTTTTCTTCAGATTTTGCAGCAGGAGACCTTGAAGACCTTGCAGGCAGCGTCCATTGGAGTGGGTCACGCCTCACCCTTTCCAGTTATTCATAGACCCCAGTCTCACTACCCTCCTACAGGCATAATAAATGATACATATTAAGATCAATAACGACATACAATCATATAATAATAACATTCAATTTTATCAAGATATATCCAAAAATAATTTGTCATCCTTAGTGTGCTTTGAATTGTACAAAAATAAATTTATTCACATTTTCAATCATGAACACATTTTAGATTAGTATGAGATAAATCATTGAACACTAAAATATTTTCAAGTAAAGAATAGAGTTCAACATATATATAAACATGAAAATAATATATCACAAAAGTTATAAAAATAAATAAAAAAAATATAAAAAACAATTTCTTAATCTCATTTTTTTTTCAAGTACCAACATTAATCTTGCATCTAAAATTTTTATCTTTTGGAACCCAATATGTGTGTGGTTGATTAGGGTTAGCCTGGATGATTATCTTTTTAGGAATCCAAGTTAATTTTTTATTCTTATACCTTCTTTTTCTAAAATAATAAAATTTAGAGTAATGTGTATGTCTGCCACAATATGTGTATAAAGATTTAGAATGACTACGTGAGGCATCATTTTGAAATAAATTGGAATAATTATTCTCATTTTCTTCATTGTGTCCAATACCATTTTTATTAAACTGAATTCCTTGATTTTCCAAAATGTTATGAAAATATTTATCTCCCTTTGTAAATGTATCTACTGATTTCCTTTAATAATCAACCTTTCTTTTTAATTCATTATTTTCACATTCAAATGGGTTAGTATCAATTATAGATTTTTACTTTTTCAAGAACTTAATTTCATTCTTTAAAGATTCCTTTTCTAATTTTAAATTATTAAAATCATTTGATATGGAATCACACTTATCATGAGTCTTTTTAGGTGTAATAAACTTCTTTCTAAGATCATCATATTTTTTAAATAACTCACTAATCGCATCTAGTAATTCATCATAATCATTAATAATATCATCATTAACATCACGATTTGTACAATACGTAGAATATGATTCATTATCACTAAATCTAGGATTATAGTATACCTCTTCATTGTCATTTGCCACAAAAAGGTGAATATTGCTCTCTTCACTACTTGATTCATCAACATTATCATATAGGCAAGGATTGCACATATTTCCATTTAGTGCATCAGAATCCAAGATTTTAATGAAGTCTTCCTTTAAAATAAAGCATGAAACACAAGGTTAACTACTAGTCCATTTTCTTCTAACAAAAAGAAAAAAATGAGTGGCTGTAAGAGGTCAAACATTTAAACATAGAAATAATAAAATTATAAAGTGCAACATTTAAAATTAATGAAAAAAAGTTTGACATGATCTTTAACTCTAGGATTACTAAATTTAAAAATAATTAGAGCACTATCTTTGATACCAATTGTTGCCCAGAAAATACCTAAGAGAGGGGTGAATTGGGATTTTATAAACTTTTTGGGTCAAAATAAAATTTTAAAAGATATTTAATTTAAAACACTATGTGTCCATCCCTATCTCTCCCTTCCTGGTGGGGGAAAAAGGGGGGAAGGTCTCGCGCCCTCTTTCTCTAGGAACTCTTCGGCCATCATCGATATTCGATGATGTAAAAAGATGGAGTCGCCATCCTATTTTGCACAAAACAAGCAAAAGAACATGTCGTCACCTCGAGAGAGTGGCATCAAAGACAAACTGATGCTTGCAAAATCAATAGTTCAGAGGTTCGGGGGCTAAGTTAGGGAATGCGAAGGTGTTAGGCACGTATCCCTCCCTTTTGGTCTCTTATGAGCTTGTGTTTCTATTTTTCTTCGTGAAGTGTGTGTGCGTGTATATATAAATAGATATCAGAAGTGCCCAACTCATATCATGAAAAATATAGAGTGAGTTCATCAATAGGAATGTTTCTAAAATAAAACCTTGAAAATACGATGTATGCGTTTATCGAGATATTGATCGTTATGATGAAACTATAATATATTCGAGATAAAACGCCAATATGGATCACAAATATAATATATATTGAATAATGTATAGATGAAAATGATGAAAGTACGAGAATGAGAAAATTGGACTCGAGTCTCGAATTTTAGTCCGAGATGCCTACTTAGCCTAAAAAGGCATCAAAGTCCACGTAGTTCGCATGCGACATAAGGGTGGGGGTTTATCCCATAATTTGAAGGGGAGTTTATTATATATTTTTGTGTATAAAAGGTATTTTTTTAGTTTTGAGAGATTGTGATGGAAAATCTCATTGAAATGTATCGGAATAACCCTCCTTTTCTTTGTTTTTTTTATAAAAAATAAAGTATGTGCAATATAACTAATAAAGGATGAGGTATTAATGTGTATGAACTAAAGTAAAATCTAGATTAGGAATTTATGTAACTAATGAGAAAATAAAGAATTTAATGAGAGAGAGGGATTTTTGGACCTTCTTTGGAGTTTTGAGGCTTAATCTTGATCCTTGATGAGCTCCCTTGAATGTTGAGATGAATGTTGGATGAGAGAGAATGAGATTTTACTAAATTGGGTATGAAAATGATATGAATGAAAGATGAAAAGGAATTTCACACAAGGAAACTTCTTTGATTGTAAGAGAATATTGCTGAGATCACTGATAATTATGGATCTGAGGTTTGCCTTGAGAGTGAGATCTTCAAGAGTCCTTTGGGCCGCTCTCGTGTCCGAGAGTTGACTTTAGGTCAAACAGGACTTGGAAGCACTCATCGATTCTTTAAATGGGAGATCGTCGGATGGTAATGGATCATTCGTCCAAACCGTAAGTCAAACTTGCACACGAAGTGGACCGTTGTAAAGGTTATGTGAGGTAATTCAACATTCCAAAGAGATTCGCTTGGTTCAGAGAGTTAAAATTGGTCAACCGGTGCCCAAAAGCGCCCGATGATCGTTCGGAGTAAAACCGGTCATACACCTGTAACGTAACACTGATTCATGCATGGGGTGGACCGTTGGAAAGGGTATTTGGTTCCCTTTGAGGATTCATTTAGTATCGTTTGATCTGAAGGGTTGAACTTGGTCAAATGGAGCTCGGGAGCGCTTGTTGACCTCTAAAATAATTTTCGACAGAAAACAAATCGTTTGTCCAAACGGTTATGCCGTTTTATGCACGGGGTAAACCATTGAAAAGGGGTTTCAGTGACCTTCAAGGTTTCATTGAGATTTGTCTCTAATGTTGGATTTGATTGGGGTCAAATCGGGGTTCGGGAGCGCCTGATGGCCTCAAGATCAATTTTTGGTAGTAAGATGGTCCGTTCGTTCGAACCGTTATGCCAATTCATGCATGGGGTGGACCATTGGAAAGGGGATTCACATCCCTTTAAAGATTCAATAAGATTTTTCTCTGACAATAGAGCTAACCGGACTCAAACAGGGCCTGGGAGTGCCCGATGGCTCTAGATCGGTACTCAAAATACGACCTAGGTTTTGTGATGAAATAAGGAGGTTCTAGGGACCTAAGGAGAGACTTAGGGGTCCTATAATGTGATGTCTACAGAGCCCCTCGATGGGTAATCTTGGAACAAGTGAAAGTCATCGAATAGACACCATATGATGTTTGGGAATGAGGTTTATTCTGCGGACCTAGAGTGACGAGGATGACCAATTCAGAGGGTCGAGGCCATTTCTGATGACCTAAGGTAATGCTGGGGATGGCCGATTCTAAGGGTCGAGGTAAATTTTTAGGACCTAAATATGGGAGAGACCAATTCTGAGGGTCGAGGTCAATTCTGAGGACCTTAAGAAGGAGCGACCAATTCTTAGGGCCGAGGTCAATTCTTAGGAGCTTGAGTAGAGATGGCCAATTCTAAGGACCAAGGTCAATTATGAGGACCTTAAGATGAGAGTGACCAATTTTGAGGGTCGAAGCCAATTATGAGGGCTTAAGTGGGAGTGACCAGTTCTGGGGGTCGAAGCCAATTCTGAGGGCTTAAGATGGAAGCGATCAATTGTGCGGGTCAAATCCAATTCTAAGGGATTGAGTAGGAATGAAGAATTATGAGGGTCGAGGTCAATTATGAGGACCTTAAGTAGGAGCAACCAATTCTGAGGGTCGAAGTCAATTTTGAGGACCTAAAGTAAGAGAGACCAATTATGAGGGTCGAGGTCAATTCTAAGGACATGGAGTGGGAGTGACCAATTCTGAGGGTCGAAGACAAATCCAAGGGCTTAAGTGGGAGCGACCAATTTTGAGGGCCAAGGTCAATTCTTAGAATATGAGTAGGAGTGATCAATCCTGTAGGCCGAAGCCAATTCTAAGGGCTTAAGTGGGACTGATCGATTCTGAGAGTCAAGGTAAATTCTGAGGACTTGGGTAGGAGTGACCAATTCTGCGAGTCGAAGCCGATTTTAATGGTTTGAATAGGGTATAATTTTTATAGAAAAAATTGCAGACTCCTCTGGGGAAAAGATACTAATCCGAGGATTGGATGAAGCCCTGCTAGGGGAGATTTTCGATTTCTGTTGTGTCCCTTGGATATGTTGCTGGAGAGATAACCGATTGGTTTAAAGTTCCAATGAGGGAGTTGGATTTGATAATTCTACTGGGGAAATAATTATTGAATTTCACTAAGGAATTATGGGGTTTAAGATGGGGTAGAAAATGTTGTATTAATTCGATTGGGGATTTGAGATCTTGAAAAATTATTTTCTTAGTGAAAAAAATGTTTCAAAATTTATCGAGCAATTTTAGGAATTTTTTAGTGGATTTTCAGGGTTTTCTGGCATTTTCTGGAATTTTTTGTACGAAATATCATGGAGGTGCCGACCGACATGGTGTAGGGCGTGCTAAACGGAAGTGGAATGGTCTTTTGAAGGGATTCTTTTCTTTTTGCATTTTTTCTTTATGCATTTTATTTCTCTTTTGAGTCCTTGATTGTTTTTTTCTAATTGACGACCCTTGTCCTTTTACAGACGTGGTTCTATGAGATGATTGGGCTTAATTCCCATTTGATAGGTTTAAAGGATGAGTCAGTGGGGGGATTTTGTCGTATGTACCGGTGGCGAAAGTCCAATCGATAGTCGAGGCAGTCTGTCTCTTTAGAAGTGGTGCGTCAAATCTTGAATGACCTGACGAGCGATCGGGTAAATTCTTATTTCCTCTTAGACCATTTTTCTTCGATGTCGTTTTTCAGATATTGATTTTCTTCTGGGGATATTGCAGGTGACCTTTTATCCCTAGGTGATGGCCATCCAGCGCACGAGGTGACCTGTGGGAATGCACAGCTGCGTCGACTGTTGGCACACGAGTTTGGCTATTGCTGGTATTCGGGGGAGAGAGTAGTCCGTCAGGTGGTAGAGGACGAGGTGATGGTTCCACTTGTGATGCCCTCGAGGTAAATGAGGCGGGTGAAAGAGAAGTGTAGGATGCAAGGATGGCGACGATGGTTGGCGAGCCTTATTTGCTATATACTGACACGACGACGACCTATGATTATTTGGATTTTGTGTTGAGCTGGATGATTCCACCCATCATATATGACATTATGACTCTTCCTCATGCGGTTTCTGGTCGGGTCATGAGTCGGACAGTGGAATCTACCCACAGTGCGGGTGGTGCATCGACTTCAGCAGCGGCGATGACATCTGAGATTCTGTTTCTATGACTGTCTCTTCCCTTTTATAACATTAGATGACCTGAGGGAGGATCGGTGCATATGCTACATAGCCCCAATATGATGGACCCATAGGTGCTGGGGCTGATAGAGGACGTCCTTCAGCTAGAGTTGTACCTTTCATTTATTTGAGTTTTGTATTTTTGATTTCCTTCTTTGCCTCAAACTGACTGATTTATTTTTTTCTTATTTATCTTGCAGCACGTCCAGGTGTTGACTAATTGGTTGAGAGATATCCGGGATTGGTGGCTTTCATGATTTCTCATATTCGGTATTTGATCCCGGTTCCTTCTTGCTTGGTGCCATCTACTTCATCTGGGGAGGCATTTAGATCAGGTAGTGGAGGCTCTTCAACTCGTTGCTGAGTAAAATGCATACATTGCAGGGATTGGGGGTCTTACAGAGATAGAGAAAGAGAGAGAAGGAGAAGGTGAGAGAGAGAATGTTTTGGGCGGTTTAGGGCTGAGTCCTGCTATTTTTATGTTTTTTTTCTACAAGACACATGTAATGAAGCAATATATATGGAATGGAATGGGTTTTTATGAATTTATCTTTACTTTAATGACTTAATGCACTTTTTACTTTGCTTCTAAGACTGTAAAAAGGATTATTAAAGGAAATGAATTTATTTTGAGAAAAGGTAAGTAAAATAAGAGCAACTGGCCTGAAAAATAAAAATAAATTTTGAGTTTTATATTTTTACAAAGAAGGAAAAAGAAAATTTGCTAAAAATTTGGGGATGCAAATCGGCATACCCCTTGTCCTCCCTATCGCCAGATCAGTCCAGTGCAATCACCCCAAGGCTTAATTGAACATTCTTCAACTACTTTGTCATTGATGGGGTGTAGTTTCATACAGATTTTGCAAGACCCTTGTCTCTAGCCAAGTTTTTTAAGTATAAAAAGTGGTAATGGTGGAGTGTTTTCTTCATCCATCCAAATTTACTTTCTTTTTCTTATTTCTTGCTTCTTGCCTTATCATTTCCAACATGGCTCTTACTGTGAGTGCTGAATTCGCCTCCTACCTCGAGAACTTAGAGGCTATGTGCTCGTATACTATAGACTATGATGCCTTCAACCTACGTCGGGTTTCTATATGGCGTAAGTGGTCCCTTAATTAGAATATGCTCATGACGACAGTACAATTATGGTACCCCAAGGACCAATTCTTTTATTTGGGCTAAGACGAAATTTTCCCTACTTACAAGGAGTTTTCTACTATGCTTGGGGTAAATCCTAGTGTTACGGTGGCCATGCCTGAATTTTCGATCCCCTCGGGCACTGTTGGTGGAATTTCTCCATATTTTACCCTCAGCCTCTCGGTCATTGGTTACTGGCGGGATGATTTCCCTCCTAGTTGTGTTGTACTCCGTGCATTTATAGGATGTTGGTGATGCAGATTATACTCGAGTCGTTGCCCTTGACTTACTTTTAAAGTTACTGTTGGTGATCGAGAACCTACTGGTGGACCCTTAATTTGCTGCCATCACTGTGTTGGTGTCATACCGTCGCAATCCTGTGGCAGTGATACTAACAAAGCCCCTGAATGGTTTAGATTCTTGGAGGGAAGGTCGTTCTGATTTCCTGAGGGGAAGCCCAATTATGCTGTTCATGTGGCTGTTTGAGAGATTCCATTTAGCGGTCCCCCTGAATATCCCTTAACAGTTGTGCTAAAATTCTTCATTTTTTACTTCATCAGTTTCAGCCCAAATGTCGAGAACTGGGAAAATTAGTTTATGGATAACGGTACCCTAGTGGGGGGAGTTACAGCCAGTTCTAAACTGGGGGAGTACGAGGATGTTTAGTTGGTTGGCCTCCGATAGAACTCTTTCTACTTTCCCTAGCATCTCATATGTCAATTTAGAATGGAATAGATCGTGCCTTCCCGTGTTCTTAACTTCTTTCCTATGAAAGATTTGATGGAAGGCATGCACATGCGGTTGGGATCTCTATCGGAGAATCACCGGCCGTCGACCCATCCTTCCCAATCTGTTGGTAGGGTTTGGCATGTTTCTGGGGACTTTATGAAATGGCGGTGGATGAGGGTAGTAACTAAGATGTTGGCTGAAGATACCGGGCAGAGGTGGCTTGCCATGCTTGACACCATGGAGGGAGGTGTTATGGTTTTCCCTAGGCTGGTCCGGGGTTACCGTTCCATAGAGCGCCTTTGGTATTTCATCCAAGTAGGGTAAGTTTAGGGACTCCAAGATGTAGATGATGATGGGGCTGGTTCTTCTAGCAGCTGTGGGTAGGGCCTTTTTGTGAAGCTGGTGTTTTTGTGGAGCTTTTATGATGGTTATGAGTTTGGTTGTTTTTGGTAGGAATAACTTTGGGAAGGTTATTTAGGAGTACTTTGGTTTGGTTTTGTTTGTTTAGGAGTAATTTGGTTTGTGGGGGAAGTTTTTTGACTCCCTACGTTGATATTTCGCGTAATCGTACCAAATTTCATATTAATGGAATAAAAAAGATTTTAATTATATTGTTGTGCCTCTTGATGAGTTTTTGCATTTGAATTATCTATACCAATCGCGAAGGCATACATAATCCTTTTGTTCATGTAAAAGATAAAATAAACTGTCATTCTTGGGTATAAGAAAATAATAGTATTTTATGAAAAAAACAAGTGGGTCATGCTCATGTAAAGCGTATAAGCTTCCTATATACCTCTGGGGGTTTTGAAAATTTTTGAGTTTCATTTTTGAAAGTAAAAAGTTTTTTAGAGGATCAAGACCCACATAGTTCTGGGTAGAGGGAAATGAAGATTTTTTTAGAATAGAAGGGAAGTAAGAAGAGTCGTAGCATGTAGAGATTAAGGGTATAATTTCTTAAGACAGTCCAGGTTGTCTAGATGGACCATCTCTTCCCCATCGAGGTCAGTGAGGATAGCGGCGCCACCGGATAGGATTTTCTTCACAATGTAGGGTCCTATCTAATTGGGCTTGAATTTCCCTCTAGGGTCCCAGACGGGTTCTATGATTTCTTTAAGGGCTAAATCTCCTTCTCGGACACCATGGTCCTTGACTCTCTTGTTGAATGATTATGCTATTCAGCAATGGTACCCTTGTATATGATATAGAGCCATTAGCCTTCTTTCATCTAAGAGTGACAAATCGTCTAAACGGCTTTGATGACAGTCTTCCTCGCTGACTTTTCTTTTAAGCATGAGGCGTAGTGAATAAATTTCTAGCTTCATGGGTAGTACTGCTTCCATGCCGTATACCAGAGAGTAAAGGGTAGCCCCAGAGGGTGTAAGGGATCTGATATGCCCGATCCGAAAAACTCTCGGTCATCTTTTTGATGATTTCTTTGAGGTTCTTATTAGCGGCTTCAACAGCACCATTGGTTTAAAGTTGATGGGGAGAAGATTTGTATCTCCGAATCCCATACTCGTCGACCAATTTCGTGATTTCTACTTTGAGATGCAACCCGTTATCTGATATTATCTCATGCCGACCCCATATCGGCAAATGATATTTTTAGAATGAACTTGGAAACCTTTTTGGCATTCAGCATTGCGTATGACTCGAGTTCAACCCATTTGGTGAAGTAATCAATAGCAACCAATATGAATTCGTGCCCGTTTAAGCCTTTGGGTGTAACTTTTCCTATTATATCAATGCCCCATGTGGAAAACGGCTAAGGAAAGGTCATGTTGTATAATTTTCACAAAAGCAAGTGCTGAAAAATGGAAAACTATTGGCACTTAAGGAATCTCCAAACCTAGGTGGTGCAATCCTGAACCATGGTAGTCCAATAATAACCCTGTCGGATAATCTTCTTGGCGAGCGTATAACCGTTCATGTGGGGTCTGTACTCCCCGCTATGGATGTTCTGCATCATTTCTTCAATGTCAGTCCATGTGATGTAGTGTAAGCGGGTTCCATCGAAGTTTCTCTTGAACAGTGCTTTATTACAAACGATGCACTAAGTAGCCAGTTTGCGAAGAGTTGCTCTGTCTTTCATGTTGGAATCTCGGGGGTACCTATTGATTTTTAGGAGGCGCCAAATGTCATAGTACCAACATTCGAAACATATCAGGATCTTCTTCTGTGACTACTTTAACGTGGTAGCAGTGGGTTGGTTTAGTCTGCTTTTGGACAAGAAAGGGGGGCATCATTATTCCTTCGGAAATGTAGACCATGGAGGTTAAGGTAGCAAGGGAATCAACTAAGTTGTTCTTTGCTCGGGGTAGGTAATAGAAGGTGATATCTAAGAACTGGGAGGCTAGCTCTTCTAGGTGGGTTTGGAAAGGTAGGAGCTTCTTATCCTTAACTTTCCATCTTCTAAGGACTTGGCCGATGACGAGGGATTAGTCCCCGTAGACATGTAAGCATTTGATTAGTTTTTTGAGAGTGACTTTGAGGCCTACTGTGCACGCTTCGTATTCAGTCATGTTATAGGTGTAGGAAAAAGCTAGCTTGATGGCAATGGGAGTGTGAGAGTTATCAGGGGAGATTAGGAGTATCCCAATGCTATATCCTTTCTTGTTGGCAGCACCGTCAAAGAATATTTTCCATCAGAGGTCTTCTTCAAAGGTACAAAGGATATTTTCATCTGGGAATTCAGAGATCCAAACATCTACTTCTTCTATAGGTGAGTCAATAAAGTTGTCAGAGATGGCTCTCCCTTTCATGGCTTTTTGCATGACATCACAATATCAAATTTGGCTAATAATATCAACCATTAGGCCATTCGTCCAGAAAAGGCAGGTTTTTTGAGTAGGTATTTGATGGGATCCATACGGGATACCAGTCTGATGGGAAAAGCGAGCATGTGGCGCCATAATTTTTAGGTGACACAGATAAGGGCAACACAGGGTTTCTCCAAGGCAATGTAGTTAACTTCGTTCTCGACCAACTTGCAACTGGCATAGTAGATGGCTATCTCTTTGTGGGATTCTTCAAGGTATTCGACTGACAAAGCCCCAGCTGTGGTGTCTGTTACGATCAGGTATAGGAGTAGCGGTAGACCAGGTTATGGTGGCATGAGTATCGGAGGTTGGGTCAGATATTGTTTGATTCAATTAAAGGCCTCCTGATAAGCTTCGTTCTAAACCTTGGTGGAATCCTTCCGAAGGAGTTTAAAGATGGGTTCACAGATATAAGTCAACTGACTGATGAAACGCCTAATATACTGTAATTTTCCAAGGAATCCCCGGACTTCCTTCTCTGTTCGGGGTGGTGGCATTTCGATTAGGGATTTGAATTTGGCAGGATCTTCTTCAATCCCTTTCTTGCTAACCATTAATCACAAGAGCTTTCCTTTGGTAATGCCAAAAACACATTTTTGGGTTAAGTCGCATCTGGTATCGCCATAGTCGCTCAAAGAACTTCCGAAGAGCAGGAACATGACCTTCCCTAATTTTGGACTTGATAATCATACCTTCCACGTAAACCTCAACTTCTTTGTGTATTAAATCATGCAAGATAGTTGTGACAGCCTTCTGGTAGGTAGCCCCTACATTTTTAGACTGAACGACATAATGGTATATGAGAAGGTTCCCCCAGGGGTGATGGATCCGGGTGCATCTTCATCTGATTGTATCCAGCAAACCCATCAACGAATGATGTGAGAGAATGACTAGTCATATTGTCTACAATCATGTCAATATTGGGTAACGAGTAATCATCATTTGAATATACCTTGTTCAAATCTCGATAATCAATGGACATGTGAACCTTTCCTCCTGATTTTGGCACGAGTACAATGTTGGCTAGCCATATGGGATGTTCGATCACTCAGATGAATCCTACATTCACCCGTTTGACCACTTATTCCTTAACCTTGAGTGACCATTCGGTGCGGAGCTTACGCAGTTTCTGTTTGGCTGATTTGCATTCTGGGAGCGTGGGAATCTCATGCTAAACTATCTCAGGATTAATGTTAGGCATGTCATCGTAGGACCATGTGAAGACATCCACAAATTCCTTCAACAGTTCCTCGAGTTATGCACGCTCTTGCTCGTCAAGGGTAGACCCTATCCTAATCTCGCACAGTTGGTTATTAGAACTGAGATTAATAATAATAATTTCATCTTCATTAATTTGAATGCAGTTATATTGTTCATTTGAAAAATCACTATCATCAAGAGTTTTATTAGAATCAAGACAATTAATATAAGGCACAACAAGATACTCAAAATCTTCATTTATTTCATTGTTGGGAAAAACAGCGTTGAGAACCTCATCAAAGGAGGTCTCGATTACATCAGAATAAGGAGGAACAAAACAAGAAGTGGAAATAAGATAAATATCAGAGTTGGGTTGTATTTCAGTAGGTGGAACGGGTACAGTATGTCAATTGAGGAGAGGTGCATCAACAACTTTGATCAGGTGGGATAAATTCGTTAATGTAGCACTTGAGTGGAGTATACAGAGTGTCAGCCCGAGTGTCTGCAAATGGAATGAATCCTCGGAGTCACTTTCCTTTAGAATCTCTGGTAGAAGCTATAGTATTCTCAATGAATGGTTATATATGATGATGGGAACTTTCGATCCATAAGTATCTATCTTGGAAAAATATTGCCATTCCTGACTTCATCTTCTTGTCCACATGATCATACCACGGTTCGAGAAAGTCACAAAAAAGAAAATCTCCACCCTCTTTGATTAATCTTCAGTTCAAGGAATCCCTTGAGACAGTTTTGGCACTTTTTAGCCTTATCTTCAATCTAGGTTAGTGGAGCATTCTAAGTTCCTCCGTTTGTGGTTGATAACCCAGTCCATAAGGAGGAAAAGCCTTCTTTAACACTATAGGTTCTAATATTCCCTATTTTCGTCATCCCAATCATAGTCCAGGCATGAAGTGCATGTTCTTTAACATCTATATCACATTGACATTTCCATGAGGGTTGTGTTCTAGACCAACTCTATCTTTAAAATCATCCCCTGTCGGAAGAAGAAGCGTTTTAACTCAAAATCCTGACAGAAGCATATCATTGTCCCCATTTTGCACCTCTAATACCGGATTACTGGTGCTTGCATTCTCAGTATTATCATCATCTCCCAAGATGGTGATGACCTGCCCATTGGTAAAAAATGTTAGTTTCTGATGGAAGGAAGAAGACACACCCTTTATACTATGGAGCCATGGTCGTCTGAGCAACAGGTTGAAACAAGTCGGGATGTTGATGACCTGGAATTCAATAATGGGATTTATAGGGTCATCCCCAATTATAAGATTTATGTATCCCATCACTTCTCGACGAGTATTATCATAAGCACGCACGTCGACAGAGGTTGGAGCAAGGTCGCTCACTTTTAGTCCCAAGCAGTTGAGGGTTCTTAACGTGCAAACATTAAGTACTGACTCGTTGTTGACAAGCGAAAGTGGGATGATATTTCCCATGACTTCAATAAAGATATTGAGAGAATAGTTGTGATTTGGACTAAACTTAGGGATTTCTTCTTCAGAGAAGGCGAGCATTCTAGTAGAGATTAGAGATCCGACTAGATTCATTGCTTCTTCTGGCATTGTGGAAGGAGGAACTGTGGGCCCGATAAGTAGTTTAATCTAAGCATTTCGGTGTAACTGGAAAGACATAAAAAGTCCCAACAGAGTAATGTTAGCCTAAGTTTTCTTCAACTGGTCGAGGATCTTGCTTTCCTCATGGTCATTTTCGGCATAGGAAGTTTATCAACACTTTTTCCCTTATCGATCATTACTGATTGTGGGTTTGGAACCTGGTAATGCCTCCTTGATCTAGTAATATGGTTCAGATAAGAGATCCAAAATAGATACCTCATTTCCTCATCTATCTTAGGTTATTTAGCCACTTTATTGATTTCTCCTAGCATCTCCTCAAACGGTATCATTCCATATATAATGACTATTGGGCTAGTCTTTTCTGGGTTTTTCTCTTCATCTGAACTATTGAATTCTCCCTCCCCCCCCCCCCCATCTAGTGGCAACGACATCATCCTTCCACTAGAAGTCAATGCATTCTATAATTTCAATGGCCTCTTCGTATAGATCAACCCACTCAACGGGGAGATGTAGAATCAAAGGGACCATGTACCCTTGTAGTTTCAAAGAATCAAATAGCTTGGACATACTGCAAATATCACCGGTCTTTGGGAATAAGTCTGCCATGATCTGAACGACATCATCTAAGTTGACTTCATCGGTAGGTACCACCCAATTATCAAACTCTCGATCCCATTTTCAAGATTCCATGAATAATGTGCTGAAGCTTTGACAGACAATAGTCATCTTTGAGGGCAATTTCAGCCCGAATTCTAGGAGTTAGTTCAATACTTCTTACAATTCCATATGTTTCCCTTCGAAACGGGTATGAATAGTAATGCATGCTCTTATAAGGAGTGATAGGGACCTATCGACAAAATAGGTTGGATGTAGGAGAACATATGGGCATACCTTGAGGGGTTTAGGGTAATATATGGGTATGATGGGTGATTTTCCGGGTACATTCTGGGTAAATGGATCAAATTCTAGGTTTTCTTCTAGGAATGTAGCATTTGTATGATTTGGGAGTGGATTATGGGTACTTTTTGATTTAGGATTGGCTAGTGGGGTGATGATACCCCGGCCAATTAGACCTTGGATTATATTTCAGATATGGAAAACACTAATCAGTGGTATGGTCGACATTTTGATAGAAATTATAAAGGGCATCAGGTTTGAAATTTTTGGGAAGTGGGTTTGGTAGTGAACTGGGGTCCAATGGCTTAATAAGATTTCGGCTTAAAAGGTCTTGGCAAATGTTGGATAAGGGAGCGTGAATCTTGGTGCATTCTTTTTTTATTGGGTTAGGACGGCTTTCTGGTGCCGATGAAGTGGCAGGCTGAGAAATGTTATTGATGGTTGAAACTGCGATACTAGCAGGCTTTTCATACTTTTTGGGAGTGAACTGTCCGGATACTTTCTTCAGCTCAACTTATGTCTTAACAAGACTTTCTTCAATCTCTAATCTTGCTCCCCGGAGAGCTCAAAAATGGGGGTAATATTGTCCTCCCATTATTGCTCGGACATGGGGTAAGAAATTCTTCATCACAATGTTGACTTATTCCTCTTCGAAAGGAAGGTTGGTCATGGTGGCCACTTTTTCTCTCTATTTTTCTATGAAATTGTTAACAGTTTCCTCAGGGTTCTATTTGAGAAGTTCTAAATCATGGCGGGTAACCTCCAACACTTCATTATACTAATACTGGGACATGAATTCACAGGCAACATCCTCCCAACTGTGAATTCTAGATTCTTCGAGGCATGAAAACCAACGAAGAGAGTTGTCCTTCAAAGTCTAATAGAACATATGGGTGTAATCCGTGTAGTTTCTAGAGATTCGAACTTGGTCAAACTTCTTGGTCAACATCTTAAGGTCTTCCTTCACCTTGTTCAATTCTTCTTCCTTCGAATCAACAGCCATGGGTAGATTAGCCCTTGACTAGGTAAGATTTGGCATGGGGAGCTGGGCTGGTGGTGGCCCATTGGTAGGAGGGGCACATGTAGAATGCTCAGGTATAGGCGAACCCATAGCACGAGGGAAGAGGACCTCGAGCTCTTCAGGAATCGGGACCCAGTTTTATTGCATCTCATGAACCTCAGTTTGAAGGTTGTTAATATTGACAGTAAGTTGGGCTAGGACCGTCATTAAATCAGGCTACACATTCAATACTTGGTCTCTGTTCTCCATGAAAAGTGGGTGAAGGTGAATTCTGGACTCAGAGGAAGTAGTAGGAGAACTTACGTAGCTTCGGGGTGATTCGCCAGATTACCGAAGCCAATAGGGAGCCAGGCCAAGGGTCAGGTATAAGATCGACCTGAGAAGGAAAAAAAATTATTCAAATTTATTTTCGGAAGAGAATAAGGAAAGTCTTTTATTATAGGAGGAAAATATTTTTGACATTTTTGGAAAATAGGAGGACTAAATGTTTTTGGGTAAAAAGGAGGAAAAATGCTTTTGTGTTTATGATAAAAGGAAGGAAAATTCTTTTGGTATTTTGACAAAAGAGGGGAAAAATGTTTTTGACACTTTTGGTAAAGAAAGAGGAAAAATGAGAAAAGGATCGCAATATGATTATTATTATCATTATGTTCTTACTTTGTATTAGATTTACCTAAATACAGAAAGAAATGTCGGACGGGACCCGAGTCTGGGAAAATTGGGTAAAAAAATATGTAAAATATGGTTTGACTTGTTACTAGGCTCATGGACAGGGTTCCGTTTTGAAAAAAATGAAATCGCTCAAAAATTTGGGCGGCATGTCGACCCATCATTTTAGCAGAGTTTTGGGTAGTATCCGACAAACTAAATATAGGTTTGACACCTATATGAGAGTATGTAGTTATTGGGTTAATTGGAAGGGTTCCCCCTGGCATGACTTTCGCGATATACATCTTACTTTTGAGGGCAATCGGTACGTGTGGACAAGCCATTTGATATGCCTAAGTGTACATGAATTGCCTCACTATATACCTCATGGGAAAAGTACGTGTGAGAGAGAATTAGATATACTCGACATAAGTGAACGAGTTCCCTGCGATATAACTCTCGTTATGACTTTGGTCAAGCAGTACGATATAGGGGAACCATTTGATATACATAGATGGTACTTGGCCAATAGAAGATGAGAACCAGCGCCCATCACAAAGTGATCCCCTAATTACGGGACAAAATTTATTCAATATCCATGCTCTTTGGTGATGTAATGTGCAAAATTCATGATTCTTGATTCACATATTATGGAGAGAGTATTTTATTTAGCATGATAAGTACTATTATATTAGGAAATAATGTACAAGTATAAAAACTAAATTTAACATGGAGCATGAAGATTATACTAAGCATGGATATGTGAGAGTGAGTTGTGACACCCTGCCTAATTAAATATCGGGTGATCAGTCATTTATTAATTTATTTAGAATATCTAGTTAGTTCAGATTATGCATCATTGTCGAAAACTTATAATTAAAACTAACCACCTAATATTTAAGAAAAGATGATGTCAAAATTTCACCTTTTCAATTAGAATAACAGTCGGTAATGAAATAGTTACACATTCACCATTTAACCAATCTCACAAGAAATGAAATAATAGACGTAATATAAAGGAGCTGGAGTAAACACATTTAGTCAAAATCCAATACAGTAATCAAACTAAATAAAACCAACAACTACGAAGGGTAAGGAATTAAATTTCAAATCTCTGAATATATAACTAAGAAGGGACGACATGTCCAACTGAAGTAAATAACCGATAGATCAAGAAGAATCGACTATGAAGTGTATACTAGCAATGTCATGTATCTTCCACAGCAACTACAGATCGGTAACTGAATGGAATATCCTAAGCTTGGTGTCCTTGTGGCGGAGCACCTAAAATAAAGGAACAAGAAAAGAGTTTTTGTAGAAAAATGGGTCAGAGCCCGAGTAGAAAACAGTTTAAATATAGTAAGTGCTTAAATTGATATAACTAGCACATATATTATTCATGTTAACTTAGCGTACTCACTTAAGACGCTCACCTCTCATATAATAAGCACGCCTAATGATCCTAACCACCCATTCTAGTCATGATACTATGCCTAACTATACGTAGTATAATCACTATGCCGGATAAAACCTCTAAATAACCCGAAGACAATACATTGATATTATTTAGGAATAGCTTTAAAGATGCTTTAACTCATTCTCATAACATTTTTAATCCTCAACTGATGACCCAATAAGTATATACTATAGTAAGGCAGCCAATATAAAACATAGAATAGGAACTTCGTATACATATATAAAATCTCAATATGTATACATATAAATCTATATATCAATACTGCACCCATGGGTAAGAAACCCCTGGTGCTAGGCATACTCGGCTATCTAGTCCCGTTGCAACGCTCACGCATGAAGGACAACAGGTTCAATCTCTCAAGAACCAATAAAACATATACACGTATTGTAGGCAAACATAGTTCCAAGACGATGGGCTACGCACATACCTACGCACCCATACGACCGTCATCACTATCGTTCTCACAGATAGTCCGTACCTAGGTTCCATGCTCTAGTGGCACGACTCAAAATCCCCCGAAGGCACACAAGATATGGTCGTCCACAACGCGCTAACCTCTGTTCGATAGACAATATCTAGGTATGTCATACACATAATATTCCAACTAATAAGCATGCACACAACTTATATAACTTAATAGGCGTTCACGTAACCCAATTCCCATAGTACGTAGAAAATATTATTATTTCTACTCTTACCGTTATTCATTTATATATATCCTTTCTAGGACTCACATTCTCTCCTAGGTTTTCATAAAAGTTCATTACCTCGAGAATTATCACACCCTCAATTCCTTAAAACTTTGGAATTTAAGTCACCCGTTACTCAAGTAGGTTAATACACTCGCTTGGATAAACCTATGATGGGTTTTAACTAAATCGAACCCAAAAATCAAGTTCTGGAATCTCGTTCGAAGTTCCAGAATTCTCGTTCGAACGATTAGAAGGCTCGTTCGAACGACCTGGGCAGGTTTTTGAACGAAAAATCCGAACGGACCCAGTTCTTCGCCCAAAATAGTTTTCCCCAACTTTCCAACTTTCAATTTCAACTCAAAACTCAACCAACTTCGAATTTAACGTTTCTAAACTATTCCTAATCACAATAGGGCATTTTCTAATACAATTTAAAGATCAAATCTTCATATACTCAAAGGGAATCTAAACAATTTCCTCAATTTCTAAAATCCTCTTTATAATGAACCCAACATTTTTAATCAATCAAAATCCTCAATTTAATTCGTGATTAAATTATAAAATCTCCAAATTTAACATTTTACAAAAGGGTAAATCCTCTACATGCATACTTATCTCTAAATTCTAAAGTTTCTTTACAATTAAAGCTAATTAAATCCAAGTTTTCATTATACTAAGTTTATGTCATCAAAGCTAAATGAACAGGAAAAATATATGGTACAAGAAGAGAAAGATAAACACTTTCCTTGCGATGAATTTCTGATTATCGGCTTGAATTTTGTATGTGGTTGATCATCTCGTCGCGATCTACACTCTGGTGTAACTATTTGTGAGAAATCTCCAACTTTTGGCTTTGTTCTCCAATGGGTCTCCTTCCTCCTTGGTTCTCCCTCTTTATCTCTCTCCTTCTCAAGTAGCTTGTAACTGATAGACCACTAACCCTCTATGTTTCTATTTTAATCCTATTTTCGTCCATTTAATTACTAAAAAATCCTAAAAGACTAAAATACCCCTTTGGGGTGTCATTTTGGGCTGAAATGCCTCGGATTCCAAATATAACACCCGAGTAGTGTTTTTTGACTATTTCAACCATTCCGGGAACGCTGGCGCACTCAAAATAGTCGTTCGAGTTATATAAAAATAATTTACCTTTTTAACCCCCAAATATATAATAGTGTCAACTCATACGCTCGTCCCAAATAATTATATCTCAACTGTCGTGTATCTCGTCCCCGACCATCTTATTATTTTTTAAAAGATATTACGTTATTCACTACATAATGTCCATCATGATTATTATTCAACATGGTTTCAACATAATTATTTTCGATAACTACTAACTCTCGTCACGCTAGTAATTATTGCCATTAAAGTCGGATTAATTATAAATTAAATTTTTTCCATTTTAAAGTAATTAATCCCAATTTCCATAATTTCATAATAAAATAAATATGCGTAAAAATACGGGGTATTACATGAGTGATGTGTGGATATCTATGAGTGAGTGTGTGGTAGTAAACCTACGCATGGATCAACTACAAGTGGTGTGTGACAAGTGCGAGTGAACATGGATATATACAAGTGTGATAAATGGACATGTGTATTAGTTACACCTAAGCATGGATATTCTAAGTGGTGTGTGCAGTATGTGGATATAAGTGAGTGTAAGTAGTGTGAAGTGTACATGGAGAGTATTTACAAATATGTGTGTTAGGAATGACTCAAATGTGATATAAACATGAGGTGGATATATGCAAAAAATAATTAGAGGAGAAAAAAAGGAACATATAGGTAGGCGCATATGCACACAAGAAAAAAATAATAACACCCATGCAAACAGATTCTAGACGTCTTAAGAATTCCCCAGCAGAGTTGCCACTATGGCCATCCCTATCTCTCCCTTCTCGGTTGGGGAAAAAAGGGGAGAAGGTCTCGCGTCCTCTTTTTCTAGGAGCACTTCGACTGTCGTCGATGTGGGATGATGTAAAAATATGGAGTCTCCAGTCTATATTTCACAAAACATGCAAACACCTCGAGAGAGAGGCATCAAAGACAAACTGATGCTTATGAAATCAATAGTTCAGAGGTTCGGGGCTAAGTTACGGAATAGGGAGGTGTTAGGAACCCATCTCGCCCTTTCGATCTCTCATGGGCTTGTTTAACTATTTTTCTTAATTTCTCCGTGAAGTGTGTGCGCGTGTATATATAAATGGAGATCGGAATTGCCCAACTCATATCATGGAACAGATAGAGTGAGGTCATCCATAGGAATGTTCCTAAAATAATATCTAGAAAATACGATGTATGCGTTTATCGAGATATTGATCGTTATGATGAAATGATAATATATGTTAGATAAAACGTCAATATGGACCACAAATATAATATATATTAAATAATGTATAGATGAAAATGATGAAAATACGAGGATGAGAAAATTAAAAAAATTAGGAAATTGGACTCGAGTCCCGAGTTTTAGCCCGAGACACCTATGTTTCCTATAAAGGCATCAAAGTCCACGTAGTTTGCATGTGATATAAGGATGGGGGTTTATCTCATAGATTCGAACGGGAGTTTATTATATATGTGTGTGTAGAAAAGGTATTTTTTTAGTTCTGAGAGATTGTGATGGAAAATTCCGTTAAAATTTATCTAAATAACTGTCTTTTTCTTTTTCTTATTTATAGAAAATAAAGTATATGCAATATAACTAATAAAAGATGAGGTATTAATGTGTATGAACTAAAGTAAAATTTAGATTAGGAATTTATGTAACTAATGCGAAAATGAAGAATTTAAAGAGAGAGAAGGATTTTTGGACCTTTTTTGAAGATTTAAGGCTTGATATTAATACTTGATGAGCTCCCTTGAATGTTGCAATGAATCTTGGATAAGAGAGAATGAGATTTTGCTAAATTGGGTACGAAAATGATAGGAATGAAATATGGAAAGGAATTTCACCCAAAAAACTTCGTTGATTGTAAGAGAATGTTGTTGAGATCACTAATATTGATGGATCTGAGGTGTCCCTTGAAAGTGTGACCATGCCCTCTATTTATAGGGTAGGGGGTACCGATCGACATAGCCCCATCCCTGCAAATTGGCAGTCTCGTGTAAATTTTTTTAGAAAAAGGGTGGTAGAATGAAATCCATAAAACCAAATCATGCACGGGTCATACCGTTAGAAAGAAAATTCAGAGACCTTCAAGATACCTTTGGGCCGCTCCCGGGTCTAGGAGTTCACTTTAGGTCAAATGAGGCTCAAAAGCACTTATCGGTCCTTTGGACGGGAGATGATCGAACGATAATGGATCATTCATCCAAACTATAAGTTAGAATCGCGCATGGGGTTGAACGTTGGAAAGGTTATACGAGGTACTTATACATTCCAAAGAGCTTCTCTTGGTTCGGAGAGTTGACTTCTGTCAACCGATGCCCGGAAGTGCTCGATGACCTTTCAGAGTAAAACGGGTCGTTCGTCCGTACCGTACGGCTGATTCGCGCACGGGGTAGACCGTTGGAAAGGTTATTCAGTGCCCTACAAGGATTCATGCAGTCTCATTCGATTGTAAGAGTTTACCTTGGTCAAATAGATCTCGGGAGGTCCTAGTGGCCTCCGTATTAATTTTCAGCGGAAAATAGATCATTCGTCCGAACGGTTATGCTGTTTTGTGCACAGGGCGGACCGTTGGAAAAGGGGTTTTAGTTCCTTTAGAGGTTTCATTGAGCTTTCACTCTGACGTTGGATTTGATTGGGGTCAAATCGGGGCCCGGTGGCCTCGAGATCGGTTCTCGGTAGTAAAATGGTCCGTTCGTTCGAATCGTTATGCCGATTCGTGCACAAGGCGAACCATTGGAATGGGGATTCAGAGACCTTATAAGATTCATTAGGCTTTTGCTCTGACGATAGAGTTGGCCAGAGTCAAATGGGGTCTTGGAGCGCCCAATGGCCTCTAGTTCGGTACCGAGAGTACGACCTAGGTTTTGTAATGAAATGGGGAGGTGCTAGGGACCTAAGGAGAGACTTAGGATGTCTTAGAATGTGGTGTCTACACACTTAATAAAAAATTCAGATTAAAAAATATTTAATGATTAAATCAATGACTATTAAATTGAATCCTACCAATTGATTAAACAAGTTAAAATAAAAAATTATACCACCCAATAACAATTTAAATCAATTTTCATATTTAATATAAATAATACTCCAGAATTAATTATTTACTTGAAATTAATTATTTTAATTCTTCAAATAATTTTGTCAAATTTTGGAGTTAATATGTTTGCAAATATAAGTGTTGAAAACATAAATCAAGCAATCAAAAATAAATAAGCAAATAAAGTACGAAAAATAAAGATATCTAAATTTAACGTGTTACGACCAAATCTTGGCCTTCGTCCAGGCGCTCCTTGTGCTTAACTTCGTGATCCACTTACGGGCGGATCAAATCACTACATACAAACACTCGAAGCTAAATACCATCTTCAATAACGTGGTACACTTTCGGGTAGGAACCAATCACGATTACAACCAAAGCTTTAATAAAGTTCAAAATAAATCTGGATTTTTAGTAAACAAATTGTATGATGACACTCTCCCAAAATACAATTTAGAATCCAAGTTTCTTTTACTATGAGAAGACTTGAATCTGATATGAATGTCGGCTCTTGTGTCTCAAGTAGAAGCAAAAGATTTTCTTCAATAATCTTTCCTGTTGCACTAGTATTTGTTGATGTGCGCCTTTGAGTATTTGAGCAGAATATAATTTCTTGTGGTATTGAGTTTCTCTTCAAAAATAGCAAAATATAATATGTCTTGCTATCTCAAATGTGTAGAGCTAAATATCAACTTGTGTTGCTCTTTTGAATAAATTTTTGGGCTGAATAAAATTTCTAGTTACTCTATTGTTGGTTTAGTTCAATAATAAATTTCAGTTGCTCTTAAATATATTCGCTTGTCTCTTCTTATGTCTTTAACGCAACTCTTGAATGCCTAAATAGCATTTGAATGGATACTCAAAAATATAGTTGTTAGACACATTCTCTTGAGAGCATTAAATACTCATTTTTTTAGAGGGAGTATCTCGAAAAATGCTTTGCTGAAATCTCATTTTGCTTCTAAATAAAAATATAGATGTTGAAGCATGGAAATAGCATCCTCATAGAGATAGGACTGAAAGAGGATTTGAACTATTCCAAAATCGCTCCAATAAAAATTGTTAGTCCAAGAGAGAGAAATTGAGCAAAACAATATAATATACAAAATAAAGTGTTAAGTCATTTTGGTGTATAAGAAAAGATGAAGTGTGCTCTCACAAATAAAAAATCTGAAGTGATAAAGATATAACATTCTATCTTATCAAATTAATATTTTGAACTCTATTCAAATAAAAATATTCATTTTTAAAATTCCAATGGGCAACGGTAATAAATCTTGATATAAGTCGAAATCATACTGACAAAAGATATTTATTATACGTGAATATCATATCGAATATATATATATAACTCATCTTGATTTAATATATATATCTAAATAGGTATTAAAAGTGGTAACAAAATATATATAATGTCGGATATATAAAAAAAATAATGACATTCGTGAAAGGGGCGGGGCCCATGAAGAGTTGAAAATGATTAACAACTATACAATTATGTTAAGACCAGCACACACGGATTTTATCAAATCTATATTAAGGTACTTGACAAGACTTTACACACGGTTTATAAACAAATAGATTGAAAAGATTTTGAGAAACCGAAGCAAGTAAAGGGATAGATAAGGACTATGGTCCTTGTAAAATATATAATGTCAGAACCGGATCTATCAAAAAGAGATATAAATAAATATTCTTCTTTTTTAATTTAAAATTCTAAAGGTGGAAGATAATAGTCACCTCTACAAAAAAAAAGAACATAAAAGACTCTTCTAAATCAATGTTGGCACGTGACTCGAGGTGATAGAGTATTAAAATATATAGTCAGGGATAACATCTATAATCACGGGAACTCAAAAATATGTATAGTAATATCTGTTGGACAAAACAATCGTGGAAAAAAGGGTGACACCCCGTCTATTCTAATCCTTATTGATCATTCCATTATTAAATTAAACAGGAATCATTAATGGTGTTATTCTTAGCATCATTGTCGGAAATCAATTTATTTTACTAATATCCTAATGGCCCGTTGTCAAATTTTAATCTCATTATAACCATGCGAATAATTTAAATTAAGCAATTCACATTCACTATTCCAAGAAACATAGTTATAATGATAAGGAAACAAGATCAATAAATAGGCCTAGAAGGACACTCTAGACAAAGTCAAAATACAATCATCCTTAATAAAAACCCAAATCCTATACGGAAATAAAATGGAAGTAAAATGTCTCAGTAATAATAACCAACTAGGAATGGCTAACATGACCGACTGAAGTAGATAAAAGGATAAATTGGAAGTGATAAATGTGGAGGCATCTATTACCAAGGTCCTGTAACTTTCACAATAGCTGCAGCATGTCAAATGAAGGAACTCCTAAGCCTAACATCCCTATGGTTGGGCACCTAAAATATTTTTACAAAAATGGATTTGCAACGGGTTAGATCCCAAGTAAAACAATTTGAAAATATTTTGTAAGTAGTTAAAATGCATTAAAGAGCAGATATTGTAAACATGTTAATTTTTCGTGCTCTCACTTAAGATTCTCACCTATGGACTAATTTGCACGCTTAATGTATACTTTTTAACCAATCTAGTTACGTTACCCCGCCAAATTAATTTAACTTAAGCCTTTTCCAGTCTATTAATTCAGTGTACCCACCCGTATTGGCCATACAATACGTTACAAAATTTCAAATCCCCTTTTTATTTATTAAAAGTCGCCAATTTATTCATCAAGTTCACACATACTGAGATCAATTTAGATATCACTATCTATAGTATCTACTAAAACACCCGTAGTAGAATAAATCACACGAATATATATATATATATATATATATACAACCCTTGTAATATATACATATACGGAATCCCTAGGTGGAGACCTGCAATGCAGGCATACGTTATCAAGTCCCGGTACATCACGTACTAAGTAAGGACATCGGGTTCGAAATCACTCTCGAACCAATACATTCAATAATTTACATAAAGTTGGAGGTGAACATAGTTATAAGCCTTTGGGCTACACACACAGCAAACGCACCCAAATGACCGGTCTCACCCTCTTTCACAAAAGTGGTGCTCAATCCCTAAGTTCTATGTTCTGAGGTACAAGTCAAAATCCCCCTAATGGGATCATCAGGATAAGATTGTCCACGGTGCGGAACCTCCCATGATAGCAAGTAGCCTAGGTATGTTCACACACACACACACACACACACACAGATATATATATATATATATATATATATATATATATATATATATATATATAAAATAACTACTGAAGATCTTACGTATTATTTATTTACTATTGGACTACACCTTATATTTTCTCACCACTCGAAGAGTTCTAACCACCCCATAAGATTATTTCAGTAGTCATAATATCCCTTTACTGCTGGTCCGATCTTAGGTTTACTCGTACTTTCCGTCACCCATTTTAATTCTCAGGATATTATTTAATACAAATGAGGCCCCATGGTTCACTCGTATTCTTCGTGACCCATTCTAATTCTCATGATGTAAATTAATATTAAAGTATACCCCATAATTGCTAGTCTTAATTCTATTTAATTAGGAAAAATTCCAACCCTATCCTTTTAAAATTTAAGCAAACCAAGGCCAGGACTGTCAGGTCCCCGAACTGGTTTGAGTGTACAGGCGAATCGATTCGAGTGTACCTCTGAAACCGTTTTAGGGGTCTGCCGAACCCGTTTGAGGGGTCTGCTGAACTAGTTTGAGAGGTCTGACGAACAGGTTCGAGGTACCTGGCACTTCATCTTCTTCGATGTTACTGATTTCCACCATTGTTAGCCCTCAAAACCTTTATGATTTAATCCCAAACTCCGAGAAAATTATACCAAACATTATACTAACATATATTCATGATTTCTAACGTAAATAAATCCCTAAATCACCAAGAAAATCCTTGAAATAGAATTAATTCAACACTAAATTTTAGAAAACCCTAGGTTATCATCATTATTCAAGAACATCAATAAAAACTCATATGTCATCACATATTCATACTCTAATTTCGTTAGAATCATTCTACATGAATAAGGGATTATATCTAACATGGTTCCTACACAAGAACCTGGTTTAAGTCTTCCAAATTTAACACTAATATTCCTATTTTCATGATATCCACCATCTACAATAACATGGATGCTATATCTATTCAGAATTTAGCAAGATAAGTACTTGCCTCAGTTAGTAGGTATGAATCTCTACAGAAATTTGGTAGGGTTGGGTTCCTCTCCTCTCAATCTATGTAATGGTGGTGGTGGTGGTGAAAGAATGGTGTGGGGAGGCCTAGGAACACTTCTTCTACCTCCTCTAGCTGCCTCTCTTTGATTTTGTAGCTTCTAACCATAGAAACCTTAACATACCAGCTAATATACACTTAGGAATTTCGTAGGTCTTTTTGCTCCAAAAATCTAAAGGACTAAAATACCTTCTCGGGGTACCGGGTTGGCCTTAAAATGGTCTGGAACCCAAATTAAACCCCCGGGTACACTTTTTTGACTATTTAGACCCTTTCGAGCTCACTGCCACACTCAAAATGACCACTTGAATTAGCCAAAATGAAATTACATTTTATTTCATAAAATTAAGTCCCGCCACGATCTAACACCAATATTCATATTTTCATGATATCCATCATCCTACACTAACATGCATGTTGCATATATTCAGAATTTAGCAAGATAAGTACTTGTCTTAGTTAGTAGGTCTAAATCCCTGCAGAATTTTGGTAGGGTTGGGTTACTCTCCTCCCAATCTATGCAACGGTGGTGGTAGTGGTGCAAGAATGGTGTGGGGAGACCTAGGAACTCTTCTTCTTCATCATCTAGTTGACTCTCTTTTCTTTTGAAACTTCTAACCCTAGAAACGTTAACCTACCACCACCGTTGCATAGATAAACGTTAACCTACCAGCTGATATACACTTAGGAATTTTGTAGGTCTTTTTACTCCAAAAATCTAAAGGATCGAAATATCCTTTCGGGGTACCGGGTTGGCCTAAAAATGCCCCAGAACCCAAACTAAACCCTCGAGTACACTTTTCTAACTATTTCGACCCTTACGGACACATTGGCGCACTCAAAATGACCACTTGAATTATAAAAAATAAAATTACATTTTATTTCATAAAATTAAGTCCCGACATGACTGATACGCGCGACCTAACTAAATTTACCGTAATTGTCGTATTTCTCACTCACGACAATCATAATACTTTATTAACAATTTATTACTTATTCACTAAGTAATATTTAATATAAATAAATATTAATCCTTGTCTCGCTAATTAATATTTATTTTAATACGAATTAATTTCCCATTTTAAATTTAATTAATCAAAATTAATCCCAATATAAAAAACATTAAAAATATGGGGTGTTACATACTTCCCCCTAGTAACGGAATTTCGTCCTGAAGTTTAGAAAAATACATGGTATAAATAACTCTTGATATTTCTTCGCGTATCTCATCCTCGCGCTCCCAAGTAGAATCGTCGGCACTATGGTGCCCCATATTACCACCTCAAATTCTTGTACACAACTGCATCCGAACATATCCAAAATTAAATCAAAATAATCTTTTAGTATTTACACTACGCATACACCAATGGTACCATTTTGATCGGAGGTCTACTCACTCTAACCCATAATTTGCGACAAGTCCATTCAAACCCTAACATATCGATATATTCCGTTGTTCTTAAGGTCTCACTTATATAATGACACGCAAAACTATCGTGAATTCGATAATACTAACTCAAAAGATGAGACTATACTCCACTGGTTCGGTTATCTATAGGTTAGAATAGACCTCACTTCTATAGGTGCCAATTTCACTTATTATCGTACCAAACCATCTCTCCTCATGGGAGATACCCTCAAAAACCCCTAGCTACTCATGGCAGACCTCAAAACTTTGGTTCACGTCAACATACTCTCACTACATTACTGGACTATACAAAAATGATGTGGATTGACTCAATCCTTGTCAGGGGGCCATGAATCACTTCGGGTTCGAGAAACATGTTATTTCCCCCTTTTTAACTATCCAAGGGTGAGTGAAAACTTTTCTTCCTATTAAGCCTCAAAAGTCACTTTGTAATTAATATCCTTCTACAAGTTAGCACATACAGCTCTTCCAGTGGTAGTTAGTTTTTCTAATTACTCAAAAAATCCAAAACATGCATCTCGCATTCTGCTACATTCTATATCATCCCTCCCAACTATCCATTGGCCTACCGTTGACACGTCTAGATCAAGACTCAACTTCTTCCCCATCGCCTCCTAACACTGCATATCCAAGGTGGGACTCAAGGTTCTTATCCTGATTTACAACATTATTTAGTAGCACTTTGTGCCAGTTCATTTATTCTCTTTGATAACACGCAGGGAATACTACCCGATAGTATAACACACCCTAAACGAATAACAATTATTTCGTTCCTAGTCAATTCATTTAACAACCTAAAGAAAATCCTGACCCCCAATTATTTTGATAATCCACTAATGAACATTATCAATCTGCATATCCATTCCGTCCTTAGAATCATCAATCTATCACAATATCGGGTTGGTAGTATCGGACCAAACTTTTCCCTTTATGAGTGGTGCACTTAGAGACAACTTCACTATGTCTCATTCGACATGAAATCCACACACTCTACATACCATGTCACATGGAACATCTGGCTCCATTTTTCCAAGATATACCAAAAGCATGGCCCGTGCGTTTGCTCCAAAACTGCTCAATTCCTAGGCTCTTTTCCATATGTTAGAATTAATAACCTATCTATGCGCAAATCACTCTATACATCCGACTACATGAGACTCCGCTCCACTCTACACATTCAAAAGTTGTGGGGTTCTAACTTGTCAAGGGATACCTTTTTCCATTTTCTTCCAACGTCTTTCGACTCACCTCGGTTGTGGGAGTTTTAGGTGAGACTCCGCTCCACTCTACGCATTCCAAATTTGTGGGGTTCTCCCTTGTTTAAGGATACCTTTTTCCAATTTCTTCCAACGTCTTTTGACTCACGTCGTTTGTGGGAGTTTTCTCACGATATCCTCACAGTCAAACTATGTCCTTTCCTCAAACAAAGTTCAGTCCCTCATACTTTTCCACTTGTGTTTCTGACTGTCCCACAGACATATGTACAACATCTTTATAGGTCTCCTTATAACGAACGAGGCTGAAAGTCAAATTAACCAGGGAAACCATACACCTTATATCCCGTGCACAACTGCCCAATCATCTCAAATGGCCCACATGCAACATACTTATCTCAAATCCGGTCCTTCGTTATCAGTATGGCTAACCTCATTTACCCTACTAAAAATGATTTAATTACTCTCGAGGCCTCCCCACCCATCAACTCATGGTGCAAAAACAATTCTCCAATGCTCCTCACACAGAACTACTCGACTCTACATGTCTTATATCATAAAATAGCTCTGAACTCATGCTTTCATCCACATAAACATGTAACAACTAAAGTGATAAACTCATGCCCTACTAACCAACACATCTCTCAACTCTCGACATTCTTTGGGATTCATGTGTGGGATATTTCACAAGCGAAATCCAAACAAAGACCCCCCCAATACACTAATACCTAGCATTGTCGGTCATCGAGATCTGTAGGGCCTACGCGCATAAATAGAACATCCAAAATTCTATCCCTGGACGTACAAGTCCAACCGTCCACTCCCATATCACTAAAGAAGTTATACAACACGACTCTCTCGCTATCACTAGTTTTCCCGCGCTAAGTCAATAACGAGCTAAATTTCTCCACTTAACAGTTAACTTAATATACCCCGAATAATATCAGTACCATCCCTACACACTGGGATCAAATATAATGAGACAACTGTAAACTCTGAAGTCTCCTCCACGATATAATATAATGCGAGCTCAACCCTCTTCCAGATGACACATCGCTGAAAACATATCCTGCCCTGGAATAGAAAACACGATAGCCTTGCTGTAACAACCCACCATCGCTCAACCCGTAGTTAACCAATAGATACCCACGATAACGTTATACTATAATATCATATCTCGAGATGAGTTAACCCACTAAAATATATCCTCTTAATGTCCCCACCGGCTCCCCTACAGATGGAGCCAAAAAGATCCCACCACTCAACGGGAAATATATACACACAATTGTAACACTAACGATGCACGCACTTATCACACCCCACCTAATAAAATACCGGGTGATTAGTCCTATATCAAATTAAACAGGAATCTCAAATGGTTTCATTCTCAGCATCACTGTCAAAAACCAATTTATTACTAATAACCTATTAGGCCCCGACAAAATTTTTAAACTTTCTAATCTTTTTAACCTGAACGCACAAGTAAAATCCATTCACAAGGGAAATATAAACGACAAATAGAATGAATAAATAAATAATCTATAACTCTCGGAACAATTATACAACCAAATCGAATGCGCGTGATATAAAAACGCTGGAAGTAAAATAAATGACATCAATTGGACAACATGACCGAATATAAATTACAAAAACTCCTATCTAGATCTTAAAGATGGAAGCATCTAAAACAATTCTTGCCAACATCCACAACTGCGACAACAACGTCTGATTCGAAGGGATAATCATCCAGGCATCCCCGTGTCTGGACACCTAAAAATTATAAAAAGAAAGGGGGAAGAAAAGAAAAATAAATATGGGTCAGAGCCCAGGTTTTTTGAAAAGCATTTTAGCAAGTGCTTAGCATAGGACACCCCTCACCTCTCATCTAATAGTGCACACCGAATGCATGTATTTTAAACTCACCCTAGTTATCTACCCCGCCTAACTATCACCACACCGAACTTCTAAATTCCCATACACTAACTCATGTCCCGAGTATATCACATTCTAAGTGTTTTTCCAAGTTTATGTATTATAATCTCTCACGTATAGTTAATCCGCTCATAATTTATAACTCTCACTAGTTATTTACACTATTCATGTTTTAGTGTTATTAGCCTCGTATATAATATTCTCATCTTTATATACGTACGTCACCTATTTTATTTTGGATTTTATACTCTCGGATAGTCCAAAAATTAACTTACATATCTTTCCTTGTTTTAGTCCATATATACATACTAGGGTGTACCCGTGCCTATGGAATGGCTGTAAAAACATCCCGAATATTTCATAATAGTGATTATGTTTGAAAAAATAAGACACATGCGATAACGTAATACAAAATACACGAAGATATATAAATTAATGTGTGATCCTCGATAATACACTAATATCATTTTTAATGAACTATAATTTTTAGCCAAGACTCTTGCATATATTTAGAAAAACTCTAAAATTATTCACCATATTTTATAATAATTATCACATTTTTCTATATATGTAAATGTAGCCCTTTAATTTATTTAAAAATTTGGAGACCTGTTATGAAACCTTCTATCCCAACTCGACCCACCTCAACCAGTGACCATACCCAACTCGGACCAGCCCCATCCCGACCCACCTCAACCACCTGTCCATACTCGAACCCCAAACCAACCAGAGATACAGCTCTGGCAGTTGTAGCCCAGTTTATCTCGAGTACAAGTCCACCCACCTAGCCTACATCTAACCCGATTCTTACCCATGGAAAACAGAGTAGAGAGATGTAAAAATTCAACCGATTCTGCAAGATAAATTTTTTATGGCGATGGGCTTACATGTATCATGGGGTGGCCATGGGTCGGGTCGAGCTTATAAAATTATGAACTATCCCAAGCCCGCTCGGGCCTTAATATGTAATCCTAAGCCCGCACAAAATGGAAAGTTCTTTACCCAGGCCCTTTGGCCAAGCCCGATTACTATTTTTTCTTAATCAAAGACCTATTTTATTAATTAAAACCTACATAAAATTACTTAGTATATGTTTTTATATTTATAAAAGTTACCCACTTTATATATTTATTTATAACTTTGTAGTCTTAAACTTTAATAATAAATTTATACAGACACACGCGCACACACACACACACACACACACACACGTATATATATTAATATTATATATATAATTTTCGGGCCTCTGGTCGGGCCGAGCCTCACCGGGCTTAAGAATTCATGCCCAAGCCCGCCCAAAAAAATCGGGCCTATCAAATTTTGCCAAGCCCGCTTTGCGGACGTATTCACCTTAATCAAGCCCTATTTTTTTATTGGGCGGGCTGGGTGGGCTTGGCGGGCCTCGGGCCTATGGCCACCCCTACCTGTATGTGACTTGATTTCAAATATAAATTTTAAATAAATATTAATGTATAATAACTAAAAAAATATACCATTTATACAACTTTAAGAGATCCAAACTCATTTAATAGTTTTGACCCAAAAAACTCATTTAGAAGTCTATTAACTCATTGGAGAGAGCATAGAGGGGGCTCTTAGAGGTAGTGGGTGAGTGTAGAAGTGATGTTTTCGCAATAATAGTTGTAGCCTTTCAACTCTAAATTTGAATGGTGAAAATACATGGTGGTCAATACAGCTGTGTCACACGCTCCAAGTAATCTCAATGTCATCCGTTTGAGCTGTCAGATGTAAATCTCCCACCAAAAACTGTGGAGAGAGAGAACATTGAAAAACCCAAAGATGGAAGAACACAATAATGACCTTCAGTAGAGCAAAACAAAACTACGAAACCCAACACCATTAGCGTACACACACATCTTATTAGAAAGAAAAAAAGAAAAAAATCCACCATTGTTTTTCCACGAAAACACGATACTAACACTCTAAAGAGTTAAATAAAAGAAAAAAAAGAAAGAGGAAGTAAAAGACTCACCTATTCCGTAATATCTTCCTTAGGACTTTTATATATAAAGTAACTACTTAAAATCTCATTTTGATTCGTACTTCACCTGCATCATTCATCTCCACCAAATTTTACCTCCTCAAAATAAGATCATCTCCACCAGCTCTTTTATTTAAACCACCCAAAAAACATGGAGATGGTACCCTTATCATGAAAATATCTACACCATCCAAAAAACTAATAATTATTTACCTCCTTAAAAGGGAAGGTCCATTTTTTTCTTTAAGCATGTGTAGAGGTGAACTCACCCCCTTCGATTTTTTTTTAAAATAACAGAGAATTGACAAAAGGAAAAGCAATGACTTTATGAAGCTTTGGACCCATTTCATCATTTTCTTCATTTTTCATATATGTTTGTGCTCCCAATCCTGTTCGTAAAAAAAAAACTAAGAACAAATATTGTGTTTACGTCGCATCACATGCCTATGACACAACCCATTTTACACATCAGCCTATTTTTTTCTATTTTCTCACGTAATATCTGAAGCAAAAATAAAGTAAAAGAAAGATAAGAGAATAAATAAGTCCAAATGGTATTCGTCAAGCCATAACTATTTTCACCACACAGAACACAAATACAATTACTAAATGAATACTACATGGGTTTCATAGCATAGAGCATCAAATATTCAATAAGATAATTGATATCCTTGCTCCATGATTTGTTGATTCTTCTGCAGCAACCAAAAATCAAGTCATTCAAAAAAAAAAGCGGACAATAATAATAGAGTATTGACAGAAGGCAAAGCAATGACTTTTTAGGAAGCTTTGGACCCCATTTCATCCTTTTCTTCATTTTTCATTTTTGTTGGTGTTTCTGATCCTGTTAGTAAAAAAAACACTAAGCACAAATATTGAGTTCAAATCAAACTCTCAGAAAAAAAAAGCAGACACAAAAACGAATCTCCTCTACAACAAACCAAAAATGAACGTGATTCAAACATATTACCAACAAAATCAGACACAACACTTACTGTTTCCTTTCTTAGATCTGCAACACACGTAAATATGGTGCGAACCCAGATTTGCAACACCAACCTAGTAGAGAGAGATGGGATGTACCAGGAGAACACAGATTTGCAACACCAACCATGTAAATATGAGCGTGAAAGAGAGGGGTGTAACAGGGAGAAAAAGAATTCTTCACGGTGACTATAATGGAAGAACAAAGGATGGTGTGTCCATAAGAGTTTGTGGGGAGTTTGTGGTGGGGAGCTAAGATATATCTAGAAAATGTTTCGTGTTTGAGTTTTGCACAGTTAAAGAGTGCACAACAATGTTCTCTCGATCCTTGTGTGCTCAGACCTCCTCGAGCCTTGTGCGCTCATATTGATTTTTCTAGATTTGGATTAGAGTCTACTGTGACCGAATTTTACATAAAAAAATTTCAGACACATTGACGTGCCAGCGTGTTATTGATTGATTTGTAGGTTCCACTGACGTGGACCCCAAAAATCAATCAATAGCAAGCGGTCACGTCAGTTTGTCTAAAAAAAGTTTGTCTAAAATTCGGTCACAATAAAAAAATTTCGTGGATTAACATTTAACCGTAAGAGCATCCACATTGATGATAGGTAGTTTACAGACTAATAAAGTTAAAGATACCATTCGTTTGGACTTATGTTTAGTGGAGGATAGCTTTGAATTTGTAAACTCAGTTCCTACGAACTAATGTAGTTCGTAGGAAATATAAATCATATTTGTTACGAACAACATTTGTTCGTAGGAATTCCTACGAACTTGTGTTTTTCGTAACAACTCAAAAATATGATAAAAATGAGTATTTATATTTCCTATGAACAACACAAGTTCGTAGGAATTCCTACGAACAAATGAAGTTCGTAGGAACCCTTGCAAATTTTGTACCCAGTTTGTATCTTTACAGAACCACTGCAAATCCACGAAGAGAATTTGTTGAGTTACACCCACTAGTATAGACGTCCCCTTTTGTAAACTTGCAAATTCTCTTGTTGTTTAGTCCCACCATTGTACATGCTCTGAGTTAGATAATAGATACACAAGTTGTTTATATAGGTTTTGTGTATAAACTTATATGATGTGGCAAAAGTCCCTCCTCTTTTATTATATATTAGTATTCATGCCGATGACACGGTTATAAAAATGTTCAGGTAAAATTGTGTACCCGTGTCTGCTTCACAATAGTAAACTTGTTCCCATAATATTTTGTACTCGTGACGACGACATGGTGATTAATTATTTTTTAATTACAAATTTGTTCCCATATTATTATGTATTTTAAACGTCACTAATGGTGCAGAAATAAATATTGCTGGTCATCCCAATGTTAATTTTTCAATCAATGTCAATTTTTCTCCTGAGTATTTATTGTTATAGCATATGCAACGTGCTATGATTTTGTTTAAAAAACTTTGCAATGGCATGTATGGTATTATTCATTTGACATATTTACAAAAATACACATCCACATGTCACCGATAGTGGAAATATTTTTCAAATACTCTTTGACAATAATTCTATTTTTCAAATATTCATTCAAACATTGATTTTTAATGACTCGAAACAAAAGTGCCATATTTCAAATACCAAATCACCACATGTTATGTCAATTTACATATAAAAAAAATCATAATATCAATTTTATCATTACGATTTTGCTTTCAAGGCGTATTAAAATATTCAACATCTTCCCACATATTTATATTTGATTCTATTTTCCTAGAAAAATACAATATTTTAAATAAGAAACCAACATGTTTAATGTCAATTTTTTTTTTACTAAATATTGTTTACTAAAAAATAATTCATAACATGTTTGATGACATTTCCTAAAATAAGGTGCGTAAAACTAAGTCAATTATCTCTATCACTCCATATCTAGGTCCATACTTGTTCTCGTGTACCACACCAAAATGCCCGTGTCGTTGCCACGATAATATTCTTATTTTCGGAATAAGAGGGATCATAGAATATTTTAATTTGATCGAAGAGTGAAATGGAGCCATAAACCGAAATATATAATAATTAGGAGATAAATAACATTTGCAACTTTTTAGACATAAAAATTATAAATTATAAATCATAATTTTCAAAAATTAACAATGAAAAGTTATTATTAATTTAACAATTTCCAAATATTAACAATAATACACCGCTCTACACGTTGATCATGCCCATTGTATACACACATAATGTGAATCAACAATCATTCTATTAACCAAATGCGAACCACGTCATTTAAGGCCTAAATATTATTTTATTGGTCTATTCAACAAACTATAAAATTTGTCCTTTCACTTGTTTAAAAAATGGAGACGTGACATGGTAGTTTCTTGAGCCCAACGATCTTTGACATCTTTGTAACACTACACATCAACGTGTCGCCAACTGTGCCATCGACACGGTGAAAATATTTTAATTATTTATTATTCCTCAAACTTATTAGTTTTAGTCATTATAGAGTAGTCGATAATTTAATAAACGAAATAAATATCATCACATTGATTCGAAATTGACATTTCTAAAGGCATATTAGTGTTAGGATTTACCTACATGAACGTGTCGTACTCATTTCAAAATTTTAACTATCTAAAGACATTTTTACTCATTTTTTAACGTGATAACGTAAAAACTTGGAATTTAATTTTTTTAACTAAACACTTCTATTCCGACGAAAACATGGATCCAAAACTAACCGAATGGCAATATGTGAAATAGATGGGGGTGTGGACCATTAAAAATTTCCTTTTTTAAACTTAACAACAAAAATTTACAAATACAAACCAAACATGCTTGATACTTGTATGTCATGCCATGTTGTGGCTCTTTTACTTGGGTAGTGTTCAAGATATGTAAAAAGAAAATATGTCATATCGTGTCATGAAATAGTTTCCATGCATAATCAATTTTATTATCTTATTTTTTAAAACTATAATATCAAAAAAACCCAATTGCCAAAAATAATGAAACTTCAAAACTCCCAAAGTGTCAAAAAAAAAAAAAAAAGAGCACCTGAATAAAAAGGAATGAAACAAAGATTTCAAAAGACTCTATTTCCCCCACAACGAAATAAGGAAATCAAAATTAACAAAAAAAAGCATATCTCCCTATTTCCATCACTAAAATCCATGAAACGGAAAATCTCTAAACACAACAAAGTAATAAATATGAGACCTTATACAAACCACACCGGCAATGCAAAAAAGTGCAACGAGCTAAGATTCTTTGTACAAAAAAATAAAAATTTACCACACCTTTTCATAACAAAAAAGCCCCAAAACATAAAATTTACCGCACTTATTGCAGTGTGAAAGAAGCATAAAATGCAATGAAAAATCTTGAAAACGTATGAAAATATTACCACACCTGTACTGTACCAAAACTCATTAGATTCCGCTTACTCCATTCTACAAAAACCACCAAACCTACCAAAATCAAAAGCCCCCAAACCTGCCAAAAGCCACCAAGCAATTAACACACAATCTACAAAAGCCACCAATAGCAATCATATATATGTATATAACAATTAACACACAATCTAGAACAATCATATATCTCTACAACAATAACCTTTTCAAAAACACTACTCCTCTGCACAAACCTATACATTCCCAATTCTTGACAATAAACAATGGCTCATTTTCTTGTTAGAAATGTTGGTGACTGAAAACTTTGACTTGAGGAGATAATAAATTTAAAGCTTTAAGTACACATTTTCAACAACAACTATATAAATAAAAAAATATAATATACTTCCATGAACAACACAATGATGAAAATAATAATAAAAACACAGAGAGACCCAAGATTAGAGAGACACCCAAAATTAGAGAGACCCCACCAAAAGAACTCGTATTTCTGTAAAATATCAAAAAGAAAAGACACCCAAAGTTAGAGAGACCCAAGAGAACACCATGACTATACTCTATTCAGATATGAAAAAAGTTAGTCAGTTAGTCAGTGAGGGAAAACCTAAATGGAATGAACCTTAAATAAAAATGTTAAAACCAAATAAAAAATACAAATATGAAATATAACCCAACAGTGGAACCAAAAATAGTTAAATCTTCAAAATATATAGAAAAAAATATAAATTAAATAGAAAAAAAGCACCAAAATGCATTAAATCAGATAATGTAAAACTTAACACACACCTAAGAAGCGAATACAAATTTATAGCCATAAATGCCTATTTTCAAACAAAAACGTTAAATCAAACAATAAATATATGAACCCTAGAACCAAAAAAGAAGAAAACCTTAAACCAAATGATTTGTTGTGAAGAGATCACAAAACAATTTGAAACAAATTGGAACCATTAAAAAAAACTAAAAAAGGGAACTGTTTGCTTCCAAATCGGAACAATCTCACCCGATCTGAATATCATGACCTAAATGGGCGGCGAATCCGAACTTCAACCTCCTTTATGATCTTAACATGATGGTAGTTTGTAGTGTGAATGTGATTTGAGAGAGAGAATAGTGTATTATGAGAGGATAGAATAGTGAGTGATTTAGATAGGGATCTTGAGAAGAGAGATTACAATTTTTCATTTTGGTCGAAGGTTCAAAATAAAGCTGATAAGTTGTTCTCTGTATGTGAGAGAGTTGTACTTTTACTTTTTCTAATGGAAGTGGACAACACTCTAACGCGTTGTACTATACACTCATTTTTTAAAGAAACCTCAAACGCTCGTATTTCTTGAGCCGTTTGCTACCAGCACATTGATACTATTTGTATTAATTAAATTTCTCCCCTTTGCACCATTTTGAACCCCCTGATACACATTCTCGTGATCAATCTCAACCGTGAGTTGATAAACACCAAACCCCCCAAGATTATATATATATATATATATATATATATATATATATATATATATATATACTATACACGTCTACTATATTTATACTTATATATCACACGCTACAAGTATAACAACCATCCCTTAGAGCTATAACTCAATGAAAGCGGTATCTCAGTGCTATCATCTTTCGGGATAACTCCCACACCATCCCGGGTACCAGCAGTTGGACTCTCACACCGACTTGGTAAAAACCAAATCATAATGTATGGGAAGCGATCATAGCTCCTCACCTGAAAGTGAGATCGAATCATACCCAAGACATCTCACCCAGAATAGTATCACACAATATAAATAATGGATGACTATGATCTGGGGAATATACTCTCCCTGCTCCTTAAGCTAGGGGATTCACCCACTTCGCGTAACTTCCCAGGATAGAACTAGAGGGGTATGTTTCACATAAATACATCATTTACTTTAAATTGTCAAATTATTAAATCACACCCACTCATGTAATTTAAATATCCATAAAAGTACGGGGTATTACATCCTCCCCCCTTATAAGAGAATTTCGTCCGCGAAATTTGGACAGGACCAGTACCAAAATTTAGGATCTTGAGCAACACATAATGCCCTTTAGTATGCAAATCAAATCACACCTCGATAATGGTACGGTCATTATACTATTCACCCGCTAGTGGGACTTAACTGTATAAAGGTTTACCCAGATAGCTTCAGCTTCACGGCAAGCTTGTTCCATTCTCTACATACTGATACACTCCATCAGTCATAAGCTCTAACCTCAATATGGGCACATTACACTTTGTGCTTCTACCAAAGACATCCAAATAAAACGAGCTTATAAATCACTCGCTCTATTGCTTTAATATCACATCACTAAGTGCCAACTTCCCGTGTCCCCCCCAACATAAAAATCCCATCCTGAGGGAAACCACAAGAACATCGGATCACTCTTATCAGTCCTTTAAATCTCCGTTCATGGCGACGTAACTCTTACGACACCCCAAAGTTTCCCTAATACAGTTTGTGGTTAATTCCCCTCTTCACAATGGACTTTAAATCACGTTCACTCCAAAATTCTAGTTATTCTCTCACCTCTAAACAACCAGGGAGAGAATTACCAGGATTTTCCACACAATACCTTAATAGGCACCTCGTCCACAAAAAATAGGTACGAGTGGCTACGCACAACTCTACCAATCGGTAATTTCTTCTCCCAGTTACCGTAGTATGCCTTATTTCAATTACGAGTTAGGTCAGTTGTGAAAGTAAGCTAACCGCAATGATTCCAGAACCTCATTCCTACCCCTTTACTAGTCATCAATCACCTCCTATCTACTCATCGGTCCATAGGTGACACGATCTGCCCAAAACAAAGCATCATCCCCACTACTTCCCGAAAATCCCTATCAGAGGTGGGGTTTAAGGATCTCATCCTGATTTAAACAATATTGGGAAGCACCTCGCACTGGTACAATCCTTCTTTACTAGCTTTTCTGCCCATTCCTTCACTGGAATCATCGGCTTGATACCTAATTTTTGGTTGATCATTTCGAACCAGACTATTTCCATCTAGTATTGGTGCACTCGAAGACAATCTCACTATGTCTCACCTAACACAAATTCCCACTTATAATGACTTACAATTAGTGGTACTTTATACTCCCCTTCTTCCTCTGGGGTGTATCAAAGTTTCTTCCCGTGCACTTTTGCCACATGTGCACTTCTAGGTCTTTTTTCCTTATAGGCATCAACATTCTAGTTACGTGAAAGCCAATCTCCACATTCAACTGAGTAAGGCTCCGCTCAACTTTCCCACAATAGTTAGATTTTCCTCTCCTCAAGAGATATCCTTTTAAATGGCTTATCACAGCCTTTCAACTCATCTCAGGTGTGCTACTCTCATTGAAAACATATACTTGGATCCTCGTCTTCCTCACACGACGTTCAATCCATCATGCCATTCTAGCTTGTTAATAGCTACCCTATAGATATATACTTAACACATCTATTCCTATGTCCTCCTATCTTAGACGACTTAAATCAGTTAACCAGGGTGCCCATACACCCTATAATCGGTGTGTATCAGCACAATCAATAGAAAAGTCACACACTTTCCTAAAAGCTGTCCTCGCATTCTTGATGTGGCTATAGAACATGGGTATCCTCAATACCCCCATAAATCAATATTTAATTGTCTTCGACATCGTTCCACCCTTCAACTCATGGTGAAAAGAAAAATTTCCAGTGCTCTCTCACAGCACAACCGACTCGACTGGCCTTAAATTGTAATATACCTTTCAACTAGATACTTGTATAATGATCGAGGTTCCAGAATCGTGGACTAATGACCAAACATCTCCCCACTTTCGATGATGCGCTAAGTTTCATGCGTGGGCCATCTCGCAAAGCAAAATCCAAACAAGGAACCCTCCCGATACACTACTCCCTAACATTGTCGATCAGCAAAATACGTTAGGTCCTAAGTCCATAGCATGTACCCCTAAATTCCCATTTCTCTCTACTCACAACATTTACCAAGATCCATGCATATCTCATCCCGCAATCGTATATAAACAAGGAACTTTCCCCGATACTCTATCACTCGGCATTGGCGGTAAACAAATTTCATAAGCTTCAAACACATAACCGGGACTCACAAAATTCTTTCCCCTGATGTATAAATATAAATCCCAAATCTCCATGTCTCTAAAGGAGTGATATAACATTGCGCTCTTCCTATCACCAATTCCTGAGCGCTAAACATAATAATGAGCTCAACCTCTCCGCTCGACAGAAAACCCAATATACTCCTAGTCATATCGGTAAAGTCCCTACACACCAAAATCAAATATCTTGAGACAACTATACTCTCTGAAGTCTCTATAATAATATAATATGAATGCGAGCTCAGCCTCTCGCATGTGAGACATCGCCAAAATCACAAACCCTGCGCTAGAGCAACAAACACGATAGCCTTGCAATATCAACCCACTATCGTTCTGACCAATCTATACTCAGGATAATATCATATTCATATAACATTTAACAAGACGAGTAATCTCAATAAAAATATACTACTATGCCTTCACTCGCTTCCCCACAGATGAAACTAAAAATAACCCATCTATACAACGGAAAATATATATAAACATAAGAATGTTATAGATATATGCACTAAACTCGTTTCACATGCGAATCTAGCGCTAATCAAAATACTGTGACTCACTCATGTCACATAAAGCATACCTCATTCAACCGAGGTTAAAACTCATATTTTGACCTTGCCAATCACCCTGTCTGTTCAAATGGTTCCCGGACATAACACGCTTGTCCCAATTGAACCCAAAAACTATCTTAATCATTGCCCCTTCTTGGAACCATACTTGTCCCTTTACTCACTTTGGGAAAAATCAATGCAAGTGGTCTTACTCTTCGCATAAAATATCTCTCTATAATCCTTTATTCCTGGTCATACTAACCGTGCTAGGGTTGTCCTTTTCTCGAACCCTAGTAGCCTCAACCCTATTGGCTACCCCTATTGTTCCTTTAGCTCCGTTGGCCCTAAGGAACACACTACTGGCTTTACCAATCTCAGCTGAATCCATCATCATTCCATAGAAATCCATCTATCTAAATAATTTAAATGGGACCCCTGATGGGTCTCCCCTGGGGTGTTTCACTAGCACCATTGCATCCAGTCTTATTCTCTGATGAAATCCTTCAAATCCTATAGCTACCGTCACATAAAATCATTAATATCCTCATTGACAAAACACAACATTATCGCCATTCGCATCGATCATCCAAGCAGAATTTCCCACAAGTGTTGGCGATAATTCTCGCGAGTCCATCGCCCACTTAAGGACTCTCTTCTCCATTATACCTATCTCATCGGGTACAAAGTCTTCTAGACAATGTCTCTGCCCGACCCTCTTGTGATAAGTTCAGAATTACCTTCACATCTTCTTCTGAAGAAAAGGTGAAGGAACTTGCGGTCAAATCGTACCGAAGATTCCTTCTATTGGCATAATATTTCACTTTTCAAATGTGGTGATCTACACCCACCATTACAACTCTACTCCCACGAGCCAAGAGAAATCTTTACCCCAATTTCCACTTCCATGTATACTACTCCTTGATATATTCCAAAGCCTCTGGGTATTCTACATCCATTGGCTAACACACAATCTCCGCATACACTAATATTCCATCGGGTGGTCATCTTCAAAGACCTCTCTAACTCCTTCCATTCTAACCACCCTGGGTGAGTCTAGTTTAGCACCATTTTCTGCTATAGCGGTACTTGAAAATATATAATGCACCCTAACAGTCCTTACATCCCCATCTTCCCAAGAAACAATAGGGGTGACCTCAACTACACTCATTATCGCCAAAAATATTCTCCAACTCTAACTAAGCCCCACCTCTTGCATTTGTCCTAACTACCCTAGCCGGTCTTTCGTTGTTCGTTATACAAAGCACACACGAATGCATACTAGATTCACTAATATATATGCATTATAACAGGAGAACAAAATATCACCATAGGAATCAATAATCCTAAACATACGCCTCTTTATCAATTAGAAGGCAACACTGAAAACGTAACACATATGCACAGATTCCTTTGGACATTGTAACCTAATGCTCTGATACCATTTGCGACACCTCGCCTAATAAAATACTGGGTGATCATCCTATATCAAATTAAACAGGAATCTCAAATGGTTTCATTCTCGGCATCACTATCAAAAAACAATTTATTACTAATAACCTATTGGGCCGCCCTAACAAAAATTTTAAACTTTCTAATCTCTTTAACCTAAACGCACAAGTAAAATCCATTCACACAGGAAATATAAATGAAAAATTGAATGAATAAATAAATAACCGCCAACTCTTGAAACATTTATGCCAACAAATTGAATGCGTGTGATATAAAAATGTTGGAACTAAAATAAATTACCTCAATTAGGCAATATGGACGAATATAAATTACAATACCTCCTACCTAGAACTCAAAGATGGAAGCATTTCAAGCAATTCCTTCTAATATCCACAGCTGCGGCAACAACGTCTGACTTAAAGGGATAATCATCCAGACGTCCCTATGTCTAGACACCTAAAAAGTATAACAAAAAGGGGAAGAAAAGAAAAATAGATATGGGTCAGAGCCCGGGTTTTTTGAAAAGAATTTTAGCAAGTGCTTAACATACTTTAATATTTAATATATGATACTCTCCATATTTAAACCAGTTTCGCACTCACATGGGATTCCCATCACCTCTCATCTAACAGTGCACACCTAACGCATGTATTTAAACCCACCCTAGTAAGCTAACCAACCTAACTAGAACCACCTCGAACTTCTAAATCCCCATACACTAACTCACATCCCGAGTATATCACATTCTAAGCGTTTGTCCAAGATTATTCATTATAATCTCTCACTTATAGTCAATCCGCTCATAATTTATAACTCTCATTGGTTATTTACACTATTTACGTTTTAGTATTATTAGCCTCCTATATAATATTCTCATCTTTATATATGTACGCCACCTATTTATTCCGGATTTTATACTTTCGGTAGTCCATAAATTAACTTACATATCTTTCCTTGTTTTAGCCCATATATATATATATATATATATATATATATATATATATATATACACTATACACGTATAGTATATTTATACTTATATATCACACACTATACAAGTATAACAACCATCCCTCGGAGCTATAACTCAATGGATGCGGTCTCTAAGTTCTATCATCTTCTAGGCATACTCACATATCATCCCGAGTACCAGCGGTCGGACTCTTACATCGACTTGGTAAAAACTAAATCACAACGTATGGGAAGCAGTCATAGTTCCTCACCTGAAAGTGAGATCGAATCATAACCAAGACATCTAACCTAGAATAGTATCACACAATACAAATAATGGACGACTATGAGTTGGGGACTCTACTCTCCCAACTCCTCAAGTCAGGAGATTCACCTACATCGCGCAACTTCCCATGATAGCACTAGAGGGGTATGTTTCACATAAATATATCATTCACACACAGATATATTCATAATCATATCATATGTATACTCTCTCTATCTCTCTCTCTCTCTCTCTCTCTCTATATATATATATATATATATATATATATATATATATATATATATATATATCATCGAATCCGGCTTTTTTTGCCTATCTCACTTGGCATTAGCCTAAAATCCAAATATACTAATTTGCATTAATTTATAAGTATAAGCACAACTTATATTTATCCCATAAGTATTTACTCACTGATGATAAAATTCCTTACCTTAATAATTTCTCGAATATAAGCTTATCACCTCTAGATAGTATTCTAATTTCATCCTGCTCGCACGTTCATATTTTACTCATATATTATCGACATATATAATCTACACGCATAAATATATAGGTCCTCGTCCCAAACAGTCCTAAAATTTATAACCCGGATCTTATTCCCACTAACCCGAGACTCATACATCACTCACATGATCTTATATAAGTCCTCACACTCTATCTAGTATGCCCCAATATTTACGTCCCAAAAGGAATTCTTCTCCAATCCTTTTTATCAAAGAAATATCTCTCAAATTTTTCTGATAAATCTGAATTGATCCGATGGCCAGAAAATAAGTCGGTCCAACCAAAAACAAATCGATCAGGCCTCAAAAAATGAACCGATCTGGTGCTCAAATAAACGAACCGATCCAGTACTCCAAAAATGAACCGGTCCGACATAAACAGTTTTGTGAGTTCATCTTCTCCAACTCCAAAAATTCATTATAAAACTCATCTAACTCAATTTCTAGGGTTTCTAACACCACCCACATTAATATATTTATCTACACACTATGATTTTCCCAACACAACAAATAATTAATGGGATTCCTCCATTTATTAAAGAATTAAACCCTAATTCTTATTTATACCACACTTTTTAATTTCTTCCAATTTTCTCACCAAAGATTATACCAGTAACATGGATTTTAGATTAGATTTCATGTAGAATTGTTGTCTCAACAAAATCATGTGAAATCATCTCCCCAAAACCCATTTTGTGCAAGAATCCCAAACCCCAAATATTATAGTTTTCATCACCAACTACAATATGAAAAATAAACACACTTAAATCATTAAAGCAAGTTAAACACTTGTTTGGTTGGATAAATCCAGCGGTCTCATGCCGGAATCCGTCGGAGCTTGGCCCGAGTCTTCTCTTTTTCTCCCTTTTCTTCCTTCTTTCTTCTTTCTTATTTATTTCTTTCCTTTTTCTCTCTCCCTTTCTCTCGTGGCTTATAAGAGTGAAAATCAGGGTTATCCACTTATAAAACGCAAAATTGACTCGTATACACAAATGCGAGTCCCTACTGATCCAAAAAGTCATCGAAATCCAAACACTATCCCTGGGTACTCTATTCTGACTATCTCGACCCTTGCTAGACCAACTGCGTGCTCGAAATCTCCATCGGAGTCACTTATCAGAAATTCACGTCTTAGACCCAACACATCTCCACACATGTTTTCCGTATAAAATAACATCACCTGTCACTTTTATTCACATGTGACCTGAAATATAATTAGTCCATCTCATTTACTTTAAATTCTCAAATTATTAAATTACACCCACTTATGTAATTTAAATATCCCTAAAGTACGGGGTATTACAACACTAAACCCGTCTCACGTGAGAACCTAATGCTAATGAAATATTGTGGGTCACTCATGTTACACAAAACATACCCCATTCACCCTAGGATAAGACTCACACTTTCAATTGTCCATAGCATTAGTAGTCCAATTTCTTCCTGGACATTACCCTCTCATCCAAACAGATCCAAAAACTTTTATAATAATTGCCCCTGCTAACATCCTGCTCTTGTTTCTTAATTCACTGCAAACAAGGTCGTACAAGTAGTCCTAATCTCCAAACCTAGGACACAATTCGGTGTTATCCCTCGGTCTCAGGCCCCACTGGACATATTGTGGTTGTCCTTATCTCAGACCTGGTAGTCCTGAACTCGATTGCTACCCTATTGATTCCTTTGGCTCTACTGTCCCTGTGGAACACACCACTGGTCCTAACGGTCCTAACTATATCCACCATCACTTCATAGAAATTTCATTGATTTAGATTATTTGAATGGGTCCCCTGGTGGGTATCCCCTGTGGTTCCTCACTATCACCAATTTACATTCAGTCTTTCCCTTCTGTCTAGTCTCTTCAACTCTCTTAGCTCCCTTCTCATGGAAGCATTGATTTAAATATTGTAAAAATTCGTCATTGACACCATGTGCATAAGTTGTCCAAGACTGATTTCCCATAATTACTGTCGAGTCTTACTTGTGAGTCCATCATCACACTTAGGAACCCTTTTTTCTCCTCCCTACTTACCTCTTCGGGTACGAAGTTCACTTAAATAATTGAATTCTTCATCATAATTGGCCTCTATTTTCCCCTCCTATGATAAGTCCAGAAACTTACTTCGCATCCCTATCTGAGTAGTAGATGAAAGAATTCGCGATTACATCCCACCCAAAATTTCTCGATTAATTCCTTATCTACTTCTTTATATGTGGTGAGTGTCTCCTACCATGGCAACACTGCTCCTACGAGAAAAAATCTTTAAACCAAAATTTAAATCTTGGGTGCCACTGCACTCTACCATACACAGTTGCCTTTTGATTATCTCCTTACATTGTCATATCACGCTTCCTATCTTCCCTGAACCCTTACAGATGGCTCTTCGAAAGGTTCCCTCCGACTTCCCCCTTTACCGACTACGCTAGGTGAGTCTAAGTTTATACCACCGTTATCTAGGACGATGCTTGAGGAAACTACAGTGCCCTAGTGAATGTCCTATTATCATCTGCCTGAACAATAATCATGGTGACTCCCATCACGGCCACCGTACCAGTAATACTTTATGGCTTTTGCCAAGCCTCTCCTCCTGTCGTCCTTTAAATGGCCCTCATTTGTCGCGCTATATTGTTTGGTGCATGAAACCCAACCAAACGCATATATGATTTGCATCAACCATACTTATTAGCTGGAGAATGTAAACGTGCGTAAGAAGAGGAATACAACAATCCTATAATAGGGCTCTATATCAAAGAATGATACGCTAAAAATAGTAGTAAGCCGCACAGATCCTAAGGAGTCTGGAACCTGATGCTCTGATACCATCAATGACACCCCACCTATTCTAATCCTGGGTGATCAGACCATTATTAAATTAAACAGGAATCATTAATGGTGTCATTATTAGCAACACTGTCAGAAACTAATTTATTTTACTATATACTAATGGTCCGGGGTCAAAATTTTGATCTTATTATAACCATGCAAATAATTTAAATTAAGTAATTCACATTCACCATTCCAATAAACATAGTAATAATGATAAAGTAACGCGATGAATAAATAGGCCTAGAAGGACACTCTTGATAAAGTCCAAATACAGTAATCCATAATAAAAAACCAAATCCAACACGAAAATAAAATGGAAGTACAATGTCTCTGTAATAATAACCAACTATGAATGGGCAACATACTCGAGTGAAGTAGATAAAAGGATAAATAGGAATTAATAAATGTGGAGGCGTCTACTACTAAGGTCCCGCAACTTCCACAACAGCTGCAATATGTCAAATGAAGGAACTCCTAAGCAAGGCATCCCTGTGGCTGGGCACCTAAAATGTTATTACAAAAATGGATTTGCAACAGGTCAGAGCCCAAGTAAAACAGTTTGAAAATATTTTGCAAGTACTTAAAATGCATTAAAGAGAAAATATTGTATACTTGTTAATATTTATTTCTCTCACTTGTGATTCTAACCTCTCTACTAATGTGCATGCCTAACATATACTTCTAAACCAATCTAGTTACTCTACCCTGCCTAACTAGTTTAACATAGTTTTTATAAATTGTTGAATGTTGCTTGATATCTCTACCGTTTGAACAAGTTTAAATATGCTGTAATAGGTTAAAATATACTGTTGGGCAGTGGCAGTGGCCATATTGCCCAACAGTTTTTTTTAAATTCTACCCAGAATTATTAGGGACTTTTACCATAACAAGTTCGTGACAAAGGAAAATTGTCACGGACTTATCACGATAAAAGTTCATGAAATTTTTTACTTTGTGATTGAGTTGTCACGGTCAAAGTCTATGATGATTTTTCTTTGTCACGGAGTTGTCACAGTCAAAGTCTATGATGATTTTTCTTTATCACGGAGTTGTCACGATCAAAGTCCGTGATAAGTTAAATTCTTACCATAGACTTTAACTGTGAAAAGTCCGTGACAAAAGATTTTTCACCCCAATTCTTATCATGGTCTTTGAACATGGAAAATTTTCCTTGTCACAATTTTTGACCTTGACAACTAGGCAGTTTTGGTGTAATGATAAAACTTATAGAAAATCATTCAAGAATTACAAGATCTGATAAGTTGCGGTGTAGATATTATAGCAGGGACTACCATCCTTGTTTGCTACCACCCATACGTACGTAACTGAAAATATTTTTCAAGGTAATATAGAATCAAAGTCCAAATATGCGGGAGGTATCTCATCTTCCTCAGGTTCGTCGTCCATCTGGAAGGAAAATAATTTAAGCTGACATGCCAAGTAGATAATTTTAATTCTATACAAGGTATGGGAGAAAATGCATTGTTAAAGAATAATTTTATTTAATATTGATAAAAGTTTAGAGACAAACTGAAATATCATAGAACTATCACGAGTATACTAGAGTCTAATGATATGTACATGAATAATATGGTGGAGTGTAACCGAATAAGTTGTGTATCAAGTTACCCGAATAAGGGTTCAAACTATAATAAGATAACCCACAAATTATTGGTTATACGGGCTTCTAATGTGTAGAGATACCATTATAATGTCTTCCAAATCATATCATACACTTGAACAAACAATCTCAAATTGTTAGGGAAAATAATCACGGCTTGACACACTTAGCTAGAGTGGCACTCATACGTATGTAGCAAATAAATACTAAGCACTCAACATCGGAGCCCTGCAGGCCAATTAGAAGTGTCGTGGTATACCGGGGTCTAATCCCTCAATCGTAAGGTATGCTACTAGGAGTTTCACTAATAATGGCCATAAATTGCAGGGTAATATGAAATTATTGTAAAGGTAAAAAGAATTCGGTGTCTTTTACTAAAGTCGTAGACTATAGTGGTTTATCGAGTTTAGGGAAAACTGAATATTGAGATTGAAACATAAACTACACAAATGAGTCGTAAATTGAAACATGAGTTCAAAATTATCACAGAGCGATGTAACAAACAATAATTTTGAAAGACGTAAGCTCAATTTGTTTAATACTGAAATTAAAATCACCTACTTTGAAATTTTGAATTTCAAGTTTGTGCATCTAATTCACTGGGATTGACTAGATAGTCTGAAATCATGGAGAGTATAAGTAGGTCATATACGCCTAAAATAATGCTTATGTGATGTACTACGATACTAAATTGTAAAATGTTTCAGTGTAAAAACAACTAAGAGGGTATAATTTATATAATTTTGAAAGTTTTAAACATAATGTTTTTCTTCATTTCTATTTGGATTTGGATTTAGTGACAAAAGAAAAAATGGCTTTATTTGCATTAAAGAATTTGTGGAAAACGTTTAGGGGTGTTTTGAAATATATGGAAAACTGGTCAGGGGTTTATGTAAAAGTTTTAAAAAACTGATTTTCAAGAGATAATACTTTCCAGGTATCCAAATAGATTGATGTAATATACCAATTTTTTCAGAATTAAAAAATATTTTTTTTGGAAAAAAAATCAGATTTTTCTGATTGGAGACGCTCCGTCATACGCTGAGTCAAATAATTCATGCACCTGATTTGACACTCACTCGCGTGCATGTAACCCACTCATCTTCAACCTTCTACAGTTTGAATTTAGGGTTTTAAAACTTTGCTCTAAAATTCGATACATTTTCGAAATCCATTTGAGTTGGTTCTTGAATGAAAATTGCATAACTTTTTAAGAGGAATGCAGCCATATTGGTTTCAAGAATTTTAGGTGGTAAAATTGACCTATTGAGTTTCTGTAAAAATAACAAAATTTTGACTAAACATAATTGACTGAAATCTATAATTCTTAATCCGACATCATAAGGATTTTTTTTATATTGAAAATTTTGCAAAACAAGACTGGTTTGAGGGATTTTGGTCGAGTAAAACTGTTGAATTTGTTTTTCTGAAAATTCCAGGCCCGAAATATTAAAGCTTGGATTTGAGCTATCAAAACATGTTTTTGGTTCAATTAAACCTTGCACCTAGGTTCCTGGTAACCTACGCTTAACTTACCTCACTTTGAAACTAGTTCAAAGTAAAGGAAGCATAATCCACCATTGAAGCTCAAGCTTTAGTGGAGTTTTCTTATTTTTGAGCCATTTCAATGTATTCACGTGTTAACATCCATATGCAAACACATAAATATACTCTATATAAGTGCATAAATATATCCAAATTGAAGAAAAAAACATTCATACATAAAATAATAGGAATACAAAAGCTCTCAAAATTTTACATTGCAAAAGCTCTCAACCGATGTGCATTTTTATTGAGGTGAGGAGAGCCTTTTATAGGGTTGGTGGGGAGGAGTTTATTGGTTAGTTTGGGAGGTTAATTTCATCTAAGTTTGCACAAGTTCCACCATTTTATATGTGGATGGAAAATGGGTACCCATGGTACTATATATGGCACATGCCATGGTGGTAGTCCAACTGGTCCCATGTTAGCAGGGGAGCAAGTATGAATAACTTTGGGTTTTGGTTTAGGTCCTTAGATAGTTTTTGTAAAGAATTTAGTGATTTTAAGTTACTTTGTAAAAGTTTAGGGGCTTATGTACCATCATTCAAACCTAATGGATTTGTTTATGATATTTCTACAAAATATAAGTCATTTGGCCATACTTTGAGTGAAAGTTGGGTTTTAATTAATATATGAAAGTGTAAGTTAACTTAATTCTTATTTTAGGTGTAATTTGGTAATTTTGTAAAATCCTAGGGTTCATTTGGAATTATTACATTTTAGGGGACTAAAGGTCTATATATTGTGAATTTTATATTCTTTCCACCCAAAAAAAAATTCCTCGAAATTACTTTAAAAAAACGAGGGATATTATTGTCTCATAACGTCTTCTGGTTTCGATGTTGCTTCTTCAGTTCCTTGGTGTCACCAAAGAAGTTTAACTAATGAGATGGTTTTATGTTGGAGAACATTTTCTTATTGGTAGAGAATCTGAATAGGAATTACCACAAATTCGTGGTTAATTTCAATTGTTATGTTCTTCCAAGTAATGATATGACTCGGATCAAAGATATATTTTCGTAACTGTGAAACATGAAACACGTCATTGAGATTAAATAGTTCAGTAGGAAATTCCAGATGATATGCTACTGGTCCAACACGTTTGATGATTATAAAGGGACCAAAATAGTGAGGTGCTAATTTTCCACTTTTTCAAATCCAATTATCCCCTTTCTTGGAGATACTCGTAAGAACACTTGGTCATTTATTTGGAATTCTATGGGCTTTTTGTGAGTGTTGGCGTAACTCTTTTATCGACTCTGGGTTGAATGTAATCTTTTTCGAATAAGATATATCTTTTCGTTGGTTTCGATGATGATCTCGAGTCCAAGTGTGTGATTTTCTCCTGATTCTTGCTAGCATTAAGATGAAAGGCAGGGTCATCCATGGAGAGATTCATAGGGAGTGATCTTAATGATGGTTTGATAACTACTATTGTAGGAGCATTTAATCAAGGCAAGATAATTATTCCATGAATCGGAAATAACTAACATACGGGCACATAACATATCTTCCAGAGTTTGAATTACTCATTCAAACTGTCCGTCACTCTGAGGATGAAAGGCAGTGCTTAGGTAAACTTTGATACCTAGGGTGGTTTGTAAGGCTTGCCAAAATTTTCCTATAAATTTGGGGTCTCGATCGGAGATAATGGAAATAGTTACACCATGAAGTATAACAATTTCCTTGACTAAAGTTCACTTAGCCGTTTGAAGGAATCGGTGGATCTGGTTAGTAGAAAATGGGCGAATTTTGTAAGACGATCGACGATAACCCAAATTGTATTGTATCCTTGAAAAGTTCAAGGCAATCCAGGGACAAAGATCATGATTATATGATCCTATTTCCATTATGGGATGGGGAGGGGTTGGAGTAAACCATTGGGATGTTGATGTTGAATCTTCACTTATTGGCAAGTTACACACTTTGATATGAAGTGTGAAATATCTTTCTTCATATAAGTCCACCAATAATGTTTCTTGAGAGTTTTATACATTTTAGTTCTTTTGGGGTAAATCTTGAATTTAGAATGGTGCGCTTCCTGTAGGATTTTTTCTCGTAATGAGGCTATGAGAGGAACATATACTCGATTTTTGAATTTTAACCCACGCTCAGGGTCCAAAGTCCAATCTTTTTCGGGGAGGTCATTTCAAAGTTTTTTCTTTTGGGATTGAAAAAATTCATCCTGGTTTTGGAGGTCAATGATTTTCTTATGCGGAATGGGGCGAGCGATAATATTTCGTAGAAAAACTTGGTTCGTGGAGGAGTCCCATTTTAAATTGTAATATCCAATGGTTTCTAAGACTACAAACATACTATGGAGGCTTCCCCGGGCTTTGCGGCTTAAGGAATCAATAACTACATTACCTTTTATGGGATGGTAGAGTAAGTTAAACTTATAATCCTCTAAAAATATAACCCATCGTCTTTACTAAAGGTTGAGATACTTTTGCTTGAAGATGTACTTAAGACTCTTACAATCAGAAAATACTTGAAATTCTTCTCTATACAGATAACATCTCCAAATTTTCTGGGCAAAGACTACTGTTGATAATTCCAAGTTGTATACCGGATAGTTACGCTCATGAATTTTCAATTGTCGTGATCCATACTCGATCAATTTCCTTTGTTACATCAACACACAACTGAGTCCTTATAAGGAGGCGTCTGTCTAAACATCATAGTTATTGTTATTAGAAGGAATGGTTAAAACAGGGACAGTGGTTAACTTTTTATTTAAGGTACAAAAGGCTTGTTCGCATTCAGAGGTCCATATAAATTGAACATCCTTTCTGGTCAACTTCATTAAAGGTAGGGCAATTCGGGAAAATCTTTCCATAAAGCGCCGATAATGCTCAATAATTTCTAGAAAGCTACATAGTTTTGTGATGGTAGTGGGTTGAGGCCATTCAAGTACTGCGGTGGTTTTGGCTGGGTCTACTTGTATACTTACTTCAGTGACTACATGTCAAGGAACTTTACTTATTTCATGAGGACAGTGCATTTTCTCTGTTTTGTATAAAGTTGATGTTTAGGAAGGTTTTCCAACACTATACATAGGTGCTCTTTGTGTTCTGCCTTGGTATTGGAATAAATTAATATGTCATCTATAAAGACGATCACAAACTGATCTACGAAAGGGCAAAATATTCTATGCATTAGGTCCATAAAAGCAGCGGGGACATTGGTTAATACAAAAGACATGACTAAAAATTCAAAATGGCCATATAATGTCGAAAAAAGGTCTTGGTAATGTCTTCCTTCTTAACTCGAAGTTAGTGATACCTAGATCTTAAATCAGTCTTTGAAAATATCTTTGATCCTCGCAACTGGTAAAACAAATCACCTATCGAGGGCAATGGATATTTATTCTTAATGGGCACTAGGTTCAATTTCCTGTAATCGATACATAATAAAAAAAAATCATCTTTTTTTTGTCCATATAAAATCGAAGCTCCCCATGGTGATTGTAACACCCCCTAATTTTGTGCATTTAATATTTAATTAATTCAGGAATTTAAAATTACTTGTGTGTCGTAATTTTAATTGAATTAAGTATGGAAAAATATATTTAAATATTAATCGAGGAGTGAATGGTTAATTTTTAGGAAAATTTATTAACTAAATGAATAGTAATAATTTATTTACGTCATTTCGGGTATTAATGACGGGGTATGTACTTATCTCAGTCGGGAGTCGGTATAGACTAATTTGGGTGTGAGATAAGGATTTTTATAAATTAATTCGGATGCCAATTATGAGTGTACGGTTGAGTCCGGATGGGCCGAGATAGTCTGAAAAGTGTACCAGGGGGTAGTAAACGGGTTACGAAACATTTTTGGGCATAGCTGAGCCCACACGGGAGCATTTGGATCACTTGGGCTTGGCCCGTTAGGCAAAAAGTGGGATTAATCCTAATTAAACAATTATAAGAAAAAGGGAAACGCCTGAATTGAGTTTAGAAAATACTTAGTGGGTTACGAAACCCTAAGAGCAGTTAAAGGCAAATTTGGGGGACAAATGAGAGCCAAATCAAAGGAGTTTATCTTCAATCTTGGGCATTCACAACTCCAAAATCAGACACTACGAATCATAAGGCAAGTGGTTAACTTGCTGTAGCATTTAAATTGTATTTCAATTCATATTCATGTGATGTGTGAAATCAAAGAAATTCGTTTTGGGATTTAAAGGGTATAAACATGGGGTTTTGTGAACCATTATTCTGATTTCTAAATTGTGTAGAAATTCATGCAAATTCTGAGATTAGCATATATATCTGGTATGATGTGTAAACCGAAGGAATTAGAAACTAATTTGAGATAAGGATTTGATGTTTAAATGGGTTAAAGATTAAATCGGATTTTTTCCCCAATTTGTGAAAACAGTAGAGAATGTAAATTAAATGGTGTTTGGTGACTTTATGGGAGTCCCTGATAAAATTTTTAGTATATTTTGTTAATGAGAAGGCTTGTGATTGATGGTGGAAGAAGTTAGGGTTTTTAGAATTTCGTCCATGGCTGAAACAGGCAACTCGGAGAAGATGATGACTTGCTCGATCAATTGAGGGTTGGGGGTCGATCTATCGATGGTCGATAATTTCTGGCAGTTCGGCCAGTTTGTATATATAAGGGAAAATAACTTTTAAATCTTTTTCTATGCCTTATGTAATGAGAAACCAACATGGGGGTATAATTAAATTAATTGGGATATTGGAGGAAATTTATTTGTGACACACTATGGTTAAATTTTGGGAATAACATTTCAAAATAATTAAATACGGATTGAGTGGACAAGTCCGGGGATATTGGTTGAGCTATACCAAGACGTTAATTTTATTTAGAGTAAAGTCTAAATAATTTGGAGTCGGGGATTTAGACTCGGGTATAGTTTTATTTCGGGCCACGAGAGTAAGTCCGAGTATATTTGTGGGAATGACACCAAAAGTAATTTAATTAATTAATGTGCAAATTAATTAATAATTAGAGTTGGGCCATAAACTCATAATATTCTGAATAGGCTTGTGTTACGGACTTAGTACACGGTATAGACGGGGTAATTAATATTATATATATATATATATATATATATATATATATATATATATATATATATATATATATATATATATATATATATATGATGTGTGCATTAATATCAGTGGTTAGATATTAATATTATATACTCTAGTGCTATAGTGGGAGGTTGCGCGTAGTGGATAAATCCCCTAGCTTGAGGAGTAGGGCGAGTATATTCCCAGGTCATAACGTCCGTTATATGGGTGAGGTGCATCGCACTTTCAGGGAAGGAATATGACCGCCTCCAATTATATGTTTTCACCAAGTTAGTGAGCGATTCTAACTTGGGTAACTAGGTTATCTGAATATACCTAGTGGGATAGAACTTTAGAGAATTTACATCCGGTGAGTTATTACTCGGGAGGATGTTATTATTAATTATTATTTAAGCATGTTTGTGAATGTTGTAATATGATTATACGTATATAATGAGATAAATAATTATATACAGTTACAATTAATACAGGTTGTGAATTGTATTACATATAATGGGTGTGAAAATTATATGAACTTAAAAAGGGAAATGATTAATTAAGTTAATGTTGAGAATAACATAGAAGTCATAATTGTGGCACACTCGGTTAGAGTAGGGTGGTTGCAAGGGGTTATATAAATTATCAAGTTATGAGATATATAACTAGGGGAAATTTATTAAGGCGTTGGTAGTGTACATTAGAGAGGGGGTGAGGATGTCCTCAAGGGAGTGCGACACTAACTAAAATATGGAGAGCATGCATATTTACTTATTACTGCAAGTTAATCATTTGCTAAATCTTTTCCAAATGTTTTGGGTACTAACCCTTGCTATAAAAACTTTTAAAAACCTTTTAGGTGTCCAGCCACAGGGACACCAGGCTTGACTCATTCTAGGGACCCGTTGCTGCAGCATATGTGGATGTTGCGGGAGTTTGATAGGCGCCTCATTCCTTTCATTTCTAGTGTAGAAATTTCCTATTAGTTATTCGAGCATGATGCTCACTGCTTGATTCAGCACTTATGTTAGACTTGTTGAGATTTATTTACTTGTCTTTATTTCGGTTGGATTTTGAATCGGTAGTTTATTCGATCAATTAATTATTTGTGAATGGTTGAATTCAGTTAATTGTGATTGTCATATTATTTTTGTTTCCGTATGAGTATATCATTTAAGTTAATGAAAGATAAAACTTGGCACCAGTCTAATTTTCTCACTTAGGTGGTTAGAAATTTAAAAGGCGACAGTGATGCTAAGAATGAACCAACTGAGAAACCTATTCTAATTTAATTTAGGACTGATCACCCGGGGTTAATTAGGCGGGGTGTCACAGTGATATACTGGGGCATAAAAAATACTTTATTGAGTAGGTCGCCTTGTTTTGTTCGAAGTTCTCGCAATTCTAAAGGAGCCATACAGTAAGGGGGTATTGAGATAGGGGAGGTATTTGGCAATAAATTGATAAGAAATTTAATTTCTCAAGGTTGTGGTATTCCGAGTAAATCTTTGAGAAACACATCTTTGTATCTGGTCAAGATGCTAGAAAGGGAGGAGGTTTCATTTTCACTTATCCGAAAAAGTAAAGGTTGGTGGGGATTTTTCCCTTAAGAATAAAATGAATTTTGATGGGGTGGTTTGAATGTCACCATCTTCGCATGACAGTCAATATGATCAAAGTTCGGGAATAAAATGTCCATTCCTATTATTAAATTGAACTACGTTAAATTGAGGACTATTAAACGTATGGTTAATGTCCGGGTTCCAAAATTTAAAGTGTGACGTTTACAAATCCTATCTATAATGGACATCTTTCCTGTTGGCATTCCTATAGTAAAAAGGGTGGGCTAATGGACTAGAAGATAATTACAGACGATTGATACATGAATGACTAATGAAAGAGTGTGTCGATCCAGAATCAAATAATATATGTGCTGAGATATTATTAAAATGAATATTACCTTCGAACACACCATGGTAATTTGGATTTCTCATTGGGAGAAAGGAGGAATTCCAACATTGGTTCCCATTGATAGGTCATTCTATCTTTCACGGGGATTATGTTGTAGTGAACGGTTAGAGTTATTGGTTTGATTCTTAAAATAAGATTCGATAAAGTTAGGGGAGGTAGAAGGAGGAGGCATGTGTTGAATAGGGTGTTGGAGTCTAAGATGTCCTACTTGGTTGCATTCATGACAACGCATTAAAGGTCTGCCACAATTGTGCTGAATCTGACTAAATACTCAGCCATCCTTGGACTTTTTGTAGGGGCTTTTTGTAGGTATGATATCATTGATTAGGATGGTTCCTAATAATATAGGGATTTTTGGAGCTGTGTTGCTAGCGGCGTGGTGTTTTTCTATAAAGCGGGCTATTTTGATCACTCAGTTAAACTCTCGGACTGGTAAATGTATGATTGAAGATTTGATGTTCTGGCGTAAACCTCGTTAAAAATTCTTACACCTTTTGTGTTCGATGTTAACATATTCCTTAGCACATCGGGACAATTCGATGAACTTAGCCTCATACTGGGCCAAAGTCATTTGTTATTGTTGTGGGCTTAGGAAATCTATGGTCATTTGATCTCTTGCGTACTCTAAAAAGTACTTGTTGAAGAAGATTTCTTCAAACTTCTCCCAGGTTAGTTCATTAAAATTTCAAAAACGTAGAGTAGACTGCCACAAAAAGTCTGCTTCTCATTCAAATAGATATGAATCCAATCTTACCCTAAGTTCAGGGCTAATGCCTACCCCGTTAAGTACTTTAAGTGTTTGATGGATCTATTTTTCTTCTTCGATCGCACCAGGCTTGCCAAAGAATTCTAGGAGTTTTTGTCTAAAAAATTCCTTAAGAGCATTAATTCTCTGAGTTTCTTCTGATAAGTCATTATTAACAAGGGTGGAGGAAGATTTTTTTTCCGTTGGGTTAGTATAGTTAATTTTTATAAATAACATATAATTCCTTTATATGTGGTAGTTCGATTAGGTATCTATGAAATAGATTGTTCCTCCTAAATTCCACTGGTAATTGCCCGAGTATTAACCGTCCAATATAAATAATGTATCAGAGGATAAACTACAAGTAGAGATATAGAAACATACTTGTTATATTATATCACACTAGGTTACATAGTATTGCACAGGCAGCGGGGAAAAAGAATAAAGAAATTTACCTTTTCATCGAAACTATTTTCAATAAAAGAATGTTTAACTAATACAAAAGAACTATTAGTTTAAACTACTGTTGTCATCTAGGAATATGGGTTTCGTCTACTTGTACACGCACACCTATGGATTTTATTTATTTAGAACCATATTCCAACGATAGTCTTCAAGACATTTGAGTAACCGTTTGGTCAAACTCGGAATCTGGGTAAGTCTTGGAGGGATCTGAGTCATCTGAGGAAGTACTGGTATTCGTGGGGGTAAAGATAGTAGTGGTGGAAGAAAGAGAACCATAGTCGATTGGCGAGTCATGGGGAGTAATTATGACTTCATTAGGCAGCACACATCCCATGCGAGATGGATATCTTGTTGAAGAGTGTAGGTTTCTTCAGAGAACCTCTTGGCATGTCGAGTTTATTGAGCCTCTCCCATACATCGACTAATAAACAAACTGTGTTTGATCTCAAGAGCAACAATCGCCCAGTCACCATCAATGCTCCTTATGTGTTGACAAAGCTTTGAGTAGATAACCTATTTAATTTCCCGCTCAAACATTTCGTGAGTCGAATCACAAATATCAAGATAGATATCATCCTAAATTTTCATTACTGCAAAACATTATGAGTAACAAACTGTGATAAAGGAAATATTAATATTAATAGTAATAATCGTATAAGTCGTAGGTGTAAGGACATGTTTTATAAATGTCCAGGGTAGAATCTAGGAATTTTCCAAGTATCCTAGATCACTTTTAAGTATGTCTGATACCGCTATATTCAGCACGTCTCCACGATCATCCTCGATGACCTTGATTCGAATTCATGCATCCATCATCTTCGTACGTGCATCATGTGTCAAGCAACGTACTTTTCAATCGTTCCCACTTCTCCACATACTTATGGTAAAAATAATTTTAATTTGAGTGTTTAATTATTTGCATAAATAGTTAGTAATATGTTTTTGATAAATTTTTAAAGTCTGGAAGATGATAAACACGCAAAATCTTTTTAAGGAGGTTTTTTGATTCACGTCACTAATGTCGTTCGAACGAAATCATATCTCATTCGAATGAGATGACATCTAGCTCAAACGACATCGTATGTCGCTCAAATGACGCACTGCCTCAAATTGCCTATTTAAATAGTGTTCGTACTACAGGTTTCCCAAGTCTGTATACCTCCGTTTTTGCAAAACAGTACCTATTTCCAGACTTCATATTTTTAAGGTTTTCATACCTTTTTTTATTCACAAATAATTCTCAATCCTTTATGTGAATCCTCTAAACCCCAAGGAAGATTAAAGTACTCATCTGGAGTACACTTGTGGAAAAGACGAAGCTTTTCCATTGTTGACCTTCTGGAGCTCTTGTGGGAACTCTAGCCGACGACATCGAAATCGACGCCTGAGGGTATTTCGTATGTCACTACTTGTATTTTCATTGTAATCCGTGTAAATCATTCTTTACAAGTTATAGTGAAAATAAGATGGTTTTGTCCCTTTGGGGGATTTTTCCTCAACTGTGATTGTCTTGCATGCTTAGATTATCTCATTATTCAATCATGTTTATTTGCAAGAGTTAAAGACTTGTTGGGACTAAAATTGGAATTAAATAAATGAGTTTGACATTGATTGTTGGCGCACTCTCAAATTGGTATCAAATCCATTTACACAAATTTACCGGGTAATTTTTTCGCAAAATTTTTTTGGATATCAATTTTGTTCTGAAAATTTGATTTTTGGAAAATCATAATTTCAATGGATAACTTATATAATAGAGTCCCAATTTTTAATGGGTCAAATTATGCCTATTGGAAAGCACGCATGAAATCTAACCTAAAGGCTATTGATGAACGTGTCTGGGTTGTGTGTGAAAGAGGGTGGACGCCTCCCACTGTCCTTGTAGATAATGTAACTACTCTAAAATATGTGACTGCATGGACTAAGGATGAATTTAAATGGAGTACAAATAACTCACGCGGGCTTAGTGCCATTTCTTGAAATGTCACCCTTGACGAGTTCCAATGCATCATGACGTCTACCACGTCTAAAGAGGCATGGGATGTTCTGTAATTTACCCATGAAGGCACAAATGCAGTGAAAGAATCTAAATTGAAAAACTTAATTACACAGTTTGAAACTATCTACATGCATGAAAATGAGCGTTTCGATGAATTTTATGCACGCTTATCTGATATGTGAACATTAGTTTTAACTTAGGAGAACACATTCGTGATGCTAGGGTAGTTAGGAAAATTTTGAGATCACTGCCTAAGATATTTATCCCCAAAGTCACTCTATTAAATTCATTAGGTAATTTGAGTATGCTGAAATTAAAGGAGTTAGTTGGAGACCTACAGACCTATGAAATCAACATGTTCCCAAACACGATAAAATCAAAAGATAAAGGGGTAGCACTTAAAGCACAGGCAAGGAAGAGTGAGGGGTCAAAGAGAGGTGAGTCGTTTAAGAAAAGAGAGGAAAAGATGTCTGATTCTGATTCTGATTTTGACTTAGATAATTTGGTCCTTTTTGCTAAAAATTTCAAGAAATTTCTCAAATTAAAGAAAAATGGAAACTTTAAGATAAAAAGAATTTTGAGAAAAATAAATCTGAAAAGAAATTTGAGAAAGATAAAAAGGACACCTCTAATAAAGAAAGTGGTAGATGTTTTGAGTGCGGCGGTAGAGGTCATAGGGGGTTTGAGTGTGCAACTAGGTTAAAACGTTAAGAACGATCTAAATTTGAGTTAAACACCACCCTTAGTGTAGATGGCGAGGTTGAGTCGGTGGACTCTGGAGACGAGTCATCGCATGAATGTAACTTCACCTGATTCATGTCTTGTCATGTGAATACTGACAGTGCTCCTCACGACGATGAGGATGAAATCTCACAAGGACACCGCGACTGTGATAGCAGTGTGATCGAGGGGGAGGAAGAAGCAAGTGAGAGCGAGAGTGATATCCGATGCGCGTATGATGATTTATATGATGTTACCTTCAAGACCAAAAATCTTAACAAAGTGTTAGCTCTTAGGATAGCAGCTCTAGAGAAGGAATATGAGATATGAGAGAAAGATAAACCTTCATGTCCACTACATTGAGAGAAAGAGAGACCGTCTGTGTTGGGAGAGAGAAATTTTTTGGAGAGATAGAAAGTGATTTTGTGAAAGAAAGAGGGGACTTGACTAAGCAAATGGCTGATCTGATGAGTGATCTCCATTCCTACCTGGACACTCGAAAGAAACTAGAAGCCCTTGTATCCCAACTCACTCAGGACCTTGAGAGAGCCTGGGAAGTCAAGGTAAGAATTGAGAACCGATCTGGTAGGATGGGAAAGATGCTCCTTGCCCCTGCTTTGGGTTTAGGTGAGAGGTCGAGAATAGGTTTTGATGGCGCTTCCACATCCCATACGACATTGAAACAGGTTCTCGAGTTTATTATAAATCATTATGGCCACCCACCTAGAAATCAGAAGAGAGTTCGGCCAAGAAAAGAAAATCGAAGTGGGCCTAGGTCTACATATTTTTGTACTTACTGCAAAAGAAAGGGACATCTTCGTGAGTTTTGCTATAGTTTGGGTCGGACATGACGTACTTTTGCTCTGTCACATGCCACTACTGATTTTGAGAGTCTTAGAGAGTGAGTTGAGTTTCTAATCGCCACATCTCAGAGTATAGTGGAAGAGTTCCAACGGATTTCTATGACGTCAATGGACACTTCTAAAATCCCGACTAGAGTCAACAATGACAAAGGAAAATATAAGGTTACCACATCTTGGGTGCCTAAACACAACGCAAAAGCCCTTGATGTTCATGTTTCTCTTAAAGCACATAATTCTCTACAGCGGTACTTCGATAGTGGGTGCTCCAGGCACATGACTGGTGACGTCTCTCTATTTACCTCCCTCGAGGATCATAAGGAAGGTAAAGTCATTTTTGGAGATGGGAGAAAGTCTAGCATAGTAGGACGAGGTACAGTAGAGTTACCAGGATTTCCTAAGCTAGAGAATGTCTTGTACGTCAAGGGATTGAAAGAAAATGTACTCAACATTAGCCAGCTATGCGGCGCTGACTTTGTAGTAAAGTTTGACAAAAAAAAATGCCACGTCTATGATCAAATCGATAAACTTCTATTGCAAGGGGTGAGGACTAAAGACAACTGTTATGGGATTATGCCTGAGTCCTCATTTTTCTGCAACAATGCCACGATCACTACTATGGATATGTGGCATCAATGTCTAGGTAATGTGAACTTTCAAGATTTAGAAAAGATAGTTAAAAAGGACCTAGTACGTGGCTTACCATCGCTTGGAAAGCCAACTTCCGCAGTTTATGGACCCTGCCAGAAAGCAAATTCGTAGCCCCCATCATAAGTTGAATTACATTACCACCTCTCGCATACTTGAGTTGATGCATATGGATCTTATGGGTCATACTCGTATTGAGAGTTTAGGTGGAAAGAAGTGCATTCTCGTTATGGTAGATGATTTCTCACGCTACTCGATTATAGGCTTTCTGGGAGAGAAATACGATGTTGTGGAGTTTCTTACGACCAACTGTCATGTCCTGTAAAATCCATAGGGTGTCACTATCAATATAATACGTAGTGACAATGACACTGAGTTTAAAGAAGAAAAATTAGATCTTTTCTGTGATAGCCTCGGAATCAAACACTAATTTTCAATCGTTAGGACTCCTCAGCAAAATTGAATTGTTGAGAGGAAGAATCGAACGATTCAGGAGATGGCTAGATTTATGATTTTGGGTCGTAAAATTACAAGAAGATTTTGGGCAGAGGCGGTGTCTACGACATGCCATACGGTGAAAAGGGTATATCTTCATCCACACACACTTATGACGCCTACGAATTATGGACTGGAAAGAAACCCAACCTTTCATATTTTCGTGTCTTTGGGAACAAATGCTATATCCTACGGGATAGAGAGCGATTAGGAAAGTTTGACTCCCAGAGTAACGAGTAGATATTTTTAGGCTATTCATCGTCTAGTAGATCTTATCAGGTGCATAACTTGAATATGTCTAAGGTTATGGAGTCAATAAACGTCACTGTGCAAGATGACGAACCACTAGCGTTTATTGCTTTTAACCTTTTAGTTAAGGGTGACGCACTTTTTACGGATGATCACGTTGTGCCTCCCATACCCAGAGTGGATCCCAATCCTGATTTAGGGGACACTCCTCCTTATGTTCGCAAGATTTATGATCCTTCTACTATTGTAATAGATCCCACCCTAGGGGTCAAGACTCGTGCTCGGCTAGAGAACGTTGTTAGCCATATTGGCTACACGTCCAAAGTTGATCCTAAGAACTACTAGGAAGCATTCAAAGATGAACACTGGATATGTGCTATGCAGGATGAGTTGCTTCAGTTTAAAAATAATGATGTCGGGGAGCTGCTCCCCCGACCTAGTGAGACAAATGTGATAGGTACCAAGTGGATCTTCAAGAATAAGGTGGATGATACTGGTATCATTATCCGAAATAAGGCTAGGTTAATTGCTCAAGGCTACACACAGATTGAGGGTGTAGACTTTGATGAGACATTCTCTCTTATTGCGAGGCTTGAGTTCATCCGCTTACTACTCGCCATCGCATGTCATCTGCATTTCAAGTTATATCAGATGGATGTCAAGAGTACTGTAATACCCCGTATTTTTATGCTATATTAATTTGGGGATTTATTAAATTTAATGTGAGTTAATTATTTAATAAAAATTCGGAAATTAATTATGTTATAATTATTAACGTGATGAGAGTTAGTAATTATGGGAAATTTGTTGAATATTACTATTGAGCAAAATAATATATGATATTGATTATATTGAATGTCACGAGTGAATAAAATGTCAATTTTGGAAATTTGAGTCGGGACGCGCCCGTGTCGCGTCGGGACTAATTATTGATAAATAAAAGTGAATATTTTATAAGTTGTTCATATGGTCGTTTTGAGTGCGCCAACGCGTCCGGAAGGGTCGAGATAGTCAGAAAAGTGTACCCGGGGGTTTAGTTTGGGTCTCGGGACGTTTTTAGGCCTAATTAGTAACCCGGGAGGGCATTTTGGTCATTTTACATTTTTGGGTAATTAAACCCACGAAAATTAGAGGAGTTATATCAGATACCTAGGTTACCTTCTAGGGCTAGAAAATCTAAACACAAGTGACGACCATAGGAGAGGAAGGAGAGAGCTCTCAAGGTAAATTCAAGGCCCAAAACTCAACGGTTTGCACCGCCGCCACCACCAACGCGTAGATCGCGAGACGGGGAACGCAACCATACCGAATTTGGAACCAAACCAGACCTCTTAAAATCCCAGGCAAGTGTTTATCTTTCTTATTTCTTTGTTGCATCTTTCATATTAGTTTAGGAGTAATTAAGATGAGTTTTAATGGAGGAAAACCCGATTTATGATAGGAAAATCCATGTAGTATTGGTCTAATTGATAATTCTGGAAACCCTTGCCATGTAGAGGAATTTAAACCACGAAATTATGATGTGTATAAGAAGAGAATTCCGGAAATAATTGTTAAAACCATGTTTAAGAGAATTTTAGGGTTCTTGAGATTTTGTATGAAATTGGGGCTGTTAATTCATAATTTAATCACAGAAATTCACATGCTTTACGTTGAAAATACCTAATATGATGATATAAGGTTAGTAGCATCAATTCTGGGATGATTGGGATTAGACAATATGGAAATTGTTGGTGTTTGGAGATGAAACCCGTAACTGCAGAATTTTAGTTTTCGCAGACCTGCTTGATCGATCGATCGATCGAGCCCAGAGCTTCGATCGATCGAAGGTTCGATCGATCGAGCCCCAGATCTTGATCGATCGACCCCTCCTGGAAGACTCCTATTTCTCTTTTTAAATGAGTTAAATTCGATTTATTGTGAGATAATTCTTAGGCACCCTTAATAAAATGTTTTGGGAGATAGGGAAGACCAGTAGGACATGTGAATAGATTTTGGGACCCTTGATGTCGGGCAAAGATTGTATTTTGGGATAATTACATATGGGTCGGTAAATTTATGATTTAAAGAGAGAGAGACACGTAAGAGAGTTACTTTGGGATAAATGTGTATACCTACTGAATTTTATAATTGGGAGGATAGAGTCCATGAATCGTTATGTAGTAAGTGGAAAAGTTCCTCAAATTAAAGTAAGATTGTGAATGGTTATACATGATAACTATATAATGTGAAATAAATGCGAATGACATAATTATGGGAATCGAGAATTTACCCATTATTGATATGGTAATATTAGTATAGTTATATGATTGTGTATGCATATACTATCTATGTGTGAAAATCATGCCCACGCTACTTGCTATCCCTGAGGTTTCCGCGCTGGGACAATCTTATCTCGATGGGACCTGTATGGGGGATATTGACTTGTACCCTAGAAGATAGATATCCTTGGTATAGGCTATCGGAATGACAGTTCAGACGGTCTTAAGAGATGCGGGTATGTGCTTTCCTCTTAGAGACTTGGAATCTATGCTTCGCCTCATATTGTTTGTGTATAGGTATCCTTGGTACAGGCTATCGCAGTGATAGTTCAGACGGTCCTAAGAGACTTGGAACCTATAGTTTTTGTATGTGTTAATACAATTCGAGAGTGATTCCGAATTTGTATTCCCCTTAATGTGAGTGATATGGGGTTTGGATAGTAGAGTATGCCCGCACCATAGTTATTATGTGGGGTGCTGTTTTGATATATATATTTTCGAGTATTTAATATATATATATATATATATATATATATATGATATTCTGAAATCTGGAACTGCCTACTGTGATTTGATATGTAGGACATGGTTGATGGATCAAATTGTAAATACTTGTTTTGAGAAAGTATAATATGAAATTGGAAAACTTTATTGATTAATAAAGTCAAAATGAGAACTTTGGTTACTAATCGAAATATTATTTCCAAGCAATGGAATCGTTAAATTTTGAATCTTACGAGTAATCTAAGATAAGTTAAATCATTGGGAAGAGTGGCGCGATAAATGATAAGACAAACCGTTGGGAAGGTTAGTGCGATAGGTGTGCACATTAGAAGAGAGGTGAGAATTTCTCAAGGGAGTGTCGCACTAATATGTTGTTGCATTGGCCTGTATCAATTTAAATACTTGCTAAACGTATTTTAAATCAAACACACTATCGGGCTCTGACCCATCTCCTTTTCTCTTTCTATCTCTTGTATATATATGTATGTATTACAGGTGCCCAGCCACAAGGGCGTCTTGCTTAGGATCTCTTGGAAGGAACGCGCTGCAGCTTAGGTGGGAGTTGCAGGTCTCTTGATTAGACGACTTCGTTCATTCGGATCCACTCTTAGTACCTTCATCTAATTGGGCATGTGTAGCTCTTTCCATTATTTCGTTGTTATTGGACATTTATATTTCAGTTATTTCCAGTATTGTTACTATGGGATTTATTCAATTTGGATGTGTGACTTTAGATTTCGCAGGTTGACATTCGATTGACGAATGTATTAAATTAATTGGATTATGTTGCAGAGTTTATTGTGGTGTGATTCTTTCTTATTGAATGTTGTTAATTAAATAAATGATTTTTTCGTCAAATAAAATTTGGAAAGTATGTATGAAAATGGTTTTGACACTTAGCTTAATTAATTAGGGTGTTCAATTGGAAAAATTTATTTTTTCGACAGTGATGCTAAGAATGGACCAACTGTTCACCTTGATTTAATTTAATAAAGGAGTGATCGCCCGGTATTTAATTAGGCGAGGTGTCACAAGTACCTTTCTGAATGGCATTCTATAGGAGGAGGTTTACGTGGAACAAATAAAAGGGTTTGAAGACCCTAAGCACCCTGATCACATCTACTATCGGAGGAAAGCCTTGTATGGTTTAAAGCAAGCACCCCGTGCTTGGTACGAGAGGCTTACTTCCTATCTCTTATCTTGTGGCTTCAAGAGAGGGGGATTTGATATGACGTTGTTTATCAGGAGAGATGACAGTGACATTTTGGTTGCTCAGGTCTATGTGGACGACATAGTCTTTGGATCCACGTGCTCCTAGCATGCTCAGCACTTTGAGGAGGAGATGATGAGTGAGTTTGAGATGAGCATGGTTAGTGAGATTATTTTCTTCTTTGGTCTCCAGGTTTGTCAGCTAGAGGATGGGATGATCATCTCCCAATCCAAGTATGCCAGAGACCTTATGAAGAAATTTGGTCTAGACTCCGCAAAGCACGCATGTACACCGATGAGTACCTCAATTATTCTTAGCAAGGAAACTTCATGCAAGGACGTAGAGCAAACATTATATCGAAGTATGATAGGTAGTCTTTTCTACTTGACTGCCAGTCGTCCCGACATAGCCTTTAGTGTTGGAGTCTGTGCGCGATATCAGGCATCCCCGAAAGAGTCACACTTACTCGCTCTTAAACGTATTATCAAATACATGAGTGGGACTCTCTCACTTGGCATTTGGTATTTCTTTGATACCAGTGATCATTTATCTGCCTACTCGAATGTCGATTAGGTCGGGGATGCAGATGGATATAGGAGCAAATCTGGTGGGTATTTCTTCTTTGGTTATGTTCTTGTCTCTTGGTTGAGCAAGAAGAAAAACTCCATCTCTTTGTCCACTGCGGAGGCTGAATACATAGCCGCCGGGAGTTGTTGCATGCAACTTCTATGGATGAAGCAGATGTTGGAGAATTATGGGATATCAGGACACCGTGAATATTTCCTGTGATAACACGAGGCGATACACATATCCCGTAATCCAGTCCAGCATTCGTGCACAAAACACATTAGGATACGCGAGCACTTTATCCGTGAGCTTGTAGAGGAAAATGTCGTATCTTTAAGTTTTGTATGTACCGACCTCCAGTTAGTCGATATCTTCACGAAGCCTTTAGATGCCCTTCGATTCGAGAGTCTTAGAAAGTCTTTAGGAATTTGCACAGTTGACTGAGGGGTGGTCACCAGGTCTAGAGTAGGATACATTTGTTTTATCATATCATTTGATTCCTATATCTAGATTGTATCCTTTGTATATTTATTTGATTGTTTTTATTTTTTAAAAAAATGAAAAATCCAAAAAGATTTTATTTTCTCTTAAGTTTAGAAAAAGCCAAAAAGATTTTCTTTTGATAATTTTTTTTTAAAAACATAAAAATATTTTTTTATTTTGTTTACATCGTTATGGATGAACATTTAAGATAACCCTAGTCACAACTTCATTCCAAATTTCTCATGACTGTTTGATAGTGATTTGAGATGCTACATCATTTCATCCATGTGCTTTACATTGTTTGGAGTCTTTGAGATGTGATTCATGATATATTCTGCATGTTTGGCTCCTTATCTCCTTTATTGCACACATGCACGGTATTAAGTGAGTATTCTACTTGTCTATCACATATTGTCGTGAGTGTTTCCATCTCAATTTTGTCTATACAACTACCAAAATGCGATAAAACTTGACAATATAGTAGTGCATGTAAAAATCGTTTACTATGAGGGATTAATTGAAACAAAATATTATGAGTGAATCACAAAAAAGGTCTACGAGAGTTCAAAATTAACTCATCGAGAAAGCCACCATTTGCAAAAGAGCCCAAAAAAAATTAAATGTCAATAAAAAGAAAATCATGCCAACTCAAATGGGCCTATAGTTTTTTGTTTTCGTCAACTCAAAAGAAAAATATAATGTATCATTATTTGTGAGGGAGTTTGGATGGAAAGAAATGAAAAACGAGTTTTCACATCCTTGAAAGTCATGAAAAAAAAAGCGTTTCACACTTTTTGGATGTTATTGGCGTGGAAATCACTTTGAGCTTTTATTTGCTGATTTGATTGAGTCAATTTCTTTTAAATTCCACAATTTTTACACCTAAGGAAGATGTTGAGTTCATTCGATAGAAATATCCAACATTCACCGTGCACATATGTTATGGATGTATGTATTGATTTTTCTATTAAATTTGTTCACATCCTGACATTTTCGCCATCATTGACTTGGATTTTTTGGTGTTCTTTCATGGTGTGATTTTGTTTGCTTTAAAAAATTTGAAAAATTCAAAAAGAGAAAGTTTATTTCCATGTGACATTATCCATTTGCATTGCTTATGTTCTTCATATCTGTCTATTTGGGGACATCGTAAAAAGGGGGAGAACGAATTATGGGGGAGAATTTCTAGTTTGTTTTCTAATGATTTCCTTGCACATAATTGATATTTATTTATACTTATAATTATATTTCAAACTATTGCGCGTCACAGGTATTTGAATCTTGTCTCATGTGTGTAGGTATCAAAATAGAGAATCATTTTTGCAAACCCTGATGATGACAAAGAAAATTTTGAAGAGTTGAAGATTTGAAGATGATCGAATTTGTGAAGAAACACATTTAGTATTTCCAGTTATCGAGTTTAATGGGAATATTAAAATTGCATGTCAGTTTATTTAGTTTGGGCAGTATAATTTGGATATTTTTATATATAAGTATCGGCATAGATATAGGGGGAGATTTGTAAAGACATGTCTTATAAATGTCCGGGATAGAATCTAGGAATTTTCCAATTGTCCTAGATCACATTTAAGTATGTTTGATACCGCTACATTCGGCACGTCTCCACGATCATCCTCGACGGCCTTGATCCGAATTCATGCATCCATCATCTTCGTACGTGCATCATGTGTCAAGAAACGTACACTTCAACCCTTACCACTTCTCCACATACTTATGGTAAAAATAATTTTAATTGGAGGGTTTGATTATTTGCATAAATAGTTGGGAATATTTTTTTAAATAAATTTTCGAAGTCTGGAAGATAATAAACACACAAAATCTTTTTAAGGAGGTTTTTTGACACACGTCACTGATGTCGTTCGAAAGACATATTATCTGGTTCGAATGAGATGACATCTCGCTCAAACGACATCGTATGTCTCTCGAACGATGCACGACCTCAACTGTTCTATTTAAACAGTGTTCATGCTACACGTTTTCCCAAGTCTGTATACCTCCATTTCTGCAGAGCAATACCTATTTCCAGACTTCATATTTTTAAGGTTTTCATACATTTTTTTATTCACAAATAATTCCCAATCCTTTATGTGAATCCTCTAAACCCCAAGGAAGATTAAACTACTCATCTGGAGTACATTTGTGGAGAAGATGAAGCTTTTCCATTACTGACCTTCTGGAGCTCTTGTGGGAACTCTAGCTAACGACATCGAAATCGATGCCTGAGGGTATTTCGTATGTCACTACTTGTATTTTCATTGTAATCCGTGTAAACTATTCTAAATTATAGTGAAAATAAGATGATTTTGCCCCTGTGGGGGATTTTTCCTCAACTGTGATTGTCTTGCATGCTTAGATTATCTCATTATTCAATCACGTTTATTTGGAGGAGTTAAAGACTTGTTGTGACTAAAATTGAAATTTAATTAAATAAGTTTGACATTGATTGCTGGCGCATTCTCAGTAGGAGAAAGATTCTTATATTTGGTATTGTATAGGCATAAAACTCGGCGATGCTCTGATACCATGCTATCACATACGCGAATTCTATGTTTTAATGGTAAGCGATGAGTAACAATAAATACTACAATTAAATTAAAGGAAACATAAATTAAATGGTTTTTATTATGAGTATGCCTAGCATCCTACTACATAGCTTAGTCTGAAACAAATGAAAATACATAATTATTCATTCATGTCATATATAAGATAAAACTTGTTAGAACAACATTCGGGAATCATAAAAGCCGCTAAGTTGTGGTGTAGATATTCCAGCGGGGACTACCATCCTTGTCTGCTACCACCTCTACGTACATAATTGAACATATTTTATTAAGTAATATATAACAAAAGTCCAAACGTGTGGGACGTATCTCATCTTCCTCAAGTTCATCGCCTATCTAGAAGGAGAACAATTTAAGCAGACATGCCAAGTAGATAATTTTAATTCTATACAAGGTACGAGAGATAATGAATATGCATTGTTAGAAAGTAATTGGATTTAACATTGATAAAAATTTGGAGACAGACTGAAACATCATAAAATTATCTTGGGGGTACACTAGAGTCTAATGATATAGAATGAATAATATAGTGGAGTGTAACCAGATAAGTTGTGTATCAAGTTACCAGTATAAGGGTTTAGACTATAATAAGATAACCTATAAATTATCGATTATATAAGGGTTTAGACTATAACAAGATAACCTATAAATTATCGGTTATAGGGGCTTTCAATGCGTAGACATACTATTACAATATCATCCAAAGCATATCATACACTTGTACAGGTAATCCCAAATTGTTGGGGAAAATACTAAATGGTTAGCACACTTAACTAGAGTTGCTTTAAGCCAGAGTGGTCCTCATATGTATATAGAAAATAAAAATTAGGCGCTCAACATCGGAGTCCTACATGCCAATTAGAACTACCGTGGTATACCGAGGTCTAATCCCTGAGTCATAAGGTATACTACTAGGGATTTCACTAATAATGATCATTAATTGCAAGGTAATATGCAATTATTGTAGTAGGTCAGTGTTTTTTCTATAGTCGTAGGCTGTAGCAGTTTATCGGGTTTAGGGATAACTGAATATCGAGAGAATCAATATATGGGATAAACATAAACTAAACAAGGATGTTCGTAAATTAAAATATGAGTTCAAAATTATCAAAGAGTGATATAACAATCAGTAATTTTGAAAGACGTAAGCTCAATTTGTTTAATACTGAAATTAAAATCACTTACTTTGAAATTTTGAATTCAGGGTTTGTGCGTCTATTTCACAGGGATTGACTGGATAGTTTGAAATCATGAAGAGTATAAGTAGGACACATAGTCCTAAAATAACGCTTATGTTATGTAGTATGATGCTAAATTGTAATAAGTTTAAGTGTAAAAACAACTAAGAGGGTATAATATATAATTTTAAAAAGTTTTAAAATTAACACTTTTCTTCATTTCTATTTGGATTTGGATTTGTGACAAGAGACAAAATGGCTTTATTTGTACTAAAGAATTTGTGAAAAAAGTTTGGGGGTATTTTTCTATGCTTAAAAAATTGTTCAGGGGTTTATGTGAAAAAATAAAACTTGGATTTAAATTTGAAAACTGATTTTCTCGAGATAATACTTTCTAGAGATTTAAACAGGGTGATTTTATATACCATTTTGTTCAGAATTAAAAATAAAAGTTTTGAAAAAAAATCAAGTTTTTTTATTGGAGACACGCCCTCATGCGATGAGTCAAACAATTCACTCGCCTAGTTTGACTCTCACTCACGCGCACGTAACCCACTCATCTTCAACCTTCGACAATTTGACTTTAGGGTTTTAAATTTTTTACCTTATATTTGAGACGTTTTAGAATTCCATTTGAGTTGGTTCCTGAATGAAAATTGCATCACTTTTGAATAGGAATCCAACAATATTGGTTTCAAGAATTTTGGTGGGCTAAATTGAGCTAGTGAATTTCTGTAAAAATGGCAAAATCTTGACTAAACATAAGTGACTGAAAGCTATGGTTCTTATTCCGGAATCATAAGGGTTTTGTTTTGTATGGAAATGTAGCAAAACAATACTAGTTTGAGGGATTTTGGTCGAGTAAAACTCTTAAATTTGTTTTCTGCAAATTCCAAGACCGAAAACTTCAAGCTTGGATTTGAGGTATCAAAACATGTTCTTGGTTCAATTAAACCTTTCAACTAGATTCCTGGGAATCTAATCTAAACTTATCTCATTTTGAAATTGGTTCAAAATCAAGGAAGCAGAATCCACCATTAAAGCTCAAGCTTAAATGGAGTTTCCTAGTTTTTGAGCTATTTCAGTGCATTCACAAGGCAACATTCATATGCAAACATATAATTCTACTCCATATAAGTGCATAAACATAAGAAATTGACGAAATATATATTCATACATAAAATAATTGAAATGAAAAAACTCAAAATTTTACATTGAAAAAGCTCTCAATTGCTGGGCATTTTTAGTGAGGTGAAGAGGGCCTTTTATAGGTTTGGTGGGGAGGAGTTTATTGGTTGGTTTGGGAGGTGAATATCAGTTAAGTTTGCACAAGTTACACTATTGTATATGTGGATGAAAAATGGGTACCCATGGTACTCCATGTGGCACATGTCGTCTTGGCAGTCCAACTAGTCCCATGTCAGCAGGGGAGCAAGTATGAATAAGTTTGAATTTTGGTTTAAGTTCTTAGATAGTTTTTGTATAGAAGTTAGGGATTTTAAGTTACTTTTGAATTCTATACAAAACAAAAAAAAAAAAACATGAACTCATGGCTGAGTTGTGACGTGAGATCTGTGAGGAAGTTTGATTCAAAACAAAAACCAAAACAAAAGGATGAGGATATGGGAGATTACCCGCAGGTGTGTGTGTGGGGTGTGAGATCTGTGCTTGTGGAGGGAGGAGGAGGAGGGGGAGGGCGGAGGGAGATTACCTGTAGGCGGAGGGGGAGGGGAAGAAGATGAGGATGAAGGAGACGGGAGAGTGGGTAAGGAGACGGGTGAGGCTAGGGTTAGTCTTTGGGGATAAGCGTGTTTGGTTCAATTTTGCCATGTCACAATGTTAAGTCGTGACGTGGCATAATCTCAGACCCTTAGTTCGCCCCAAAAAAATTCGATCTCAGCCGCTAATTCGTTAAAACAGTAAAACACCATCTCATATTATATAGTTATCCCCATTGAATGTTACGCATATAAAGCAAGACACCAATGACATAGATGTACTATGCAGGTTTAATGGTCAAAGAAATGGGATCCATGGGTTCATAACTTCATCATTGGGTACTAAAATTCTTTTTGTGTTCTGAATTATAATACAATTTTTAATATTTACCTATAACAAAAAAATAAGATAATAACATCAAATTAAGATATAGAGTTTCATCTAGAAATTAGTTTCCTTTAAATTATTCATCGTATTGCAATTTATTGAACTAAGAGTGTAAGGCCTTTGAATTTTGAAGTAAAAATGAATTTTTGTATGAACCTTGATGATTTCTTTCGGGCAATAATCAAGACCTAGACAAGATATTCCAGAGTAATTGAACATATATCAAGCGCAATTATTATAACAATAGAGAAACCCAATTTCATTGCATTTGACAAGGACAGGGACTAATTAGTGAAGATGTTAAACACCTTATAATTTGCAACTCTCCAAGTAGTATTTTTCAACATGAAAACGAAATGAGGGACCGTAAAAGGCATTGGGGGCCCGTGTGTCAACCCAATTTTAAGATTTGAAACGGAATTGAAAGATTATTTTAATTCCGTGAAATTAAAATTGATCTTTTAAATCCATTTGTATGATTTGGAATTGAGTTGCCAAACAGATTCCGAATGAAATTTCAGACTCTTCTTTCCAGATTCTAGTACTTTATAGAAGATTCTGATAATATGCCAAAAATATTGGCTAATCATAAATTTATGGTTCAATTAAAGCTGAGTCAAAGTAATATACTCGGTTGATAGGTGGTGGTCCAAAAAGTCCAATGTGTGGCCATAACAAGTAGAAAAACAAATTAATAGAATGGACTGCGGCAATGTCCCCAACTACTTTGGATATTGTTGACTTGAGAGCAAAAGGGAGAAGTCCCACGCCACTGCAGTGTCCCCAGCCATTTTGAATTTAGATAAGGATAGATATTGACTAGAGAGTAAAAAGGAAAGAAGCTTGCGAAAGAGGAATGAAAGGTTGAGAAATCCAAAACTCTCACTAGTTTCATGTAAACATCCTTTTGAAATTCTTTACTAATATTTGAAGGCAAAGATTTCGCTTTATACGCCTAGTTTTCCCATTCATTAGATTATTATAAATCGAATAAATAAGTTTGAGGGAGATCTTTTTTTCAAGTGCATGGGCAAACGGCCGAGTCAAGATTTTTCTTTGAAACACATCATCGAAGTTTAATAAACAAAGAAGATAAAAATAAAAGCGAGATAAATCACATTATGACAAAAAGTCACATGAAGAATGAAGTTTTATCACTCCTATGAGGTCGGTGCGCGTAGGCGGATCTAACCAAATCGGATATTTTTTTTTTATTTTTTTAATAATCGATCCGGTTTCGTTTTATTTTTTTAGTGGACCAATCAAGTTGGTTCGATCCATGTTTTATCGGTTCACATGGACGGCTCAAGTCGAAGTGGTCTCTAGTCAAAATTTAAAAGAGAGGCCATAATGTTATTAGTATAAATAAATATATAATAGCCCTACAGATCTCATGCCAAATTAATAGTCTTATAACTCTTTTTATTATATAATCGTCCTGAGTCGTAAATAATTGATAGCATTTTATTAATTTTGTTCATTTTGGTTTAAACCAGTTGAAATATTTATAAAGGTAATTATTCTATCAAATTATTATTTTTTATTTTGTTTTACTTTCTCTACATCACAGTACTTTTATTAGATATTTGACTATCATTAAATTTTTTTAATCATTATTTTCACTTACATTTCATTTTGCTCTTATCTACTTAAATCATCTACATGTTTATTTATCAAGTTAAAGTTATCATTTGAGCTATTTTTTGTTTTTTTTTCATCACCTAAAATAATTTTATCCTTTGGTTCTTTTTGAATATATGTCGTTTTCACTTTTTAGCATTTTTTAACATGTCGTTCACATGTTCTAGTAGTCATTTTACAATAAATAAATCACAAAACATATCAACGACAATCTAAAACAAAATAGAATGAAATTAATACTAATATTACCATGGAACCTCATAGAACAAGTTGTTCAACAAAAATATGGATCCTTTTTATAAAAAAAAAATTAGCACCTTCCTCCATATATATAATATTTATGAGGAATGATCTCCTACATCACACTTTATATATTACACCTAGTTTTAGATCCTAAGAAGTATTTTTTTCTATTTTTTTTTCTATTTAAATTAACCTTTCAGTTAACATATGTTCAAAAAATTAGGTCAAAATAACTATTTTTAAAAAAATTCACAAAATTGTGCTCGCGTAGACCCTTATAAATAAGGTATTTTCAGCAGTATTTTGTTGGATTTTTAAAAAAATAGTTTGAATTTTATTTTGACCTATTTTTTTTAACATGTGTTGACTGAAAGGTTAACTACATGGATAAAATAAAAAAAATTGAAAACAAAAGTTTTTTACGACCTAGAACTAGGTATGATATATGGATGATGTTAGAAATATGATGTATAGGAGCGTTGCTCTCTCTCTCTCTCTCTCTCTCTCTCTCTCTCTCTCTCTCTCTCTCTCTCTCTATATATATATATATATATATATATATATATATATATATATATATATATATATATATATATATATATATATATATATATATATATAATCAGGCACTCTAACATACCGATGAACATACCCATTTTTTAAAATAGTAAAAAAAATAGTTTTGAGATGATACGTTTTATATAAATTCATGATATTTCAGCGTACTCCTATAAAAAAATCATCTGAAAATAATGTTTCTTGTTATTTTAAAAAATAGGTAAAAAATTGATAGTTTTTACACTTTAAAACTGTCAATTTTTTTACCTATTTTTTAAAAATAAAAAAATATATTATTTTGAGTTGAATATTTTTACAAGGCATATTGAAATATCATGAACCTATATAAATAATATCAACTTAAAATTATTTTTTTTACTATTTAAAAAAATAGGTATGTTCACTGGTATGTTTAATGGGATATGTTGGAGACCCTGACTATATATATATATATATATATATATATATATATATATATATATACACTAGGGTATGCCCGTACCTGAACGCACGCTGATAATCGTAAAACGACAGAAATTTAAGAGTTTTTGACGAAACAAATTTTTTAGAAGATTACTGTGATAATCTGTCATCAAGAATGTAAGGCAAATATTGAAAATCAAAACAAAAAAATGAAAGAAAAGTAGTGCAAAAGTGATACCTATTAACGCCCTCTACAAGAGCAACCGTACTGGTGGACACAGATGAAATGCATTTATGCAAATTCAAAACTTTATTTTACCTTTCGTCTCTCACTCTCTTCACAGTGGTGATCATTAGGAAACTTGTAACTCAATTTCCTACGAACTACTTTTGTTCGTAGGAACTAAAAAATCACTTCTTATAGACAACATTTGTTCGTAGGAAAATGTTACGAACAAATGTTGTTCGTAGGAATCCAAAGATATAATAAAAATAATTATTTATATTTGTTACGAACTTTATTTGTTCGTGAGAATTCCTACGAACAAATGAAGTTCGTAGAAAACATTTACAAATTCAGTAGCCAACTGGTAACTTTGCAAAACGCTTACCATTTCTACTACAAAATTGGTAGATATCAGTACACCACTGTGAACCTTCCGATTTGTAATGTTACCATTTTTTCTGTCTTTTAGTCTATGAAACACCCTGTACAAAAATGAGTGAGTAAAAAAACACCCTGTACAAAAACACCCTATATAAAAATTAAACAAAACAAACAAACCCCAAACAAAACAATATACCAAATCTTCGAAACAAAAAGTCAACTAATGAGATAGGATTGAATCCAGCAAAGAAATTTGATGTTGCACAAAAATTTAATGGTACGTGGGCTCAAGATAGATTATGGCACTATGGGGAACAATCAGACGTTCAATGAGGATGCCTTCAAGGATAAAAATCTATCATAACGGATTTCAGTGGATCAATTAGTAAATGCAGGGGAAAAAATCCAAAATACTGAACGAAAAAATTAGTTAAAAAATTTTATGCTAACTATTAGTTTCAATTTTTCAGAAAAATATAGTTTCAATTTTTTTTTTGTTTCTTTGGTTCATGGGCTTGTAATAAAATTGATTGCATTTTAGTATTTTTTATAAATAAGGAAAAGCATCATAATTTCCTTGTAATAAAATAGATAAATAATTGTACAAAAGCTTTAGCGAATTTACCTAGTCATTCCATTTTCATTACAAACTAAAATCTATTAAGGATGAATATTTTTGAAATTATATTGTAATTAAGCATTAAACAAAAAAATTTATGGACTATACATTAATTAACATTTTTATTTTCATTTTGATCACTTCGTATTGGGCAAAACTCCTAACTCACAATTTTTTTATCATTGCATCTATAAATCATACTTGAACCAAAAGTATTTAGTCCCTAGTATATAAATACATTATGGATTTAATTCTCTTCTTTTTTTATGTTTACAAATTCCTTATATCTATTCATTGTGAAAAAAAAAATCTTAGTATATGAATTATCATGTTTAAATTAAAAGTAAAAATTATTGGAACACAATACTCTTTTCTTTTATAAAAACATGTTCATAAATTTTCTTTCAAGACGCACTCCAATCCACTACCCATTGTTAGTCCAAATCAAATAATTCAACTACTTCTTATCATTTTAAAATAAGTGAGTTTTTATTAGATAAGAAAACCCACAAAATGCTCAAACATGAAACCCAAAGCTTCTATTAAAAAAAACACCCAAAACTCCTATTCAAAAAAACACCCAAGTTGAGGTTTTATTGAAAAAACAATAATAATAATAATAATAATAATAATAATAATAATAATAATAATAATAATAATAATAATAATAATAATAATAATAATTGTTATGAGAGAGTTTTTTAAACAAAAAATCACCAAATTCTCATATTATATTTGAAACCCAAAGTTGCGATTTTTTAACAAAAATAAATAAGTCCAAAAAAATGAAAGGTACAAAAAGAGTGAAAGATGAGAAACACTACAAATTAGAGAGAGATGATCAAAGAGGTGGGGCAGATATAACATAGATGGAAAAAAAACATCCCAAAACTAACATATTTATCATTTTGAAGTAAAAACTATGAAAAAATCTATAGAAACATCTTTGACACTTACAGGGTAAGTTTCCACCATATTGAGTTTGTAATGAGAACCTAGAAAATATAGAAAAAAAAATTCAAATCCCCAAATATTAGGGCTTACATGATCAAATCTTACACCCCAGAGAGAGAGAGAGATTGTTAACAGTTGAACCTGCAAAATAAAACATAAAACGCTCAATTAGTTATTTCAAATAAAAGTGGAAACAAATATCAAATAAAAAATTGCGGGCCTTGCTTCCTCCTGAAGCATGAAAATAAGTGTAAACAAATATTTGACAGACGTTGATAAACGTTGATAAAGAAAACAAACATAATATCTAACAAATAAGACCCAAACAAACCAAATCAACAGATAAAAAATGAGAGATGGACAAATCCAAATCAACAACTATGCATAATATGATAAATAAACTTACAAAATCATAGTGTAAACTTTGATAAATAAACTTACAAAAACATATTGTAGTTCTAAAATGGTCAAAACTAATTATAATCCCTAGGAATCATTTTAACAAACATCAGGTGTGAAAAAAAATACATCTTGGTATATGTGCTTCAATACCTTGATCATGGACAACCGTTCAGAAGAATAAAACGTGTTGTTTGAGGACAGATTCCCTATAAAAAAAAAAGAAAAAAAAAACTATCAAGGCAGAGGTATATCCAAAGGGAACATATATTAATTGAAACTTTAAAAGATAAACAGAATACATAGACCTGAGGGGACGGTGGTGACGCAGGTGAGGGGGGCGGTGAGGATAGGCGTGTGGTCAATGAGGGGAGTTGTGTTGGGTAAAACGGGGATCAAGGTTTTCGAATTGTTTGAGTTTGAGTTTCACGGATTCGGCGAGGCGATCGTAGATCATGGCAGATGGGGGAGGGGGAGGGGGACACAACTGTCGAGAAGGGCCGGAGGGTGATGGGGGGGGGGGTTATGGGAGCGTCGGGCCAGGGTTAGGAGTTGGCGAATCGTCATGGCTGTGAGGTTATGGAGGGTATAGAGCTGTTGCTCAGGAAAGATGTGTCAACCCGCGATCCGAAATAAGGAGTGGCCAGCCCGATACCTCAACATAACGGAATCATGGATGGAAATCATTCTCAACATCATAACAATAAAATAGGTATACGGGAAAACCACCCAATAAATCAGAGAACGTGTTGTCAAAACAATTTATTTTGATTAAAAGTTAAACAAATAATTTAAACAACCCAATCTGATAAGAAGTGGAATTCCAAAGAGGTTTATATTACTACATAAAACAACATATAATCAAGGACCGAATAAGCTGTTGGTCCACAGTTACATACAACATATCACCATGGTTTGATAATTTACATAATACATCCATTAACAATTACAGAAGTTGGGCCACACACGTCCGAATGAAAGACCCGATCATAACTAGAATTCAAAAATGAACGCGTCTAACAAAACATCCTGTAATAATCCGCAAAATCATACAGCTCCTGGAAGTATTGGAATAGGAATATCACATCGGGCGCCCTTGCGGAGGAGCACCTGGGCGGATACAATAACATACACAACATGGAAAATGAACGGGTCAGGGCCCGATTTATATATGATTCCCAGATGAACAAGAAGCATGATAGATATGGACAATTAATCATGAATGAACTAAATGAGAATCTAGCAACCTAATCACCAAGTATAATAAGGCAATTTAAATGATTCTAACAATTATTATTTAAACAAGATAATAAAGTTAACATCATTATTCCTCATATCTTTTCATTTTCCATTCCTTAACAGAAATATAATTACCATCATATTTTCTTATGGAAATTCACATATATCAAGTCCCACTTGATTTAGAAAGGTTATATTCTTATAAATATAATGATTCTAAGACCCCCCCCCTCCGAGTTTCCCCATTGGGCGCGCCCCTAAATGACTATCATCTTCCAGGTCCTCTCTATACAAGACAACCTGGGCACCTAACGCACGTCGGGAAGTGTCCATAAGCCTGCGAGTGAGTCATAACCACACCCGGAATTACCTCACGAGTGCAGAAAAACATATAAAAATCCCGCCAATGGCCGAGGACTATAATCTCCCTGCATTCACTAGTCAGGGGACATCGCCTCATGCGCGAGCTTCCCTTATGATAGCATTTAGAGAGGTGTGTTTAAGTAAATTAACATTTACCAATTTAATCTCATTATCATTACCATTAATCACAGGTGTGTTTAATTTTATTTGAAACCATGATTCTTGAATATTTCTTATTCATTTTCATCATATTTTTAAGTCCCGAATTATTCTCCAAAATGACCACCAAAATCTTGCGAGTCCCAAGGTGTTATATACCTCAACAGGGCCCCTAACATCTCCAAGTATGGGCTTATAACTCTTAATTCCTAAGAATTTGTAAAAAGAAAAGTAATGCCTAAGCATCACATTATATACCCATGACATGAACCCCAAGTGAACCCATTCAACTCTAGGTTGACGACCAAACTCAACTAAAACTCTAGGACTCTAGTTTAGTTCATTCAAGAAGGTTCCTATATCCTAATCCTAAAGGAAAAAGGTTAAAAGTTGAAAATAAAACAAAAGGAAAAATACAGGATTTCCAAATCGATTCGGACCAGGCGAATCGATTCGGCCCGAAAAGCGAATCGATTCGGACCAGCCGAATCGATTCGGTCAGGAAAACCAACATTCTGCATAATAGCCGAATCGATTCGGAACTAGACGAATCGATTCGGTCCACCCAGACCTGGAAACTGTCTCCATGCGAATCGATTCAGCCTGGCCGAATCAATTCGCCCCTGCGAATTTTGCCAATTTTGGCTATGGAGTCTTAGACTCCTAATTTCACCCAAATTCAACCAACTCAAACCCTTATCATTTATGGCTACCAACTGATTATAAATGCATCAAACAACCATCATTTACACCAATATCCAATCAAATCAATCTCCAAAGATTCAATGCCCATAAATCCAACAAAAACCCTACCTTTCTTAAACCATAATTAACCCACAACTATCAACACTAATTATTCAACTTAAATCATATAATAGCAAGTAGAAAACTTGCCTCAAGCTTTCCAATTCAGATTTGATGAAGATGAATGCAAGAACAATCTCCAAATCTTCAATCTCTCTTTTTTTCCCAAGGTTTTCTTCTTGTCTCTTTCTCTCTAGGTTTAGGAATACACTTAAGGGAATAGTGACTTAATCAAGACATAAATCCTTCCTTTGACTAAAATTAACAACTTAAGTGATCAATACCGCAATAAAATAATACGCAACTACACATATATGTAATAACCAGTCAAAAGTGCCCAAAACCTCAAAATATAATATGGCACACAGTTTGACTATCTCGCACCTTCCGGAACTAACTACGTCCTCCAAATTATCATATGGAAATTTTATAACTCAATTTAAGTTCCGGTTTCATTTTAAGCCAAAAATGTCATTTTAAATCTTATGACACAATAAAACATAACATGGTGATATTCACCTACCCTGAAGGTAAATATGCAACATCTTAGTAAATATTAACTTTTCTTCCTTAAATTAATACTTACTCCACATTCCAACATTTTATATCCAATTACTATACCTAGCAAGTAAATATAAAATAGGTTCTCAAAAGTGAGGGTTGTTACATACTCCCCCCCTTATGAGGGAATTTTGTCCCCAAAATTCAAGCATACCTTGGATAAAGAGATGCGGATACTTTTCCCGCATATCATCCTCGCGTTCCCCTGCTGATTCCTTAGTATCATGGTGACTCCATTGGACTCGCACCAAGGGCAACACATGAGACCTCAACCTACGCTCCCCATGCTCTAAAATAGCAACCGGTTGTTCTTCATACGAAACGTCGAGTTGCAAGTCAATATCCTCGAAAGGGATATGCCAAAGTGCACCTTCGTACCTCTTGTACTTCTTCAGAGAGGAAACATGGAATACATTATGAATTTGTTGCAAAGGTTTCGGTAAGGTAAGTTGATACGCCACTGGACCTACCTTCACAATAACTGGAAAAGGTCCAACAAAACGGGGCGCAAGCTTCCCATTTTTCCCGAAACGCTTAATGCCTTTCATTGGTGACACTCGTACTAAGACTTGGTCCCCAATCTCCAATTCCACGTGCCTTCTACCCGCATCAGCATAGCTCTTTTTGCGGTCTTGGGCTACCCGAATGCGATTTCGAATGAACTCAATTTTAGAAGAAGTATCTTGGATCATTTCAGGTCCAAGGAATTTATTATCGCCCACTTCCAACCAACAAGCGGGTGATCTACAAGGCTTTCCGTATAAGGCTTCGTAAGGCTCCATTCCAATCGTAAATTTGTACGATTTGTTATAAGCGAACTCGACCAATGGGAGATATTGTTCCTAACCACCTTTGAAGTCAAGCATACACATACGAAGCATATCCTCCAACATTTGGTTTACCCTTTCAGTTTGGCCATCTGTTTGAGGATGATAAGAAGTGCTCAACTTCAATTCGGTCCCCATAGCCTCTTGGAAACTTCGCCAAAAGTGGGAAACAAAAATTTTATCCCGGTCAGAAACTATATTCAAGGGCACACCATGGAGTCTAACAACCTCCTCAATGAATAATCGGGCATATCGAGCAGTGTCATAATCAGTCCGCACGGGTAAGAAGTGTGCCGACTTAGTCAAGCGATCAACAATCACCCAAATAAAATCACACCCACTCTGTGACCTCGGCAAGCCTGTAATAAAGTCCATCGATATGCTTTCCTATTTCCATACCGAAATCTCTAACGGTTGCAATAAGCCTGTCGGTCGCTGATAATCGATCTTGACTAATTGATAAGTAGTGCATTGGGACACAAACTCAGAAATATCTCTCTTCATGCCTGGCCACCAATACTGACGGTGCATATCTTGATACATCTTGTCCCCACCAGGATGTACCGTAAATTTAGACCCGTGAGATTCCGCCATCACCACCCGTCTTAAGTCCCCTTCCTCCGGAACAATGAGTCTTCCATAGAAGCGTAATCCACCCTCAGAACTAATTGATTAGGACTCTTCTCCCTCGGACAATAATCGACGTATATGGTTTTGGCAACCCTTATCCCTTCCTTGGGCTTCTACAACCTTTGCTATAATTGTAGGGGTAACGGTCATTACCGACATGAACGCTCTCACCACCGCATCCTCTTGACTGAGATCTTTCCACTTAGCTTTCCAAACATCAGCTAACTCTCCATCGGGTTTCCTACTCAAGGCATCCGCCACAACATTCGCCTTACCCAGATGGTAATGGATATCAAATTGATAATCTTTCACGAACTCCAACCATCGTCGCTATCGCATATTCAAATCTTTCTGTGAAAATAAATATTGCAGCGATTTATGGTCCGTGAAAAGACTAAACTTCTCCCCTAAGAGATAATGCCTCCATATCTTCAAGGCAAAGACAACCGCGATAAGTTCTAAGTCATGCACCGGATAGTTTCTTTCATGGGGCTTTAACTTGCGAGAAGCATAAGCAATAGCCCGCCTCTCTTGCTGAAGCACACCTCCTAATCCTTGAAGAGATGCATCGATGAAGACTAGATATTCCAATCCTGGTTTTGTTAATGCAAGGACTGGAGCCGAAGTTAATCTATCTTTGAGCTCATCAAATGCAGCCTGATAAGAATTATCCCAAATAAATCTCACCCCCTTCCGGGTCAAATTTGTCAAAGGGCTAGCGATTTTAGAGAAACCCTTGATAAACCGACAGTAATAACCCGCCAAACCCAGAAAACTACGAATCTCGGTAGGTGTCGTGGGCTTACCCCACTACCTCACCGCAACTACTTTACTCGGATCCACCGATATACCCTGGGACATCACAACATGACCCAGAAACTGTACCTCCTTCAACCAAAAGCCACACTTCTCAAACTTAGCATACAACTGGTGATCCCTCAATCTTTGTAGGACCAACCTCAAATGAGTAGCATGATCAGATTCCGTTCGAGAATAGACTAAGATGTCATCAATGAATATAATAACAAATTGGTCCAGGAAGTCCCGAAATACCCTATTCATGAGATTCATAAATACAGCGGGGACATTAGTTAGTCCAAAGGGCATAACTAAGAACTCATAGGACCCGTATCTTGTCAGAAAATTGGTCTTGGATACATTCTCCTCCCGTATCCTCAACTGGTGATACCCCGTCCTCAAATTGATTTTTGAGAAGTATGACGTTCCTCGAAGTTGATCAAACAAGTCATCGATACGAGACAAAGGGTATTTATTCCGGATGGTGACCTTGTTCAACTCTCTATAGTCAACACATAACCGGAGAGAACCGTCCCTTTTCTTTACAAACAACACTGGAGCACCCCATGGCGACGTGCTACGCCTAATAAATCCCTGCTCCAACAACTGCTGGATTTGATCCCTCAACTCCCTCATTTCCATAGGAGCCATTCGATATGGAGCCCTTACAACCGGCCTCGTCCCCGGCGCTAAATCGATCACAAACTCAATCTCTTGGCTAGGAGGCAAACCCGGTATTTCCCGAAAGACATCCTCAAAATCTCTCACAACTGGAATAGAATCCAAGGGAACAAATACATCCCTAGAAGTCTCCTCGGCAATGCAATACAGATAAGTACTAGTACTCCCCTCTAAACGAGGTAACACAACCAAGAACATTTCTTGTCCCAAAACGGCAAAGACTATACTCTTCCTGTAACAATTAACTATAGCATGATACTTCATAAGCCAATCCATGCCCAAAATCACATCATACCCGACCATATCCAGGACGAGTAAATCGGCCTCAAAACATAAATTACCAAGAGAAATTCCTATATGTTTACAAACAAGGAAAATGAGTGAACCATCACCCATAGAGGACTCAACGCTAGTAAAAGTACTCTCAGCAGATTTAATAAACTCTGTGGTCTGAGCAAAACTCCTAAAAATGAATGAATGCGTCGCACCCGTATCAAATAAAACGCGACCCATGTGTCCCTGAACAAGGAACTTACCCTCAATGGCTGGCGGTGCCGGCTGAGCTGTAGGAAGCATAGCGTTCTGAACATGATAAACTCTCCCATACTGTAACTGTCTCTATTTTGGAGGAACAAACGGGTTAGATACCTGTGGAGGGAACTGGACATATGGCTGCTGAGGGGCTCTAGGAAGCTGTCCCCCAATCAACTGAGGACACTCCTTTTTGTAATGACCTGCCTCACCGCATTGGAAACACCGTCCCAACATATTCTCCGCATTTCGACCCCGATTATTTCGAAACTGGTTAACACCTTGGCCCGGCTGGCCTCTACCTCCTTGACCACCCCAACCTGCCTGTTGTTGCGGGGCACTCTGACCGTATCTTTTATTCTGGCTCCCAGAATTAAACACACTAGATTGTTGCCTCTTTGACAAGTCCCCCTGCTGGGGATCCCTTTCTCTCTGCTTAGTACCTGAAGATTGGGACGAGAGAAAGACTCCTCCTCCACTTCCACTACCTCCAGGCCTTCCCACCTCCCCCACGGGGGTAGCTTTCTTGCTATTTTGCAAAAACAACCTATGCTCTTGGCAATGAAGTAAAGTTGCATTCATTACCTCACCAAAAGTTTGCAATGCCGAATTACCCAACAGATGTTGTCGGATTCTCCAAAGCCTCCCATAAACTTTGAAACCTTCCTTTCTTCGGGAGTCACCTCATCCGGTATGAAACTTGCCAACCGGGTGAACTCCTCTTCATATTATGCCACGGATCTCTCACCTTGCACAACGTCTTGAAGCCTCCTTCTCATCTCCCTTTGAACTGCGGGAGGAAAGTACTTTTGGTCAAACAAGACCCAGAATTTAGTAATCGTCATAGTATCTATTTGTTCTGGTGTATTCATAGACTCCCACCAATGCAATGCGGCCCCAACAAGTTTAAAAGTAGCAAGGATTTGTTTCTTTTACTCACTACATTCCACCATACATAGATGTCGTTGTATATCTTTCTTCCACTGATTTTCCCTTATAACATACGAGCCTCCATCAAATTCTGGGGGCTGACCCTTTAGGAAAGACTCCCTAACTCTCTCCAACGGAGAAGGTCCCGTAGGAGCTTGGGCATCTTGCGCCCGCTGTTGAGCTTGTGGCATTTGTTGAGCCACTGCTGTCATAGCCGCATTAACCGCTTGGGCCACTGCATTTGCTACATTCGCGGAATTAATTGTTCCTTGTGGCTGCGGTGGAGGACCAACATCCTCTTCCACAACCCTATTACGTCTCGCTGGGAGACCTCTATTAAGTGGCATCTGAGGTGGAGAAAAATAGAGTTAGAATACTATATAAAATAATCTATCTTGCAGAAGATCGTAAACATAAGCAACAAAGCAGTCCTGTATATCAAAGAAAGCTATGGTAGAACGTGACAAGTTCACATAGATCCTAAAGACTCTAGAACCTGATGCTCTGATACCATCTGTGACAACCCGCGATCCGAAATAAGGGGTGGCCAGCCCGATACCTCAACATAATGAAATCATGGATAAAAATCATTCTCAGCATCATAACAATAAAATAGGTATACAGGAAAACCACCCAATAAATCAGAGAACGGGTTGTCAAAACAATTTATTTTGATTAAAAGTTAAACAAATAATTTAAACAACCCAATCTGATAAGAAGTGGAATTCCAAAGAAGTTTATATTACTACATAAAACAACATAGAATCAAGGACCGAATAAGCTGTCGGTCCACAGTTACTTACAACATATCACCATGGTTTGATAATTTACATAATACATCCATTAACAATTACAGAAGATGGGCCACACACGCCCGAATGAAAGACCCGATCATAACAAGAATTCAAAAATAAAAGAGTCTAACAAAACATCCTGTAATAATCCGCAAAATCATACAGCTCCTGGAAGTATTGGAATAGGAATATCACATCGGGCGCCCTTGCGGAGGAGCACCTGGGCAGATACAATAACATACACAACATGAAAAATGAACGGGTCAGGGACCGGTTTATATATAATTCCCAGATGAACAAGAATCATGATAGATATGGACAATTAATCATGAATGAACTAAATGAGAATCTAGCAACCTAATCACCAAGTACAATAAGGCAATTTAAATGATTCTAACAGTTATTATTTAAACAAGATAATAAATTAACATCATTATTCCTCATATCTTTTCATTTTCCATTCCTTAACAGGAATATAATTACCATCATATTTTCTTATGGAAATTCACATATATCAAGTCCCACTTTATTTAGAAAGGTTATATTCTTATACATATAACGATTCTAAAACCCCCCCTCCGAGTTTCCCCACTGGGCGCGCCCCTAAATGACTATCAACTTCCAGGGCCTATCTATACAAGACAACCTGGGCACCTAACGCACGTCGGGAAGTGGCCATAAGCCTGCGAGTGAGTCATAACCACACCCGGAGTTACCTCACTAGCACAGAAAAACATATAAAAATCCCGCCTATGGCCGAGGACTATAGTCTCCCTGCATTCACTTGTCAGGGGACATCACCTCATGCGCAAGCTTCCCTTATGATAGCATTTAGATAGGTGTGCTTAAGTAAATTAACACTTACCAATTTGATCTCATTATCATTACCATTAATAACATGTGTGTTTCATTTTATTTGAAACCATGATTCTTGAATATTTCTTATTAATTTTCATCATATTTTTAAGTCCCGAATTATTCTCCAAAATGACCACCAAAATCTTGCGAGTCCCAAGGTGTTACATACCTCAATAGGGCCCCTAACATCTCCAAGTATGGTCTTATAACTCTTAATTCCTAAGAATTTGTAAAAAGAAAAGTAATGCCTAAGCATCACTTTATATACCCATGACATGAACCCCAAGTGAACCCATTCAACTCTAGGGTGACGACCAAACTCAACTAAAACTCTAGGACTCTAGTTTACTTCATTCAAGAAGGTTCCTAGATCCTAATCCTAAAGGAAAAAGGTTAAAAGTTGAAAATAAAACAAAAGAAAAAATGTAGGATTTCAGAATCGATTCGGACCAGGCGAATCGATTTTGGCCCGAAAAGTGAATCGATTCGGACCAGCCGAATCGATTCGGTCAGGAAAACCAACATTTTGCATAACAGTCGAATCGATTCGGTACTAGCCGAATTGATTTGGTCCACCCGGACCTGGAAACTGTCTCCATTCGAATCGATTCGGCCTGGCCGAATCGATTCGTCCCTGCGAATTTTGCCAATTTTGGCTATGGAGTCTTAGACTCCTAATTTCACCCAAATTCAACCAACTCAAACCCTTATCATTTATGGCTACCAACTGATTATAAATGCATCAAACAACCATCATTTACACCAATATCCAATCAAATCAATCTCCAAAGATTCAAATCCCATAAATCCAACAAAAACCCTAACTTTCTTAAACCATAATTAATCCACAACTATCATCACTAATTATTCAACTTAAATCATATAATAACAAGTAGAAAACTTGCCTCAAGCTTTCCAATTCAGATTTGATGAAGATGAATGCAAGAACAATCTCCAAATCTTCAATCTCTCTTTTTCTCCTAAGGTTTTCTTCTTCTCTCTTTCTCTCTAGGTTTCGGAATACACTTAAGGGAATAGTGACTTAATCAAGACATAAATCGTGACTTTGTCTAAAATTAACAACTTAAGTGATCAATACCGTGATAAAATATTACGCAACTAGACATCTATGTAATAACTAGTCAAAAGTGCCCAAAACCTCAAAATACAATATGGCACACAATTTGACTGTCTCGCACCTTCCGGAACTAACTACGCCCTCCAAATTATCATTTGGAAATTTTATAACTCAATTTAAGTTCCGGTTTCATTTTAAGGCAAAATGTCATTTTAAATCTTATGACACAATAAAACATAACATGGTGATATTCACCTACCCGGAAGGTAAATATGCAAAATCTTAGTAAATATTAACTTTTCTTCCTTAAATTAATACTTACTCCACATTCCAACATTTTATATCCAATTACTATACCTAGCAAGTAAATATAAAATAGGTTCTCAAAAGTGAGGGTTGTTACAAAAGAGAGAGTAGATGGCGTGTTTGACAGAGAGAAATAGAAAATGGAGACAGTCATTATAGTCTCCTTCATCCCTCTAGGTGGCGTGTAGGATAATTAAAAAGATCATAGCAAATTTGTATGAGGCTCATTCTAAACCACCCAATTTTAACCTATAAATTACGAATATACCATTCATTTTGAACCCTTGTATTGTCATTTATAATCGAAATTGGCATCATCCCTATTATATTAATGAATTGAGGGCAAAAGAGGTACTAAATGAAAATTTTATATTGATGACATCATCTTTGAAGCTTATGACATACATAAGTTTTATATTTTATTATATATATATATATATATATATATATATATATATATATATATATATATATATATATATATATATATATATATATATATAAATATATATATATATAGTGTTGTTGTTTTTAACCAATCTGATCCAAACCAGTTTAGTTAGTTTAGTTCTTATGACTGCTATTAAATCATTTAATTAGTTTAGGTCTTATCACTCTTATGAAATCAATTTTATGTATCCCATTGTAAAAATATGATTAAATAGGAGTTACAAGACCTAAGTATAATTTCATTTATCCCACGTAAAGAAGGTCTTGACCCATTTTTAGAGGACTGACCAAGTCGATCTATTAAAAAAATCCTTAAAATTGGACTGGACCAACTGTGAACACCCATATCGGTATGTGTTAGAACCTTTTGACACTAAGTCATATCATGTTCATGTCAATATTATGACTCACGTTGATTGTTATTTTTAATTCGTGTCAATGCATGTTAATTAATTGTATTTATCGTGATGTATTGCCTTTCATGTTTGTGTCAGGTAAATAAAATCACAACATGATATCATGTTAGTTTGTATATTAATATTCTTGTTTTGTTGAGCCAAAACACGACTTAAGAACATGAATTTTCACCATCAATTATATAATATTCAACCTGTTTAACTATAATATGTTAGTCAAAGTGTTGGAATATGTGTTAAGAACATGTTTGATTTTGGTGTGGAAAAAGAGAAATTAATAGTTGAACTAAACAATTCACAAATTTGAAATGCGAAACCAAAAAATCAATTTTTAGGGTGTGGTTGCTCCTTTTTCCCGCTCAATCTTCCATGTACAGAGGAGAATTAAATAAAATTTCATCTGAACTTATTCTTAGATGCATGATGTGTATTAGTCCAAGTTCTCATTCATAAACTAGTTACAAAGTTACAATTAACTTTTCAAAAATTACATAATATAAGAGTGCAAAACTCTAATTCACTTGGTGAACAATCATGATGTAAAACCTTTGGTACACATAGCGGTCTTATATGAATCATTCATCTCGGGTGTCTGATTCTCGCATATTAAACATCATTAGAAAGCTATTTAAGAGATGTACAAACCTCTTATTCAATGTATTTATGAGAGAAAGTCTATTATGGAAGTCAGGTTTAGGCCCGAAATTGTAAGTATCTAAAGGAATAAATGTTTGCTCAAAGGAGTAAGAGAGTGGTTCTCTTGGGGTTCCTTTATGGGATAAGTGGGGTACGAAAATGACGTGTCTACAATGGAGGATTCAGAGCCAATTGACCTTTTCTACGCAACTCTCTAACAATATAAGCATAGAGGCTATTTGTAATACCCCGTAATTTTGAGAACTAAAATTAATAAATTTAATGGACTGATTAATTCAAATGAATTGTAAAGTTGGAATTTAATTAAACAAGAAAATATTTAATTGAATTGAATTTGGTGAATTTTTATTAATTAAATGAATAAAAGGGACATTTGTTTAAATGGTTAGTAATTTAGGATTTTGGTGGAAACCCTAGGGGCATTTTAGTTTTTTTTTCTTGCTTAGACTCCAAGATAAGGATTTTAGAAAATCAATCAGGTCTTGATTTACAAGTTGGATTAGAGTTGTAAGTGAACTGGATTTCTAATAATTGTAAGGATGAGTGCGTTTAGTGTGAGTGTCCAACTCTAACAAACTTAGAGCGGGGGGTGAAAAGGTTTGTATGCAATTTTGTCCAATTTTAAACAACCTAACACATGTGTCAAATAGGTGAAATCGTACCAGGCAAGGATAAAATAAATTCATGTTGTAATTTATGAAATATAGGACAATTCATTAGATGTACAAATCCTAATTCAATTTAATAGATTTAACAAGATCTAGGTGAGATCTAGGTGTAATGTATGATGAAAATAAACAAAACAACAAGCAAACCATACAAGAAATCCAAAACTCTGATTTTATAAGGAAAACCCCCACCAAGAGGTAAAAAATCTCAACGCATTCTAACATTTTATTCAAAATGAAAAGATTTTATGCACTGCATAAAAGTACCTCTCACTCATTCACTCATGAGTAGTTACATGTGAACATTGGACTTGCTCCATTGATGATAAGAAATTCACGTTAAGCGCCATAAGGTGAACGGGAAAGTACACTATGTTCCTTACAATCACATCATGTATTGATCTCTCGAACAGAATAATACACCTCCCATTTTAGTTCTAGTTATGTTAATCAACCAATTCAAATGAAGAATAGTTTGTATCAAACTTTGGCTAGTGTTGACCCGAATCAAATGACTCTCAGTTTTATCTCAATCCGTAGATTAAGAAAAAATCTAGATTTTTCTCACAATTTGGAGGGAACAAGTGAACTTGAAAATAGTGAAGCAAAACAAAAACTCTTAACCTTGAAAATACGCTCTTAAATGTAAATGAGTAATGAGGAATTTTGATATTATGAAAAAGGAGGGAAGAATACCTATTTATAGTATTTTTAAAATATTATGCTTCGTCGTGCGCAGGGTTGACTTTTTTCGTGCCCACGATTTCAGAATAGCTGCAACTAAAGCCAAAATGTGGCAAAGTCGGGTGCACAGGTCAAGACATGGGCGTACGAATGGTGCTGTGCGCACGAGTCCACATGGGATCGTTGCAACGGTTTAGAGTCATTTGATAAAGAGTTCAAACTAAATCACATTTAAAAAATGGTTTTCCCCAAAGGTATAGACAACACATCGCATGATTTTAAAAACACTTGTTGAATCCGTAAAAATATATTTTTAAAAAACGTGCAAGTCTGTGCATAGCCAATAATGTTCAATCACAAAACTATCAAAGTAATATATCTTCAATTCGGCAACGAAATTCTTGAGGAGCAGAGATGCTTTGAAGGTCTTCAAAATACAAAATTGTCATAGAGTGTAAATGAACGAGTCTCAGTCTATTGAAACGTCTCCCCATGATTGAAGTATATATATCTTGAATGAATCACGCTCAATGCTTTGCCATAGAGTTTAGCCAACCTTTATATAATTATAAATTTTACAATTTTAATCTCCCCTTTGGCTATTCCATGGAACCCTCTAACCAGGAGTCTCTTGATTTCTCCTACCAAACCCACTCCACAATTTTTATACACTATAAAATGCACTATATATGTTAATTTCAGCATGCCCTTCACGTATCCACGTGGCACCTAATATATCCTCCGTATTTCCTCCCTCTCTCTTAACTTCAATACAATAAAAAAAATTTGGTTCCAAAAAAAAAACCACATGTCCCTATCTATCTTTAATCAACACGCCTCTAACTTTTCCATTCCCTCTCACTATTTGTTATACTCTCTCATCTTATCAATGACCTCTCTCCCAAATCCACATATAACCACTGGTAGCACCCTCTCATCTTTCATATTAATCTATATCTCATTTTCATTTTGTATTTTTTGAGATTTGATGTTTTTAAGTTTGATGTGGAATCAAGAAGTTATTATTTAATTGTCTGATCTATAGTGAGGGAACTAAATTTAGGGGTTGGGGTCTTTCTATCATGATTTGTTTACATTAATGAAAAATACCGATTTTTTTCATTTATTCTCTTTTGTTTTCTAGGTAACATTTGTGAATATTAGGGTGGTTTGTGAACTCTCCTTCAGATCTGATATTTACAACCATTTGTTCATTTTTTTATTGTCTTTTATTTTTATAAAGGTTCTTTGTAAGGCTACTAACTGAATTGTTATATATTTTAATTTTTTCCAGATTGCTGTCAAGGTGAAGGATCTTTTCTCTTTCAAAGGCTAAATATAATATTTTTCCTAATTTTTCAAAAATATTCTTGGTTGTTTCATCTAATAATATAAGTATTTTTTAGGGATATGTATTATGAAGTGTAAAGGGTTGATAAGGGAATGTTAATGTTGTACTTTTATAAATTCTTAAACTGGGTTTGAATGAAATTACCTTATTCTTTTGGAGTGTCTAAAAATACTTCCTAGTCGTTTTAAATTTCTTAAATTGGGTTTGGCTTGGGGTAGTTTAAAAAATTATTATAAAACAAGAATACTATTGTGGTAATTTATCTGACTTTCTCACCAGAGTTTTCCTTTTGGTTATTAAAAGGATGTCTTTGGGGATTTAATGTTGCTGGAGTTTTTTTGGTAAATACGATGGATTATTGATTTCAGATATTGAGTACAATGACTTTTGAACTCTCTTTCTTTATATAATTTCCATCCTCTTCATATAATATTATTTTTACTTTAGTTTTTCGACTATAATTCCAGTGTATTTTTGTATTCTAACTAGAAAATCTAATTGATGTGCGACATGTAGTATTAATATTCTCATATAAAAAATTTTATTTCATGGTTTACTTTACATATTTGTTTTTTATTTCACTTTGAAAACTAATTTGGTGCTTTATCAAATTTTTACATTTTATTTTCTTAGATATTGGATTTTTCTGTTCGTAAGTTTATAATTAAAAATTAATAGCAAGGTTAAGGATTGTCTCCATATTGAATTTGAATATTTTTAAAATTAAAACGGCTTCTATATGAATTTCTTGATTTAGGTTGACAATGGTGATGTCTTGGTGGTTTTTTAAACTAGAAAACAATTTATAATTTATCTTTACATATCTATCTTTATTTCACTTTTAAAACTCATTTTATAGTTTTTCTTTATATCTCTATTTTTATTTAACTTTTTTTGGGTGCTTTATCAAATTTCTATGGTTTTGACATTTAATTTTATATGATATTGGATTTTTCTGTTCCATAAATTTATAATAAAAAACTAATAGCAAGTTTACGGATTGACTCCATGTCGAATTTGAATATTCTTAGTATTGAAACGACTTTTATGTGAGTTTCTTAATTTGGGTTGTCAATAGTGATATATTGCTTATTTTTTAGTGGTACGTACAGTGGCCACACCTACACATACCCTAATAGATTTTGTTAAATCATAAGCCACATCATATAATACAAGTAAACATATAATTACAAACAACTGATAATTACATGGTAATAAGTTTGGGCACGTTAGTTTAAAGTCTTTATTATTTTAAAAAAATGAAATTATTGTAAAAAAATGTAGATGGTGTTAAATTTTTATTAATAAAAAATAGTTTACATGTTAAATTTGGTAATAGTTATATTTTCCATTACTTGATTACTACAGTTGAAGTTAAAAACATTACACTGGAAAAGTGAATCAAGTGTCTTTCATGGATATGAAGGGCCATTACGTTCAAGCCAGCTACGATCACATTAAAGCCAACTGAAAAGTGTTAATTTATGATAAAATGTTTTTGTATGTGTGTGTGTGTGTGTGTGTGTGTATGCGTTGTAATTTATGCTATTTTCTTGTTAGCATTTTTTACAGCTTAATATATTCTATGAAAGACTCAATGTGCAACAATGACTCCATAAATATTCTATGTACGTGGGTAAAGAAATATAATTTAGATTTGTTAACATTATTACCTTATTACTTAACATAATTATTCATTCATTATTGTGATATATATATTAAAATGTAAGGATCAACACGATCTTTTTATTATAATACTTGATTTTATTATTAACCCATTTTAGCCTTTTCGATTAAGTCGGATGATTCGCTCACATATACTTATATCTTAAATATTTTTGTTAAATAGGCATAAAATTTGAATAAGGGGAGGTATGTAAATAACTTAAAAGAATGGGGCCCTTTTTAGATGTGTATAGAGTCGAACAGAGACTCACGATCATTTATTGTAAAAGTTAGTGTAAATTTGATTAACCGATATGCCCTGAAATTAAAAACCTAAGTATTATAATATGTGTATCCATCAAATTTTGTTAAAACGATCATTCATCGCACATATTAAACACTAGATACCCATATAATGAGAGTTGTAAGAATTAATGCACAAAGAGTGGAAAAGACCAACACATCAAAGTCGTGTACAAAATATGGGTGTGAGACGTATTAATATGCATATACCTGAAACACATGAAACACCAAGATAAGATCATGCACATAATTACATACACAAATAGTAGCTCCCCCTACTTTGGGAATGCTCTGAAAAATTAATGATATATATAGACGGTATAAATCATATAAACATGTTTAAAATGATAACATCAACTAATATTCAGAAGTATAAATAAGTAAGTGTCCCCTACATGAAACACCCCTATTAAGACAATGTTTCTTCCCCATATACCCATAAATGGATGTTTCTTTCCCTAATGCAATAAACATGCGATCTCCCCTATCCTAGATGTTTCTCCCCCCTTTAGACATGGAAAGTCAAAGAGAAGTAAAAAGGCATAGATAACGGACATAAAACAGTAACATAGAAAAAATCACAATAAATAATCAAAACTTGCGAAGAAAAATCTAGATAATCAAGTGAAATAAGCAATGTTATGAAAATGGTATACTCAATGAAAATCATCATGAGTGTGGACAATAAAAATGTGTAAAACATTATGAATCTAAAGATAGAAATTAGAAGATATGATATATTAATTAAGTAAGCATCTGAAGCAGGCAATATGATATACATCAATCTAAGTAGAATGGGATATGAAACATAGATATATCAACAATAAACACCAAAATATGAATAAAAGTGAGAGAAGTCCATATAAAACAATCAAATGTACCAACATCCACACAAAATTAATCCAGAGTCACCAAAGGAGCAATAGGTACAAATACCCATACAACCAAATACAAATAACTAAGTACCATAAAAAGGTACTATAAGGTTTTAACAGAACAAAATACATAGATAATATAAGAAATATATAATCCTCATAATAAATCTCATCATCAATCTCCTCATCCTCAACATAGTCATCATCATCATCACCATCACCAGCAGTAACATGAGCTGGAGTAGAAAAAGGTGCAGGTGGTGGTGAATAAGTAGATGCTGGAACATTCGGAACAAGTCCGGTCCACCTCAGATAATCAGAAGGTAACATAAATCCTCAGACTACTCTTATCTCTATCCACCATGTCAAATAGATGATCAAAGTGATCGTACGTCCGAGTTAGTTGAGAAAATATCGCATGAAACAGGCTTATCATATATACAAACTGAGTCTCCATGAACTCACACATGATGTGATGTGCACATGGTGAAGGTGTAGGTGATGATGTTGGAGCTCCCTCGAGATATATAAGTTAAGGTGGTGGTCGGCGAGAGGTCTGGCGAAGGGAATGAGAAGTTCTAACACTTGAAATAAGACCTAGAATAGTAGCAACGACATCTGTGTAGAGTCTAGGAACACCTAATTGGTGTTGATAACCAATAATCATATAATTATAATTTATAATCATATAACTATAAGGTAAATCCTAATATAGAGTGTCATTACATGCTCTATGAATAATCTCAGTGATGAGTTGGGAGTAATAAATTGACTCTCCATGCACAATAACATACATTAACCTCCCTACCAAAAATGAAAAATCCTGTGAGCAACGACGAGGCATCAAGTTATAAATAACTAGAAAATGAAGTATGGAATACTTATTCCTCATAGCATCCAGAAGGAAAAGATTCCTAACTCATGTTGTCCGATAACAACTTATAAAAGATGCAACCTAATCATGAGTAATCCCATACTCGGAAAATGGTATATAATAAGAATTGTGAACATTATCCTCAACACCTAAATGAGTATCGATAACATCCTCAGTCAAAACAATATCTTACCCTCTAATAAATCAAGTTAGGATGATAGTAGATGGAAAGGTCACAATCATGTTCGTATCAAACTTGTGAACAAGTGTGGAATAGGTCGATGAGTGTTTCTATAGAAATTGCATAGCTCATAGACGCTTAATGAAAGAAACCACAAATTGACCCTCTTCACATAAGTTTAAATGCACTAAATTCACATATCTCTCACTTCTAACGTATCTATCATGAAGTGAGGAACCATCTCTTGTGAACCAAATCCTCGACGTATTGATATTGATAGTAAGGTATGGGATATGTATAGAGGCTCTCGGGGCATACAAATTACGAGATGAATGTGGTAGTGATGGTTTAGAATGGGAAATCTTTTTGGGACCACTCAGGGTTCACAAAAACACTCTTTTCTTTTCATGTGTCTTCCCTCAAACCATGATATAATAAATAAGATAAACAAAAACACTTAACCTAAATATAAGTGAATCGAAATAGTATATGAGATAAAACTAAGGTATACGAACCTAAAATCCCAAAATACCAACCACAACTTCAAATCACTAGAATAATGAATTTAACCCAGATATACTCTAAGAGATGTAAATAAATAACCAAATCAGAAAATGATTACTTACAAGAGTAAAACATAAAACAAATCCAGGCGATTTAAAAAACTAAGGTTTGAACGTGATAACTCACTATTCCAATGAAAAATCACTCAAAAAATGATGACTAATTGAGAGAAATCTGATCTTGAGTGAAATTAGGCTAATGTTTAGGATCTGGGGTGTTTTGAAAGGTGAAATGAGAAACTAGGCTAAAAAACTGTAATATCATCTTTCAAGAATCGTGCGTATGGGGAATTTATGAATTGTGTACGGGAAAATTTTCAAACGACTTAATTTTTAGTCACGTGTATGAAATGGTCAGTGTACCTAGTCAAGGCACGTCAATCAAGAAAAGACAAAGTATAGAAACCAAAAACCCAATATCTCAAAAAATGATATGAATGAATGCAAAGGCATGTAAAACCATTCATGTATGTCTTGTAAAGCACAATTTTCAGATAAATACAGAAAATCAAAACTCTCTCACACACATATGCATGTGTAATCTCTAAAATCAAAATGTGTGATAATGATTAGGCATAACATGATATACTTGGTTTAATAAACATATTTCCTTTGATTATTGATTAATTCATATATTAAGAACACATTTAAGACAAACATCAATAAATTCAACACATAAGGTTTAAAATTATATTTAAATCAATTCAAATAGCTTTTTATTTTAATTAAGACATGATTTATGACATATATGATTTATAGAATAAAACAAATAATAATAACCAAGTCATAAGAAATTACAAATGATGCTTAAGTTTATCATTACATCAAAATCCTTTCAAGATCTCATTAAATGATAGTTTTCGACCATAAAACTCCCCTAAGATGTAAAATGCGACTTTGTGATAATTGATTTAATTTATTCGCAAGTTTTCAATTCGGCACACTTATTTAATTAGAGTATATTTTTAAACCAAATTAATCCAGCCCCTAAACATGCATCTAAAAGTGCATGTGTCAACCCATAAATAAATAAAGCATGTGACACAAATATTCAGGAAAAATCTCCCAAAGTGGAAAAACCTTTTATTTCACTATAATTTTGTTAGAAAATGGTTTACATGGATTAAAATGAAATAGGGTGACATATGAAATACCCACAGGTGTCGGTTTCGATGTCTCGGGTGGAATTTTCCCTTTCCAGGAGGGCAGCAATGAAGAAGAAAAACGGCTTCTCCACAAGAGTGAACTTTATAAGGACTCCCTCCACAATAGCACGCAACTGTCGGTTGTAGAGCTCTCCCCACAAAGTATGAACAAACACAAAATAAGTTCTTTGGTTCCACAAAATAATTCACATAAAAGTAATTGGGATTTTGTGAATTTAAAACAAAACATTTGAACCCTTAAATTGTTGGAGAAAAACTTTCTGCCAAAAGGTATTGAATTAAATCTGGGCAGATACACAAAAGTTTCAAAAGAATAAGACTCTTTAATTCTGAAACTGTTCTCCACGTCTAAAAGTAAAGGCTGACATTCCTTTCTATAGGAAATTTGAGTCGGTCAAAGATAAGGATGAAGTCAGACGTGTCAGCCAAAAAGTCATCTCACTCGAATGAGAATGACATCTCGCGCGAATGAGATCGCGTGTCGTTCGAATGACAAAGCGCGACTTCCCATTGTCGTTCGAACAAGATTGATATCTTGCTTGAACGACCTTGGCGTCGAAACTGAGGTACATTTACTACTGAGGCAGTTTTTCAAAAATAGTTATAAAACCTCTTTAAAAAAATATTTTTATATAAAAGCTTTTTAAAACCTTTTAAAAATATCCCAACACTCTTAATATGAAATGTAAATGAAACTTTAGAACAATATCTTACCAAAGTTCATATTGTTGGGCTTGAATGTTGAAGGCAACTGGTAATTCGGATCCGTCTTTTATAGATGTAATCTTCACAATTTTTCGACAACTTGTAGCGGTATACGATATAATTAATTGTGATGGACTTATTAATAATATGTCCTTACAAATCTCCCCCTATGTCTATGCCGGTACATACATAAAAACATCCTAATTATCAAAAACCAAAATGCCTATACAAATCTACCCTCCCATGAATACCAAAACTGAAAAGGTAAAATTTGTAAGTTCTCAAATTTTTCTTCAACATCAAAACTCTCAAAGCTTTTTAAAACCTTTTAAAAATATCCCAACACTCTTAATATGAAATGTAAATGAAACTTTAAAACAATATCTTACCAAAGTTCATATTGTTGGGCTTGAATGTTGAAGGCAACTGGTAATTCGGATCTGTCTTTTGTAGATGCAATTTTTCGATGACTTGTAGCGGTATACGACATAATTAATTGTGATGGACTTATTAAAAATATGTCCTTACAAATTTCCCCTATGTCTATGCCGGTACATACATAAAAACATCCGAATTATCAAAAACCAAAATGCCTATACAAATCTACCCTCCCATGAATCCCAAAACTGAAAAGGTAAAATTTGTAAGTTCTCAAATTTTTCTTCAACATCAAAACTCTCAAAGCTTTTCTCATCAGGGTGTGAAACATCATGATCTTCAATCTTTGTTCCTACACACATGCGATAAAGAAAAAACCTTCGTGACGCATCGAGTTTGAAATGATATAAGAATAAAGTATTAATAATCAAATCTCCCCCATAGTGCAAAAACCTCACCCATAACATGATAATTCTTTCTCCCCCTTTTTATGATGTCCCCAAATAGACAGATAAGAAGAAAAAAAATCAAAACAAGGAGTGTCACGATAAAATGCATAGCAAATGTGGATCAAACTATGCGCATGCAAAGGAGTATCCCACAAACAAATTTTTATTTTTCAAATTTTTCATACAAAAATAGGATACAAACAAAATCACACCATGGATTTAAACTCAAACAACCAAGTCAAGGAAATGGAATGTATTGGTGTGAACACATTCGACAGGTAAATAAACTCAATCAATCACATGTGCACGATGCATGCGTGTACCCCTAACGAATGAACATCAAAAGAATCCTTAGGTGTAAAAATTTGTTGAATTTAAATGACATCGTTTTATACAAATCAACAAATCAAAGTCAAATGATTTCCACACCAATAACGTCCAAAACTATTTAGCGCTTTTTCAAGATTTTCAAGGATGTGCAAATCTGTTTAAAATCTCTAACCAAAATCCCTCATATATATTTTCTTTTAGAGGTGAATAAACTAAATTCTCAAACTTTGGAGAATTGGTGCAAAAACCTAAATGGCCCATAATTTGGCATGAATTTCTTTTTATTGGCTTTAAATTTTTTCGGGATCTTTTAAACCTCTTTGGACCCCGGATAATAAAATTCCTCCATTTTTTAGGTCCAATTTAACGGTGGTAGTATTCGCAAAGGCAAAATGAACCTTTCGCAACCCTTCCCCGTTTTCAAATAAAACACACAAACTCACAAAACGGTTTTTACATGCACAATTTCCTTATCAAAATTTATCGCGTTTGGTTCGTTTCAAGGACAGGATTAAAGTGAAAATACCCTATCAACATGTGATAAGACAAGCACAATAATCAAACAAATCCGTGCATGTGTGCAATAAAGAAAATCATGAGTCAAACATGTAGGCAGTAACACTAAATTACATCTCAATGATTCCAAACATTGTAAAGCACATGGATGAATTGACCTATTATCTCAAAACACGATCAAATAGTCACATGGAAAAAATGGAACGAAATTGTGACTCGGTCATCCAAAGTGTCCATCCATAAACGGTGAGAACAAAAAAAATCTTTTTGTATTTTTCAAAAATTTTCAAAAAAAATATATACAAAAAGTACATGTCACAACTCTAGCAAAAATATAGCAAAAAGCATAACTAGCGTATGACAATCATGTAAACACAATCATCTATATGATATGGCAAGAGAAGAATCATGTGCAAACAAACGGGAATAAACTTGTCTAAAATCTAGTGCCTCTAAAAGTGATTTCCTAACCCAAGTGGATGTAACACGTCGACACGGAGTTTTGGGAACCAACAAAACACCAGACTTCGAATTCCTAGGACCTCTTCCAAGATTAAAACAAAATCTCCTAAGGTATCCTTTCCTACTACAATATGAACATGTGTAAACGGGTGGAACGACACCTAAAGTGTGATCTTTTCTAACATCCTTGGAATTAGTTGACCCTCTAAAACAAATAATGGTTTTGGCTTTAGCATTAGAAGTATGAGAACACGATGATCCATTACCATCACTATCAAACCTACTTGAGTCTATCAAATCATTTTTTAACTTCAAAATTTTTGACTCAAGCAAAGAATTAGACTCTTCCAAAGACAGGGATTTCTTTTTCAAATTTTCAATTAAACTTAATAATTTATCGCGCTCACCCTCAATTAAAACAAACTTATCCCTAAGAGTCTGTTCATGTGCCGTAAAATCATCGATTAAGTTTTTATCCTCGACGGCACAAACGCAAACCATCGAATTTTTAAGTTCCTCCAATTCTTTCTCTAAAAATAGGACCCTATCATCATTCTCCTTCTTGGACAATTTTAAATAAACAAAGTCATGGTCCAAGGAAACAAGTTTTTCACGATAAAAATCTCTTTGATTTTGAACCGTTTGCAAAAGATCCAACGCGGATTTAAAATGAGAATTTTATTTTTCCAAAACATTAATTCTTTTTGCAAACGTAAAATTCAAACGATTTATATCATCAAAATTCTGACACATGTCATCAAAGGGGGGAATCCGATTAGATAAGTGTTCCATCGAAAAAATTACGATTTTTCACAAAACTGATTTTTCAAAAAATCAATATCACACAAATTTTGCGGAAAATAGGAATACACGATAAATTAGCGCAACCCGCTCTGATAGCAATTTGTAAACGCGAGTAGACAAATTGTATCAGAAAGTAAATCCTCGAAAAATCAAGATCACGCGATAAATTAGCGTAACCCGCTCTGATACCAATTTGTAAAATGCGACTTTGTGATAATTGATTAAATTTATTCGCAAGTTTTCAATTCGGCACACTTATTTAATTAGAGTCTATTTTTAAACCAAATTAATCAAACCCCTAAACATGCATCTAAAAGTGTGTGTGTCAACCCATAAATAAATAAAGCATGTGACACAAATATTCAGGAAAATCCCCCAAAGGGGCAAAACCTTTTATTTCACTATAATTTTGTAAGAAAACGGCTTACACGGATTACAATGAAATAGGGTGACATTCGAAATACCCGCAGATGTCGGTTCCGATGTCTCGGCTGGAATTTTCCCTATCCAGGAAGGCAGCAATGGAGAAGAAAAGCGGCTTCTCCACAAGAGTGAACTTTATAAGGACTCCCTCCACAATATCACGCAGCTATCGGTTGTAGAGCTCTCCCCACAAAGAATGAACAAACACAAAATAAGTTCTTTGATTCCACAAAACAATTCACATAAAACTAATTGGGATTTTGTGAATTAAAAACAAAACATTTGAACCCTTAAAATTGTTGGAGAAAAACTTTCTGCCAAAAGGCATTGAATTAAATCTGGGGAGATACACAAAAGTTTCAAAAGAATAAGACTCTTTAATTATGAACCTGTTCTCCACGTCTAAAAGCAAAGGCTGACATTCCTTTTCATAGGAAATTTGAGTTGGACAAAGATAAGGATGAAGTCAGACGTGTCAGCCAAAAAGTCATCTCACTCGAACGAGAATGACATCTCGCGCGAACGAGATCGCGTGTCGTTCGAACGACAACGCGCTACTTCCCATTGTCGTTCGAACGAGATTGATATCTCGCTTAAATGACCTTGGCGTCAAAACCGAGGTACGTTTACTGCTGAGGCAGTTTTTCACAAAAAATTATAAAACCTCTTTAAAAAAACATTTTTATATAAAAGCTTTTTAAAACCTTTTAAAAATATCCCAACACTCTTAATTTGAAATGTAAATGAAACTTTAAAACAATATCTTACCAAAGTTCATATTGTTGGGCTTGAATGTTGAAGGCAACTGGTAATTCGGATCCGTCTTTTGTAGATGCAATCTTCACAATTTTTCGGTGACTTGTAGCGGTATACGACATAATTAATTGTGATGGACTTATTAAAAATACATCCTTACATAAGCATATATTGTTTTGAATTTTTTATTGCCAAACTAAAATAGCCTTTTTCATTTGAAAAATTAAAACCCTACCTTGTTTTGATTACCGGTTAAGCACTTGTCTTGTGGATCTTTAACAAATATTAGCTTTTATCATTATTTGGTTTTCACATAATTAGATGATACCTACACAATGATACTTAAATTCAAAATCAGGTGTAATCAATCTAATGGTAGCCGTTATCATCCCATATAAAATGGTCCTTTTCAAATCCAACAAGTATGAAATATACAAATCTCAAACACGTACCATAGAAACATTTCAAAACTAATAGAAGATATTGGGATTTAGTCATGATAACTGATATGTAAAATCAAGACCAAAGATTTTAATAAATTTAACTATCATGAGTCTTCAAATGAATTCGAACTTAACATTGACATTATCAACATTTGAAATCAAAATGGTTATTGCGGTGACAATAAATCTCAACACAAATTATAAGCAAATGCGATCACCCGAAAAAAGAAAGAACATAAAATAGCTGCAATCACACACGACATAAAATATGCGTGGTTCGGCAAAATGGCCTATGTCCACAGTGGTGCTCTTGATTTATATTTATCTTTACTCCAGGGGAGTGTTTACAATTGCATGCCCCTTGCCCCGGGCTGGGGGGTTCAATATATACATATAATTCTCGGAGAGTGGGGGTTCTAGGAACCTCCACATTGGCCCATAATCCCTAGAATATCTCTTGAGAGATTTTAGGAGTTGAATGGTTCATCACTGAATTAGTTATTTATGGGACCTTAGATTTTGGGTTGGACTCTCCTTACATTTGGTAGGGCCTAGTCGGGATACTTCTCTGGACCAAGACAATTAAATGAGGTACCCACAATTACCGCTAAATTTTTTTAGCCATAATTTGGGCTCAACAGTTTTAAATAATAGCCATGATGTCATTTTTGTGAATTGCAAGTATCGTTGGGGGAGTGAAATGATGTTCCCAAGTAGATTTAAGCGGCAGATGCACTGCGTTCCCTGTGCGTAATCATTAAAAAGGTTTAAATTTGTTTAAAGAAGCCATTTTCTGACGTCGCTTCAAACTTCCTTGCATTATCAAGATTTTCTCTAGCCCCTTACTATGCTTTTTCACTTCCAGGTTTTGTCCTTTGTCTTCGAGCTTTCCCTTATCTTCCCATCTTCCTTGCCTGTGGCTTTGTATCATCTCAAGCTAATTTTCACTTCGTAAGTTCTCCAAACTTCTCTTCATTTATTTTCTCTTGAAATTTCTTCATTATCGTTGCTAGGTTTTTTCTTTCTTCTAATGGCAAGGATAGGCAATAGGTCAATAGAAGAGTTTAGGTAATTTTATAACATTCCAAAGAGGGTGGACATTGAATGTGTCCCTGTTCCTCGTAATGTTTGAGATATTGCGGAGGGGCGTTGGATTCATGTTCTTCTGTTGCTATTCCTTCTCTTGAACAAGGTTTGGTCTCCTTTATCTGAAAGCTAGGAGTCCTGACAGGGTATTAGTAGTCAATCTACCTGATTTCCACAAGGACTATTGGCAAGAGGGGTTTATTACCAGGAACTGGCAGTTCCCTCCCCAAACTGAAGGGGCAAGGTAAAGGGGACATGTGATTCTCTTTTATGGGGAGGAATATATAGGTAGGCATAGATCTTATTCTCCTCATAGATTTTCTGTTAGTGTATTTCCTTTATTATATTTTCCTATTTCCTTTTTCAGTGAAGATAAGGAACTCAGAACCTGCACTTCACGATATTCGAGATGCTGAGTTGTTCAAGGCTTGGAAGATCAGGGAATATTTAGTTGACGGTGAGCATTCGCGATCAGCTACATTCCTTTTGGAGTATAAGAACATTGGGTCCAGCTTCATCGCCCGACCTGTGGATAGTATTCCTCAACTTAATATCATAGAAGGGGTTACTGCTGAACCAATTCAATTAGACAAGGAGGAATGCAGCTCGGGTGAAGAGAGTGAGGGAAAGGTGGAGCTGAGGGTGGTTATAGAGAGGAGAGTTCAAGCGGCGAAGAATCTTCCAGTTCGAAGGAGGGTTCTGACAGTTCAGAGGTTTCAGAGGATTCAGATAGCTCCAGCGAGGAAACTATGCCTCCTCTTAGGAAAAATTTGATCCAAGATGATGATGATGATAATGTGGCGCTTTCTCGTAGGTTAAAGAAGCAAAAGTATAGGAGTGGGTATACTACCACTGGCTCCCAAACTATGGTTCATGAGAAAGAGAGGAAGAGGAAAGATGAGTGTTGGTGAGGAAGAAGGAAGAGGAGAAGAAGAAAGATGAAGAGAGAAGGAAGAAGGAGAGAGAAGAAGAAAGGATGAGAGAAGAGGTGAGGACCAAGGCAGGGCAGCCTTTGGTGTCTGTATTTGCCTTAGTAGAGGGGGATTCGATTGCTCTCTCTCCTCAATTGGCTCTAGCGATGCTCGAGAGAGAAGTATTGTTAACTGATCGCCAGAGGTCGTCAAGCATAGGGACATACCAGTTAGCCCTGAAGGCAAGTCAGGGGATAGCCTTGGTAAGTCTCTTCTTACCTCTCTATTCTCGTAGTTCTTCTTTTAATGTATCTTTTGCTAATGTTCCTTTTCTTTCTGTAGTTTGTATCTGACTTCATTGTCCTGTATCGCAGTCACGATGAGGTGGCGAGGAAGAATGCTGACTTAAAAGAGGCTACCAGTGATGCTCATAAGTTTTCCGACCTTACCTTGGCCAAAGCTAACAAGGCAAAATAGGCGACGTCTAAGGAGCCCGAGGAGCTGAGGCAGTCTTATAACTTGGTCTGTACGAGCAAGCTGGCGATGGTTGAGGAGAACAAAGTGCTTGTTGGGAAGGTAAAGAAGATCGAATCTTTGACTTCCACCCTCAAGGAGAGCTCGTACAATACTGGATGGGTCGCAACGTATGAGGATGCTGAGGCTCAGATTGGATATATTAGTCGTCTCAATTTCAAGAAGGGTTAGGACAAGGCCTTGCTCATTATCGAGGTGGGTGTTGATTCCCCCTCTTTGATGAGCACGACCCTGGCCCCAAGCCTATTATGGATGAGGTGCATCCTCCTGCTACTAATGAAGGTGTCCCAACTATCCCGACCACTACTGCTAACGCTCCCCTTGATCAGGGGATGGTGACTGCTCTATCTGAGGGAGGCGTATATAGGTCTACCATGGATAAGGGGAAGCAACCAGCGTCCTTAGAGCAGACTGAGGTCACCAGCTAGTCTTTTTGGGGACCTTTGTATTTTCGTCTTTATCTTGTTCTTTTTTTCTTTTGCTTATGTACTTGAACTTCCTTTTAATGAAATGAAATTGTGTTTCTTTCCGCGTACTGATTTATTTTTTCTCCAACGCTTATATGGTTTGTAGATTATCGATGTTAAGTAATATATTCATGTTACCTCTCAACTAGGGAAAATTCTTAGTCCTGATGCGAGTAATCGAGTTCGTCGTGCCTTTGTAAGGATCTGCAAGTCTCTTCGATCGAGGAATCAAGACTATAAGGACCAGTCAGAGCTCGTTGCCAAGATAAAAGATAGGCTTCATGAGATAGAGGAGGTCGGTACTTCGGTTCAAGAAGAAGTGGATGCTCTGAAGTCTAAGCTTCTGGATGCCTCAAATGTTAATCAAGTTGGAGAGGTACTTTAACAAGAGAATGATGCTCTAAGGAGATAAGTCTCATGACTTAGGGAGAATGTGTCGAGCATTACCCCTCGAGTTTTGTGCGGCTCCTCTTCATTCACTGGGTCACGAGCTGGTACTGATGATAGTGGCTCAGCTAGGCAGATTGCCGAGCTTCGAGGTGATGCTCGGAGGGTGTACATGATAGCTTCCGATCTCCAAAGAGATGTTACCTCGCTGAGGCATTTGTTCAATAAATGTCCTCGGTAGGTGTGGGCTGATGCTTATGAACCGAGTTTGACCGATGATCCGACGAAGTTGGGGGAGGTTGAAGGGTTATCTTTTATAAGAGGGTGGTTGAGTGGTCTTAGGGAGTTGCAGGTCCTTAGGAACTCTATCCTCTGGTACCGACATGAGATCTCCCCCTCAAATTTGATTCCAAATCCATTCAGAAGGGACGATCGATGGGTTCCCATAGATGAAATCCCAAGCCACCTCGTGGAGCCAAATTCATACGAAGTCGAGGAGGAATTAGCTCCTCACCCAGATGATGGCTAAAGAGCGCGAGTGGCTGACTATTTTTCTTAGCGACCTAGTTCTCATTAGGATTTACTTTACTCAGCATATGTAACTCTTTGTATATGTATTGATGTAATAAAATAGTTATGTTTTGGACGATTCGCCGACTAAACTTGTGTTGTGTATCTTTTTACTTCATTGATTTCTTGTTCAACTATCTTGGGCTTTTCTAGCCGACTAGACTTGATATAGGCAGAGTTGGTTTGTTGAGTGAGTATCCCCCTAGTACAGTATTCGTTTAGTATACCATTTTTCCTTACTTTACCTTTTAGGTTGTGTCGTCACACTTCCTTGGGCCTAAGTTTGGTAATGGAGAGGATACACCTGGTGTTGGATATTCTATCCAAGTAGGATTTTTGAGCCAAACAATGTTGACGACTAACCTGGGTTGGCCATGTTGCCTAAGGGTCCCCCGTAGGGCTTCATATATTGCCAAGGGAAATGCTAAGAGGTCATTCGTGTTTGATGATGAAGTCCTGAGGAGGGTCATTGCATACTGACCCTGCTTTAATACGTATCTCGTGATCTTAGTTTTGTATGTTAAGAGGGGAGCCTGTAACTTAGAAAAGGTGCATGAATTATAATATAGTTAAGAAAAATCAACACTTCATAGAATGCCACTGCCAAACAAATCTTTATTAATCAGAAATGAATTAAAAATTTCAACATTGAGTTAAAAAATCAAAAAAGAAAAACTAGAAGTAGAATTTCTTCAAATTGGATGCATTCCAAGCTCTAGGTATCTCCATGCCCTCCAGCATTTCTAAATGATAGGCTCCTTGTAGGTCGTATCTTATCACCTTGAATGGCCCCTCCCAGTTTGGCCCTAGCTTACCATTCGATGGTTTTACAGTGCTGCCAAGAAATTTCCTCAGGACATAGTCCCCAACCTGCAATGCTCTTGGATTGACTTTCTTATTGTAGTGCCTTGCTAATTGTTGCTGATAAGATGCTAATTCACTAAAGCCGGCTCTCTTCATTCTTCAGCTAGGTCAAGTTCAACGACTAAAGACCCATCGTTCTGGCCTTGGTCGACCAGGGTGGACCTCATGGTAGGGAGGCCAACTTTCAAGGGGATAATTGCCTCCATCCCATACGTCAGTGTGAACGGTGTTTATCCAGTTGCTTACCGTGGGGTAGTGAGGTAAGCCCATAGGATGTGGGGTATTTCGTTTACCCACGCCCCCTTGGCTTTCTTCGAGTGCTTCTTTAATCCATCAATCACTATTTTTTTGGAAGCTTCAGCCTGTCCGTTGCTCTGAGGATATGCCACAGAGCTGAAGTAGTGCCTGATCCCGTGGCCGCTGCTGAAACTCTAGAAGATTCCACTTTCAAACTTGGTTTCGTTATCAGTGATGATGGTCTTGGGGATCCCAAATTGAGTGATAATGTTCCTCCATATGAATCTTATCATTTCCGCATCTCTAATGTTTTCTAGTGGCTTTGCTTCTATCCATTTAGTGAAGTAGTCTATTATGACCAACAGATACTTGTGATTATCAGTTGCGGTAAAAAGAGGTCCCACGATGTTCATACCCCATTGGGCAAAAGACCATGGGCTGGTAAGTGACTTCAGGTTGTTGACTGGATGGGGAACCATAGGAGCGTGAAGTTGGCATTTTTTTCATTTGCGAGCATATATTCTAGCGTCTTTTTGCATGTACGACCACCATTAGCCTTATTTCATTGCTCGAAAAGCTAGCGACCTGCCCCCAATGTGACTCCCATAGATTCCTTCATGGAGTTCATGCAGAACTTTCTCGACGTCCTTTGGATGAACGCATTAGAGGTAAGGACCAGTGAAAGATCTCTTGTACATCTTGCCCTCAGAAGATAAGTGAAAGCGAGCAGCTTTGAGTCTTATTTGATGAGCGGTCTTCTTATCATCTGGTAGCGCACCATCATTCAAATAATCCTTTAAGGGGTCCATCCAACTAAGGGTTGTCTCAATCTGGAGAACATGTCCCACTTTCGGTAGCTCGTCGATCTGGTTGATACTTGGTTAGGTGAGGAAATCAATTGGAATTGTTCTCTTCAAATCAGAATTGATCGCTGAGCTTAAGGCTGTTAGGGCGTCATCATGGCTATTCTATCCTCTGGGAAACTGTTGGACGCTGACTTGTTCAAAGTTGACCATCAATTTTTTCACCGTGGTGAGGTAGGCTGCCATCCTCTTATCTCTAGCGTTGAAATCTCCACTTATCTGGTTGGAGACCAATTGTGATTTGCCGAACACTTGGAGTTGCTTTGTTCCAAGCTTTTTATAGGCCTGTAATAAGTGATTCATATTATGCTTAGTTGTTGGAGGCTTCAAATCCAAGCCTGATTCCTTGCTCGAGTATTGCATCTTCAGGGTTAATCAGTACGATGCCTACTCCTGCCCCTTTAGAATTGGAGGCACCGTTAACGAATAGTCTCCAGACGCCTGATGCTGAGTGAACTTCCTTGTGATGAATAGTTTGGGTCTTATCGCAAGGATGTTCACATATAAACTCTGTGATGAAGTCGGCAAGGACCTGCCCATTGATGGCATTCCTTGGTTAGAACTTAATGTCAAATCGCCCAAGCTCGGCTGACCACTTTGATAGTCTACTTGATAGATCTACTTTTTTAACGACTGCTTTGAGAAGGTGGGATGTAAGTACGATGATGGAGTGGGATTAGAAGTAATGTTTTAATTTCCTTGAGGCTAACACTAGTGCAAAGGAGAGATTTTCTAGTGGTAGGTACCGCTGTTCGGCGTCCAACAGAGTTTTGCTCGCGTAATAGATTGGGTGCTAGATCCTCATTTTTTTGCATACCAGTGCAAAACTTATAGCATGACTCAATACTGTGTGGTATAGGTATAGAGAATCATTCTCTTGAGGTATTACGAGCAAGGGTGATGTGTTCAGGTAAGATTTGATCCCCTCTAATGCCCTCGAGAAATCCTTATTCTACTTCACATCTTTGCTTTTCTTCAACAATTAGAAGAAGGGCTGGCACCTTTCGGATGACTTTGAGATGAACCGATTTAGCGCGGCGAGCATACCTGTGGGCTTCTGCACTTCTCTTATCGTACGGGGGGGGGGGGGGGGGAGGGAGCTGCACCCTATTGATGGCGCCAATTAGGTCTGGGTTGGCTTCAATACCTCCCTTATTGACTAAGTACCGAAGGAATTTTACTGACTGGACACCGAAGGAGCACTTACTTGCGTTGAGCTTTATTCGGTATTTCCTGAGGATTTTGAAGGTTCTTGATAGGTCAGAGAGGAGGTCTTCCTTGAGCTTTTTCTTGACAAGCATATCATCGATGTAGACTTCCATGGTGCTTCCATTTGTTCTTTGAACATCTTGGTGACCAGCCGCTAGTAGGTTGCTCCTACGTTTTTTAGACCAAAGGGCATAACCTTGTAGAAATATAACCCAACTGTGGTTACGAACTCTGTTTTGTCTTGATCTGGCTCGTATATAGGGATCTGGTGATACGCGGAGTATGCGTCCATGAAGCTCATCCTTTTATATGCTGCAGTGGCATCCACCAGCTAATCAATCTTTGGGAGGGGAAGTTGTCCTTAGGGCATGCCTTGTTGAGATCGGTTAAATCTATGTAGAATCTCCATTTTCCATTGCTCTTAGGGACAACCACTGGGTTGGATAGCTATTTGGGGAACTAGACTTCCCGTATGGATCCTGCTTCCAGTAGTTTTTCAACTTCCTTCTCCACTGCCTTGGCTTTTTTCAGAGCAGTACGACGAGATTTTTGTGTAATTAGATTGAATGCTCGACTGACGTGCAGTCGATGACAGGTGATGTTTGGATCAATCTCGGGAATCTCATAAGGCTCCCATGAAAAGACATATAGTTTACCTTGGAGTAGGGTGACCGATTCCCTCTTTTCGTGGTCGGAGAGTGAGGTTCCAATCAAGAACTTTCTTTCACTTGAACTGCTACTGGTTGTGACTTCCTCCAGGTCCTCGATGACTCTTTCAAAGGGATGGAGCCTGGTCTCCTCCACTCCTAGTCTTCCATATCTTAGTTGCTATTTGGAGGGCATTATCCTTTCCTGCTCTTCATCCTTGCTTATAACTTTCTCAACCTTCTTTTCTGGATTTGGAGGGATGGCTGCTATGAAGCACTTCCTCGCCATCGCCTGGTCTCCGTGGATCTCCACCACTCCTCACTCAGTAATACATTTGAGCTTCTGATGGTAGGTAGAGGGGATGACCTTAATTGCATGTAACAATCCTCTACCGAGGATCACCTGGTAGGGTGAGTCAATATCGACCCCAAGAAATTCGATCATTTTAGAGATGTTTCCTTCCCTTACCGGTAGGACATTATTCCCCAAAGGGATGGTTACTTTCCCAGCGAAACCAACTAGAGGAATAGTGGCTTCCTTTAGGTCAGCGATGTGTAACTTCACTTCCTGAACAGGTCGAGGTACATTACTTCGGATGAGCTACCTTGGTCGACGAGCAACCTGTCGACGTCATGGTTAGCTATCTCGAGTGTAATGATCAACGCATCATGATGTGGGGTTCTTACTCCCACTAGGTCCTGATCTGTGAACACGATGTTCTTGCTATAGTCGACATCTTCTGCTCGTCGACGCTTTCCTGCTTGCTTTTTAGCTAGATCGATTTGGAAAGCTTGCATTACTGCCGTAAGCTTTTTGACTTCCATTCGTATATTCCCTTAAATCTGTTTAAGGTCAGATGCCCTATGAATTACCGCGAACTCATGGCTGACGTCTTCCTCCAGAACGTTGTCGGGACTTTGATCTCCATTGGAAGCTACCTTCTCTGCCTTCTTTTCCACAAATTCGCTCAAGAGTCCAGTTTGAGCTAACTCTTCAAGGTGAAATTTGAGGGCTTTGCAGTGCTCGATTTTTTGCCCGCCCTATTTGTGGAAAGCACATCTCAGTGCGTTGTTCCTCTTTAAGGGGTCTCCACCCATCTTTCTGGGCCACTTAACGAACGGTTCTTCCTTGATCTTTGTCAGAATTTTGTAGCTCGATTCCTTACTAACTGTGTTTACTGCTTGAAATGTCACGACCCCACCCCATATTAGTAGTAGGGAACGAGTGTCTTGACATGCCACTAAGGCAACATATATTCTGACATAATTGTTTCCTTAAATAAGTGCAATGGAAATAAAATCACATGGTTATGATTCGTAAAATACTGAAAGTAAAGAAATTACGTCATCAGAGCTTTCTAAAGGAAACTTCATTTTTATTAAAAGTAACGATTAATTACAACTTCAAGACAAACTTTAAAAACTTATTACAAAGGGAGCCAGACAAGCTCTAAATGATAAAAGAAACATAATAACAAAAGGAGCTCTAAAAGATGAATCTTCAACACAGTCCTTTTTAGTTCCCTCCGCGAACCTATTTATTTCCTGAAAAATGATTATTTATACAACATCAGCTAAAAGCCGAGTGAGAATTAATCTCCAGACATTCCATGTTTTTTTCAGAAAAATTGATACCTATTCAATTTCCAACATAAGGCATATACATATAAGGACAAGAATTTGCAGTAAAATATATAAAGTAAACTGGCAGTATATATTTTCAGAATAATCAATTCAAAACAGAACAGATAAAATACTTGAGCAATATGTCAATTATTCAATTTTTATTTTGATGTCCATGTACGCTATAATACCCAGATAAACAGATAGTGTTACCAAATGTTTCCACCCGGTAACAACACAAACAAAAAATCATGATATCTGAAACAATGCCTTATTGAGGGCACACCGGCGATAAACCAGCTGGGAAGGTACCACCCAAATATTTCCACCCGGTAGTCAAGGCCAACATAGTAAGAGAGTTTCCATAGGCCGAATCAATAATTTCATAATTCAAATCAGATGTTTATATCGAGAGATATAGACATATAACAAACGACGGAATCACCGGTATCAGATGTATTTGAGAATAAAATCATTTCACAAAATATATGTAGTTTGCATAATATCATATAATCAAAATAAGCAAGGAATATCACAGAGTACTCACCTAGAACATAAATCTGAATTTACAGAAACCGAGTCTTGGATCGCTCGTTAATCTTGAGACGAAACTTCTTCTTAAACTTCCTCACACTTTCTCTCACTATTTATCTTTGATATTTGGAATGGATTTTGTGTAAGAACTTATCCCAAGGCTTCTATTCATAGTTTCCCAAAGTTATTTGGGTGTTGACACGTGCCCGATGACTAAGCACTCATTTTGGCGAGTCAGCATGTCGCGTGTCGCGTAACGGGGCTATCTTGCAGTCTTTATTTCAATCGATGCCGACACATGTTTTAGCCTTATTTAATTAAATGACATGTGTTTTATCCTTGTTTATATGGCTGACACGTGTAAGGTGTGGTGGCAAAAGTATAGCATGAGGTGTCAAGTTATTAAGGGTATAAGGGTCATTTTACACATGAAGGGTATTTTAGTAATTTTACACCATACATTTTCAATATTTCTTAGAGGTCCTTGAAAATATTTTATTTACAAAATGGTCCTTTTTATATTTTCATTTTAGTCCTTGAAACTTTCTTTATTTAAGAATTAAGTCCCTAAAGTTTCACAAATTTATAATTTCTACCCCAAAACTTATCATTTAGCTTAGGATATGCCATAAGAATTTGATTTAGTCCATTTTGATGAAGAAGGAGGTTATTTCAAAGTTTTTAAGTCGTCCAAACAAGCCTCCCCTTCAACCAATCAAAATATTACACATGGTGTAGTAATAGGACAAAATAAAACTTAAAGGATGAACGGATTTTCCCTTATTTCGTAATTTCGACATAACTTCTTGCTCGAACCTCTGTTTAACACACCGTTTGTTGTGTTACAAACCTAATTCATATATATATAACTTTATTGTTTTCACCTCAAGACAATTGTTATATTATAATAGTCAAAACAAGTTTCCAACAAGAACATTCCTACCGAAAACTTCAAAATTTTATGTTTGTATTAATTTGTCATTTCATGATTTCTGAAGGTAGGTTTAAACTAAAATAATAAATTAACTTTATTCATATCACATATGAAATAATACAACATTTAAAACTATATATAAAAGTGGGGTCATTACACGAAATGCTTTTGAGGCATCACTCGTGTTCCCATTCTTAGGGCCACTCTTGCCCCCATTATTACTTCCTTTCTTTTGATTCTCAGTTTTATCGCTACCCTTACCGGTGAACTTGGCGCGGACATTTTCCCCTACACTGAGATGGGTCACATCTTCAACTTTGGCATATTTTTCAATACGAGCCATTAAGTCATCAATGGCCGTGGCCTCCTTCTTAGTGAGGGACTGGTGTAAGACGCAAGAACTGGGTAAGTCAATCTTAAACGATGCGATGAAGACCTTCTCCGAACAGTCCTCGACCTGGTTAAACACTTCCCAATACCTCTTCGCGTAGTCTCTGAGGCTCTCCTGAGGCTTTTTCTTCATAGTCAACAAAGCATCCATCCTCTTCGAGTGGTAGATGCTGGTAATGAAGAGAGCTGTGAAGAGATCTACCAGGGACTCAAAGTTTTTGATGGATCTGTGAGGGAGTTTCTTGAACCACTTTTGATCCACGTCATGCAAGCTCGATGAAAAGATTCAACACATCAATCCGTCCTTATGGTTCCATAGGGTCATGGACTGCCTGTACTGCCTGACATGGTCGATATGATAAATCTTTCCATTGTAGATCTTGAATCTGGGCATCGCGAACTTCTTAGGGGCTTCTTCTTCTTATTCTATATCCCTTGATAAAGGGGATTTCATTTGGGTCCTGAGAGCTCGCCTGGCTAGCTCTCGGGTCGACTTGGCACCCCGATGTGCTGGTTGTTAGTCAACTTCTCTCCAGATAAAATTTTGTACGTCGTCGTTTCCTCGGCCTGGGTTCTTATAATGGTGAGATGACCATTGTTGCTCAGGCCAGTCATCATCTGACCTGTGTCCCTCAAATCTTTGATATCCATGTCTTGGGCTCCTTTCTCGATTACGAGATCTGCTCGCCTGAGGGCTAGGAGTGAGATAATGACATTGCATTATGTTGTGATAGAGTTATATCTCCATCTTCTCCAGTCTTCTCTTGAGGCGAGCATTCTCGGCTTCTTGCTTGCGAGTAGCTTCCTCTTGCTCTTGGAGCCTGGCCTCGTAGGCGTCGATCAGCCTGGAGACTTGTGTGGACCTAACTGGTCCTTGACTTTCTTCTGAGGTCCGATGTTCAAGACGAGACCTTGGATTTGCGCGTCGAACTTCAGATCTAGCCCTATGAGGAATGGGATGCTCTTGAATATCCCCTTCTTGAGGGGCATTACTGCTGTGACCATACATTGTGGGTTATTATTGGTGAAGGCTTTCTTAAAGGAAGGACAATCGCTTCCCACAGACGATGCCAATTGTGGTGACAATAAATCTCAACACAAATTATAAGCAAATGAGATCACTAGAAAAAATAAAGAACACAAAATTGCTGCAATCACACACGACACAAAATATACGTGCTTCGGTAAAATGGCCTACATCCACGGTGGTGCTCTCTGATTTATACTTCTCTTCACTCCAAGGGAGTGTTTACAATTGCATGCCCCTTGCCCCGGGATGGGGGGTTCAATATATACAAATAATTATCGGAGAGTGGGGGTTCTAGGCACCTCCACATTGGCCCTTAATCCCTAGAATATCTCTTGAGAGATTTTAGGGGTTGAATGGGTCATCGCTGAATTAGTTACTTATGGGACCTTAGATTTTGGGCCAGAGTCGGGATACTTCTCTGGCCCAAGACAATTAAAAGAGGTACCCACAGTTATATATATATAAGTCTATCATAAAATATCATGAATCAAAGGACATATTACATAATCACATAAAGAAATGAAGTGAAAATTCTTTTTAAAATTTAGAAAAAATGATGCACATAATTACAACATGTCAAGTAAGTAACAAAGCATATAGAAAAATGCGTCCAAATTCACAAATGCATGAAATTACTCAACAAAACATGAAAAATGATCTAAGTGACAACTCGCATGCACAAAGACCTTAACCTAAGCAAATCAAGAATATCTAGTAGGGGAACTACAATAAACAACACCCGAGGCATCAAAAGGAGAATATCTCCTCGATATCTATGGGTGTGACATCTCCCGAATCAATAGGAGGAATGCAAACAACTTTCCTCTTGACAAATTTCTTTTGAGGAACTTTAACCTCAACTCTCTTCCTTGGAGTGTTCTTAGGCTTGCTTTTAACATTAATTGGTATTTGTCTCACATTCCTAATAGGATTCTTATGCATATTTGCTCTGAAGTTGAGCAAATGGTCTAGGTTTAGGTTTCTCCCTTCTAGCCTCACCCCAACCTTTCATTAGGAAATCCACTCGACTCATCAACTCACTAATCTTACCCCTTAAATTCACTAGTAGGATCCCTATAGAATACTTTACTCCTACAATTCATGAACCTGTGACTTATCTCCTTCATGCACCTATAAAATAGATTTGTGTGACCTTTCATCTTATAAAAAGTGGAATAAAGAATCTCCACTGCCATATTGTTTTTGGATCTATAATCCCTCATCTCAACTCTTTCAAGTTTCTTCGTCTTGAAACACAAATGGGAAATGTGATTTGATTTTGCACAAAATGACAAACCACTACCATCTTTCACAAAAATGGATTTAGGATCAATTTATTACTTTTTATTCAAAGGAATTTGTTCCTTATCCTTATTTCCAGTGCTATAAACATCAGCTATTGATTTTTAAATCACAATTTTTCATTTGTTGGTTCCACATAACCAATGTCATGCTCGTCATTCTTGATTTGAGCATGATTCATCAAAATGTTATATATAATAGAAGTTCAATGAAGCATCTCAATTATCAATTCCTTGGCACGTTACAGTTCATTTTTTATCTTTTTGAAATCAAAATTTGAAGTTTTATCCCTTCTTTTTCTTTCAAAATGGTCTCACTTCGGGTTTTCAAAGAATCACAAATTTCAGCACATCAACTTTTTCTTTAAGTTATAAACAATTTAATAGAACACATTCAATATCTTTATTTTTATCATCATGTTCACATTGAAAAAGTTTTCATTTTGTTCAAAAGCTTGATGTTTTATTTTTTAAGATTTTACTCTAAATAAAGTTCATTAAAGGCCTCATGGATATCCTGGACCTTATCATCACTATCCTTAAATGATCTAGGAATATAGGTGCATGAACCCTTACTAGTACATGAAAAAAATCACAAAGGGACTATCACTAGAAGCTTTAATCCTATTCTTCATCAACACACTCTCTAAAGACATCTTATAACCATTAGCCTTCTCACTCTCATCCAGTCTCACCATAAAAGCGATCTTACTTTCACTTTCCTAACTAGTAGTGCTCTCCTTGGATTCACTTTTGGAGTCAGTCAAACTAGCGTTGTAGTCCTTTTCCTTTTTTTCTACCTACTTGTTCTTCTCAAACTTTCTCAAATGTGTCGGGGACACATTGATGTGGTGTCCTACACCTCCCTAACCATATAAATGATCATCATCCCTCTTCTTATGCTTTATAGAATCACTCTTTTCACCAGACGAAACATGTTTAGAGGTTTTCTATGTTTTAGCCTCAAACTTTCTACCACTTTAAAAAAACTTTTTATTGTTCTTATAGCATTTGCTAAAACATTTCACAAAAAGTTCCATTTCTGCCTCAATTTACAATTGCATACCACACTCTCCTTAAATTCTACCATAAAATCTAGTTCCTTCTTAGGCTTTAGTACACTTACCTTCTCCTTTTGTTCATGAATTTGATGTGAACAAACTAGTTCTTTTAAACAACATGTGTCAGTGTCCCTGACCTTTTTTAAGATAGTTACCTTGTACTAAACATAAAAGCTAAAGTACTAAGAATCTTCTTAATGACTTTGTTTTTTGAAATTTTCTCACCTAGGTTAAAAGAAGCGTTCACTACTCAGGTTATCTTAGTGCAATAATCATTTAAACGATCTTTATCACTCATCCTCATCATCTCATTTTGCAACATATCTATTTTCACATTCGAAGTTCCTTCGTGTGTCACTCGTAAGATATCCTAAGCCTCCTTATCAAGTTCACAGTTAAAAATAGGATTTTATTCTTGAGTACTAACGGATGTGAACAAAGCGTTGAAAGCAATGAAATAGTAGCTACTCTAAAAAAAATCTCCATCAGTCCCTAACACTCTCAACCTTTTCAGTCTAAATCCATCATCGTCAATTCTAGGATAAGTTATACCATCTTCCACACCTATCCGCTCTCTTTTGTGTTTGGATCTCAAGTGAGCTATCATATTAACCTTCCAATGACCATAATTAGATCCATGAATATAAGGCAAATTACTAGTAGATCTACTATCCTTATATTGATCCATCACAATCATAAAATAAATCTACTCACAAGCACACAAGATTTATGAGTAATAAACATAATGAACACACAACAAAAGCAAGATCTAAACTCTTAGCACGTGAATGAAAACAAGAGCAAAACCAATTGAGGATGTGTATATTCAATACGATTTTTCAAATTTAACAAACCTAAAACGGGGTGAATAGGTTTATATGAAATTTTCCCCAATTTTCAATAATTTCAATTTCTCTTAATTTTAAACAGCCTAACACATATATCAACTAATGAAGTCATATTAGGCATTGATCAAACAAATTCAAGTTATGATTTAGGAAATCTTGGATAATTCACGAGATGTACAAATCCTAATTCAATTTTATGGATTCAAAAAGATTAATATGATATCTATGTGTAGTGTGTGATGCAAATGAACAAAGTAGAGAACATACCACACAAGCAATTAATAACATTGATTTTATGAGGGAAAACCCCCACCAAGGGGTAAAAACCCTCGACGTACTCTGATCTCTTATTCAACTTGAAAATATTTTACACAATGCAAGAAAGTACTTATCACTATGCACTTACGGGTAGGTACCTATAAAGATTGAACTTTCCCTCGTTGATGATAAGATATCCACTTTAAGCCCCATAAGGTGAACGAGTTAGTAAACACTCCTCCTTAGAATCACATCATGCCTCAATCTCTATAAGAGAACTAGAGACCTCCCTTTTTAGATCGAGGGTGTTGATCAACCAATTTAAGTGAAGAATAGTTTGAATTGGACTTTAGCTAGTGTGGATCTGAAAAATTACTCTCAATTTCCTCTTAATTCATTAATCAAGTATAAATCTAGATTTTTCTCATAATTTGGAGGGAACAAGTGAACATGAAAATAGAAAATCTAAACAAAAGCTCTCAATCTCGAAAATACTCTTTAAGATGTAAGCGAATAATAAGAAATTCAGATATTATGAAAAAGGAGGGAACACGACCTATTTATATCATTTTTCAAAAATTCTGCTCACTCATGCCCACAGTTAACTTTTTTCGTGCGCTTAACTACAACCAGTATGCAACCAAGGCTGAAATGGTATAAGGCTAAAGTCGCATTTTCAAATCAGTTTCGCAGAATACAATTAAAAGTCTATAATATCTATATTTTTCTCGTTAAGTACTATGAAAATGTAAAATATATTATTTGGCTGTTATAATTCCGTGTCAACGCATTTGAGTTATGCAGAAAATTGAGCCAAAAATTTTGATTCATAGTTAGATGCTAGTTAGAGAAAGTCTTGTTCATTAGAATATACATAAACTAAAATTGATTATTTCACGAACTCTCTACATCAAAGCTTTCGCACAAAACCTCTAAAGACTAAATATTGTATCCTTTTGTGGGTGTTTTGATATTGAATCACCCTAAGTCTAGCACACACGTACATGTTTATATCCTTTGTGAAAAATTATTTTTATGTTAATTAAGTGAAATGTTTTTTGAAAAATCATTGCCTTTCAAGCTTGTTAGGTAAATCTTAGATTTTGCAAACAATCATGCACATGGATGGGTTTTATTGCTCTACACATGGCTACATGAATTTAGGAATGGTTTAAATATTTCTTATATTCGTGCAGACATTTTGGGCCCGAATTTTTCTATGCCTAAAAGCATGTCCATGAGTTAAATTCCTTACATGCACACGGCTATCACATGTACCTCGTAACAAGGCTTTCTTCCTAAAACCATATATACGAGGCCTTTGTGACACCCGACCTATTAAAATAACGGGTGGATAGCCCCCTACCAAAATAAAATAAGAGTCTCATATGGCTCATTCTTAGCATCAGTGTCGAAATTCAATTAATTACAAACCACGTATTAATTTAATAAGTAATGTCAAATTTTAATCTTTCATTAACATGCAAAAATATGAACCAATCAATAGTAAACCCACACACCGTGATTGATATACATGAAACCATAATGTAAAGTCTGAAGCTAAGATAAAAATAAAGTCCCCAAATAAAGCTTCGGGTAAAAATCTAATACATCCAATCCAACATCTGAAGTTGTCTAAAACACATAAGTCTATATAAAAAGGGCAACACACCCAACTAATACTCGAATAGATAACCTAATGTAGAATATCAATAATATAACGGCCACTCAAAAATCCTGCAAGCCTCCACATCAGCTGCAGCTATGTTTCCCGAGAAAGAACAATCATCATTGGCGTTTCTGCGGCTAGACACTTACAAGTTTTGAAAATACATTTAACACAGGCCCGGGTCCAAAACATTTGAAACATATATGCAAGTTATTAAAATGCAGTAAGAACAGTTATTATATACATTTAGCTTCACGTACACTCCTTTGAGTTCCTCACCTCTCAACTAAAGTGCACACTTAACGTGTTCTACTAAACCCACCTAGTTATGCTACCCAACCTAACTAGTCACAATAATAATCTACCTAACCACTAATACTCTTAGCCCACCTGTATCGCCCAAACGATATGCTACCTTAAAACTATAATCATTAGTCGAATATTATTGCTAAATAATTATTTAAGTTTCTACTACTTAGGTTACTTTAGATATACACTATCTATATCTTCTACTACCACACAAGAGTAAAACAAATCACACGCACACACACACACACACACACACACACACACATATATATATATATATATATATATATATATATATGACAACAACATCCCTAGGATTAGCACCGCGATGCATGCATACTCTGCTATCGAGTCCATGTACCTCACGTACCAAATCAAGGACTACCGGTTCGAAATCACCATCGAACCATAATTCAATTAAACACATAACATAGTCCTAAGCCTTTGGGCAGCGCACATACCAAACGCACCCAAATAACCGATCACACTATCGTACACTCAAATTATAGTCAACCCTAAGTTCTATGTTTCGGGGCACACATCAAGACCTCGCTGGAATCCCCAAGGTGGGACCGCCCACTGTGTGTAACCTCCTGTGATAGCAGGTCACGTAAGTATGCGTATATACATAAAAACATACATAACAGGCATTCATAAAACCCATGTATATTCATATAGTACATCCGATATATATCTGAATTATTCAACTTACTAGTATTTCACACTTTATTTTTATTCTCTTTATTACGCATATCACTTGCTATTCGAAGAGTTCTATTCATATTTTTTTATAATTTTAGTAGTTAAGATCACATTATTCTACTAATTCAAATCTCGGGTTCATCTCAATTCTCTATGTATCCCCATTTGATTCACGTACGCTAATACATTCAATAACTTCCCATAGGTTTTAGTCTATAATTTTGACTTTTCGACTACCCCTATGTCTCTATTATATATGATTGTTATTCCATTAATTTTTTCTTAATCCCAAACTACTCAAGTTATGGTTCTAATAATGTTTTTAAAATTTTTACACCTAAACTAACAAAATTGTCATTTTTTGAGCAACCGAAACAGGTTGTAAATTTTTGGCAAATTAAACACCCATTAGTAAAATCACGATTTCTCCCTATACAGAAGTCCAAATGACCTCATTCAAAGATCATTATAAAGACAAGACCTAGAAATTTCTAGGAATCTATGGAACTCAATCTAATTGTAAGTACAATTAAAATGGCATACATTTAAAATATCATAAAAAATTCTGGTAGATTAATAAGCTGACAAACTAGACACCACATATTAAAAAATTGATTACACCCTCTATAAAACTCCAAATTACCCCATTCAAAACTCATTGGAAATATAAGATCTAGAAATTTCCAGACATATATGACTTGAAATATAATTCTATTTATAAGAAACATGGCATACGTTTAAAGTAACGCAAAAAATTCTACCAGATTGTCATCTTATGTTCATCAATTAAACCCTAAGGGTCCGTTTGGTTATCCTTATTTGCCATGGAAAATGGCAAATAAGTTGACAAATGAGGTATTTGGTGTGTTTGGTTGAATAATTTGTCGTGGCATTGTTTGCCAGTGTACAACACTCATTATGCATAAGGTGTTGGCAAACTTTGCTTAACTATTTGAGTGAGAAATATTTTTCAATAAACTTGCTAACTTCTTTAACGGTTTTAATGTTTTAAAAAATAATTTAAAAACTGTTTTGAATATTTAAAAAAAAAATTAAAATTTGTTTTACTTTTTAACCAAAAAGAACTATTTTCTTATTTTACAATAAAAAACTATCTTATTATTTTACAAGAAAAAAATATATTCTTTTAATTTTCCCAAAAAAACTTTTTTTTATTTTGCAAAAAGAACTGTTTTCATTTTTTACAAAAAAAAACTATTTTATTATTTTACAAAAAAAAATGTTTTTTTTTAATTTAAAAAAAAAATGTTTTTATAATAAAAAATGTTTTCTTCTTTTACATTTTTTTTTTCTTATTTTACAAAAAAAAAAACTATTTTTTATTTTACAAAAAAATTTTGTTTTTTATAAAAAAAATTGTTTTCTTATTAAAATGTTTTGCCTAAAAAACTTGTTTTACCTCATTGGGTGTTTGATAGCCTAATGTGAGAAAAATAATATTTGTCTACGCAAAATTTGTCATGCCAACTCTTTTGCCCAATTCAAACCAAATGGACCCCAAGTTATTCAAGATTCACGTTCTTCTACCAAGAACCCAATAAGATTCTATCTTTATGTGTCTAAAAAAAAATTTCGATATATAATCCCAGGGGGTTAAATTTTAATTTGATTCCCAAACAAAACTATAATTAAATCCCATTAAATCACCCAACATAACATGTTTTCATTGTAGAGATAATTCTAGACTAGCATGGACATTATAACTACTCAATTTATGCAAGTTTAAACAGTTTCTTTAGATGATGAAGGCCTGATTTCAGTAGTTTGTTGATGGAGGTTGATCCTCCCAGTGCCCCTCTCAATTCTAGCGGCAATGGTGGTGCTAGGTGGTGGTGAACGACCTAGAGACCCTTTCCTCTTCCTCTCTTATGGCATCTCTTATGTATCACTTGTTCTAACCCTAGACTCTACAACATATCAACTGATATATTCTTCCCAAATTCGTTGGTATTCTAACCCTAAGTACTAAAAGACCAAAATACCCTTACAAGTTGTCAGGTTGGATTAAAAATTCCCTGGGGCAAAAATACAACCCTTGAGTACACTTTTCTGACTATCATGACTTGTCGGGACACATCGGTGCACTAAAAATGACTATTTGGATGACCTATATATCACTTATAAATTATTTCGTGTTGTAAGTCTCGACACGACTCACATGCGTGTCCCGACTAAATTATCATGAACTGTCATATTTCTCACTCACAATTAAACATAGTGCATTATCAATCTTTTATTACTTGATCACTAAGTAGTATTTAATTTAATGCACATCCATAAATATTAACTCTGATCACACTAATTAATATTTATTTTAACCCGTATTATTCTTCCATTATAATTTAATTAATCCTAATATAAATTACTCAAAATTACGAGGTATTACATACTCTCCCTTTACAAAGGAATTTTTGTCCTCCGAATTCGTATAAGTTTTGTACTAATAGCTTCAGATACTCTCACGCACAACATCCACATCTTCTAAAAGTTGGAAACATTATGTTGTTCCAGTTACACCTCCACTAACGGTCCACTTCATTTATACTCTATCAGTTATACCCTTCTCTTTACTGGGGAAAGATCCCAACATCCCTAGGTACCCACTCCCCATTTCCAAATCACATCACTCCCTTTGTGGGAGACATCCATAATCATACTTGACCACTCATGTCCGACTTCAAACTCATGCGATACTTGTCTTCTGCATAGAGTAACTTCTAATCAAACCCAAAAATCTACAATGTAACTTCAAGGGACTCTATATATAGGAGATTCTGGATCCCATTTTAGAGATCCTTTTCATGAGTACTTCTCACATATCGAGAAAGTATTTTCGAGGCATATGATTAGAATTTTCCATTTCAATTCTCTTCTTCACTTGATCTTCATAAAATTTAGAGAAAACTTGAATTAACACTTGTGTCATAATTTATGAGATTTGATATTAATTTGAAAATTCAAACCACATTGCCTACATTTAACTCTACCTCATTTATATCTGAATTTGAATATTTGGACTCTAAGATCTAAAAGGTGGTGATTAAGATATTAGGTAGTTGAAGCTTGTGCGATCTAGGGATGGATAACATGACTTCCATATCCATTTGATGGATAAATCATTTGGAACGATGGAGAGTTTCAAGGTCCATATGTAAATTCTTGTTAAGAACCAAGAGAGAGGTACCATCTTATGTTGTGTAAAATTACTTTTCAAATTTAATGAGAGACATAGATTCACTAAGGCTTTTTCACCCATAGGTGGGGGGTTTCCTCATATATCTCACCTAGTGCCTATTGTGTGGTTGATTTTTGCTTATGTACCCATTTTCTTGTACAAATAGACGCACGCGCGCGCGCGCGCACACACACACACACTTAAATATAAGTTTGGATAAAAAATGATCGATTGCTAAATTGACTTAGGGTTTTTATCTGGTCAATTCATAGAATTAACTTTGATTTGATTTTAATTTTCTTACATTAATTAGATCTCATACCTAGATGCATGTTAACTAGGTTAAATTTAAATTTGGATGAGTGAATTTGAAAATTTGGTAGAAATTCTTACTATAACATATTCACTCCCTCTAGGTTTATTTGAGTTGACACACTGCCCTTAATTTGTATACGTGGATACCCCAATTCATAATCGGGGCTTGAGTCCTTCTATTTATACCCCTATAAAATCCCAAGGAGTGAAGGCTAGACACCACCAAAAATAGGGTTGAAAGTAACCCTTGGAAAGATATATGGAAAAAGTAAGAAATCCTAGAAAACAAGCAAAATCGACTAGAATAGCCATGTGAGACCCTTTAACCAAACGGTTAAAGGACTCTTAACCCCTTTAATCGAACAATTCAACATTAATAAAAATCATTACCATATCCCCCTAATCCACCCTTTATCCCCACACGTGCCCCTACCCTTTGATCCACCCTACATGTGGCACCTCCTTTAATTGAACGGTTAAAGGATCCTTTAACCGAATGGTTAAAGGACTCCGATCCGACCCTATAAAAAAGGCTCCCCACCAACCTTTAAAGGCACCCCCAAAACCCAATATTGATTCGATTTTCTAGCTTTCTTCAACCTCGAGCATCTTTGAATCTCATGTTCTATTAACATAAATCCCGAGTGAAGTTCAGACATAAGAAAAGTTGCATCCTCTAAGAAATAGAGGCAGACCTCTATGTGAACCCCATTAAAATTAACACTTTGAAACGAAGCTTTGCCTGACTGAACGGTTCCACCTCAAAGGGGACACTCCCCGAGTTAAAATTAGGCTTATGCTACAAGGGTAAAGAAATTATGAAGAAATTTTGGGTCAGTACCACAAGTATATAGTGCGACATAAACCATCCATATCTATTTGAATCACTTAACCCAACCACGTTAGGGGACCAGGTCTCCACTTTACAAAGTTTATATTTTAAAATTCAATTTTTAATCCAGTACCTCTATTTGTTGAGGTGAAATGACATACTAATATGTTAAATAAATGCTAATCAAATGCTAAGGCTAAATTGTTTATGACTCTCAAAATCGTTCTCAGAAAAGTGTCCAAGAACTGAGTTACTGTGGATCTTTGCTAAAACAAAAATCTAAAATCAGAATTCTCTTAACTCTTCTCTCCCATATCAATGGAGGCACACTCTAAGAAGTATGTTCTTGGAATACTTATCAAGCATTTGCCTTTGATTAATATAATTTTAGCATATGTGTTGATGCAAAAATTAATCATCTGGCGTGGACCAATTATATGAAGACATGTGTCATCCAACATGGCACAAACTCAGCATACCGAGCAACTTATTAGGAAGACCAAACGACAATGATAGATTCAATGATTATTCCTTACCATGTACATACATATATATATATATATATATATGCCTATTCAATAATGCCATATTATCTATTCACATTGACATCCCAAAGGCTATAAATACATTGTAATACCCTCTTGGCAGGGTAAGTGATAATAAGCAAACATAATCGTGATTAAGGCAAGATACCCAGTAATACAAGACAATGGACGTAGGCCATTTCATTAAGGCTGAAACACTTTAAAAATCTCTTGTCTTATTTCTTTACTCATATTTATCTGTGATTAATTAATTATATCGAATCTAGTTTTTTACATCAACAGATTGGCGCCGTCTGTGAGAACAACTATACGTAGCATTTTTCACCAAAAAAACTGATCATAAATGGTTGATATCCCAGAATCTAGTAATAAGAATAATGAAGGGAATCTTCCTAACCTTTCTATCCCCTAAAATGCAAACGATATCTCCGAAATCTTAGCACGCTTAGCCACGGGACAAACGACTATACAGGAAACTATACAACAGTTCATTCAAACTGTTCAACATGGAGCGTTTGTCCAGTCAGGCCAATGAAGCATTCATAGAAGCATACATCCACCGCCTTCACAATCCAGAAAAACTGAACCTCATCATACTGGGAATTCAAGTGATCCATCCTATCACCCTAGTCTGACCTCTCCTATAAGAATTTTAGATTCTCAAGAAAATGTCACTCTAACTCCAGAACGAACAAACGCTCTGGAGAGGTTGAGCATAGTTTCTCCCTTCGACCGTTTGTGCCCTATGAGGAATAAAAATCCTCCTCGAATTGCGTAGAGAAATTCTCAATGACCAAATGATTTAAGGGAAGGCTCATCCCAATCACATTCATATCCCATGCCTGCAGTTTGCATAGAAAGATCTTGTAGAAGGGTGTTTTAAGCTTCACCACTATATTTGTGAGTGAGGATCCCTCAAAGACCCCCCTTCAGCTTACAGAAAATATATTATAGAAGGAACCCCAAGGTCCCTCCACCGCAGAAGTGCCATATTAGAGAAGGAACCCCAGGGCCCCTCCACTACAGAAGCCCAAGTTGAGAGGGGCCACCGCAAGGGTCCCTGAAGAAACTCGAGTTAAGAAGGGACACCGCGAGGGTCAATGCAGAAATGACATCTGAGAAGTGCCCTGCAAGGGCCACTGCAGAAGTCCAAGTTAAGAAGGGTCACCACAAGTGTCACTACAGAAATGACATTCGAGAACTGCCCTATAAGGGACACTTCAGAAATGACATTCTTGAAGTGCCCCGCAAGGTCCACTACAGAAGTCCAAGTTGAGAAGGGTCACTGCAGAAATGACATTCGAGAAGTGTCCCGTAAAAGTCACTATAGAAATGACATTTGAGAAGTGCCCCATAAGGGCCACTGCAGAAGTCCAAGTTGAGAAGGGCCACTGCAGAAGTGACATTTGAGAAGTGCCCCGCAAGGGTCACTACAGAAGTCCAAGTTGAGAAGGGCCACTGCAAGGGTCATTGCAGAAGTCCAAGATTGAAAAGGGCCACCGCAAGGGTCACTACAGAAATGACATTCGAGAAGTTACACTGCAAGGGTCACTGCAAGAATGACATTCGAGAAGTGCCACCGCAAGGGTCACTACAGAAATGACATTTGAGAAGTGCCCTGCAAAGGCCACTGTAGAAGTCCAAGATTGAGAGTGGCCGCTGTAAGAGTCACATCGGAAATAACATTCGAGGGGTGCCTACGTAAGGGTCACTGCGTAAATGACATTTGAGAAGTGCCCCATAAGGTCTACTGCAGAAGTATAAGACTGACAAGGGCCGCCGTAAGAATCACTGCAGAAATAACATTCGAGAGGTGCCGCCGCAAGGGTAACTACGGAAATGACATTTGAGGAGTGCCCCGCAAAGGCCACTGCAGAAGTCCAAGATTGAGAGTGGCCGCCGCAAGAGTCACTACAGAACTGACATTCGAGAGGTTCCGCCGCAAGGGTCATCGCAGAAATGACATTTGAGAAGTGCTTCGCAAGGGCCACTGTAGAAGTCTAAGATTGAGAAGGGACGCCGCAAGGGTCCTCGCAGAAACTCAAATTGAGAAGAGTCACTGCAACGGTCCCTACAGAATCCCAAGTAGAGAGGGACTATGCAAGGGTCCCCGCAGAAATGACATTTGAGAAGGAACCCCCCTAAGGCTTCCTCAACAGCAAAAATGATGTTTGAGAAGGACCCCCCCTACTAGGGTTACTCAACAGCAGAAACTTACTTGGAAGGAGGGACCCGCAAGGTCCTCCCCGCTCAGCTCCTAGAAAACTAAGTTAGGATGATGGGGTGTCTACCATAAGAAACCCCTCATCATGAAAAAGAACAGAAGTACTAACACTTATTTTCTTGTACAAGTTGCCTAGTTGAGCAAGCAGGGCTCAAGTAGGAAAGTTAGGACCTCCTGGGAGTTTTGGCTTGGCGGCTGAGGGACAAGGTATGTTGAGCAAGATCAACCACTTAGAACTATAGGATTGAAAGAATACTAGTAGGAGACCCTAGGGTCGCCTAGTCCTCACACACCTCGCACTTAGTCATAACTAAAGTGAGTAGCCAAAGGGTTGGCTGCTCACAAGAAAAGAATTGTTTATAAAATGATTTTAAAGGAGAGGGTCCTCTAAACCCCTCTCAAGAAAAATTATTTTAGAAGGGGGGCCTCAAGACCCTGCTCTAGCTTACAAAAATTTTAGAGGAGGCAGTCCTCGAGACCCCCCCTCAAGTTTACAAAGTTTGTACCAAAAGTTAGTGTTTCAAAAGATATTTAGCAAATCAGATATTTTTTCTCCATTAGAAGATATATTTGCTTTTGAACTTTGATTGGCACCAGGGGGCATCTGCCAGAGGGGACAGGCGGAGTTGCCTACAGGTAGGGACAAATAGTACACTGCAGACTTTGTCCCTCACCAACCCTCTCAGTTTTGGCGCCAAAAATGCCAACCCTGCCTTAGAGTCCAAGTATAAATAGGACCCCTGGGCAAGGTCATGAATTTAGAAAAACTCAATAGCAAAGTCACTCTGTCAAAATCACACCAGAACCTCTCTAGTATTCTCTCTCTGCTCTCTCTAAGTGCTAAGTGCCTTGTTCTTTCACTCCCCAATCATAGCCATCACTCCCAGGAGCTCCTCTTGAGAAAATTACTATTATTGTTGTGGAAGTTCATCTTCTTGCAGGGATGGTGTTCCAGCTTGAGATCCTTTTTTACCAAAAGGAGAAGGTCTCATCAGAAGTTGCTCCAGAAGTTCTTGAAAACCTTGCAGACAGCGTCCATTGGAGTGGGTCACGCCTCACCCTTTCCAGTTATTCATATCCCTAGTCCCACTACCCTCCTATATTTGGCGACTCCGCTGGGCAGGTATCCTCACTTCCATGGACAAAGAAGGTTTTAATGTTTCTAATAAGCTAGTGTTTGAGGACATTCCATCTGGGAATGGAGCTCAAAGAGACTAGGCCACTCAGGTGGATGTGGTGGTGACCAGAGCAAAGGTACCTGGTCCTCCAGGATGGCAGACCAGCTCACCGGTAGCATCTCCGGTGGCAGAGTCTTATGGGTATGTTTTTTTGAGACTTGGCATGTTTGGGTCAAGATTATGTAACACCAGCAGCAGCCCCCTCTGGAGGGACAGCCGTTCCAGTAGCGATTCCGGCAGAAGTAGCTCAGCCGCGAAGGACGGCGCTGCAGTAAGTTGTGATAATCGTCAAGTTCACTGGCAGAACCCCCGAAACTCTAAGTGTTTGGGGAGGAATTCGGTATGGTCGAGGAACTCCTCTCGCTCAATGATAGCGATGAGGAACCCTTAAGAAAAGAACCCATGGCAGCAGCAGCTAACGACGAGGGACCCTCGGCAGTGGGTCCCATAGTGGAAATCCCAAAAGATGGAAAACTTCTAACTGGCGAGGGGGTCACGATGAACTCACTGGAAAGGGGGTCACGAGGAACCCTTGGCCAGCAGCACACCCCCATAGTACCAACAGTCGGCGACACACACCCCGCCGCCAAGAAGGGAGTGGAAGTGGCAACCCCTGTATAAACAACAAATCACTAAGAACCCAGGGGAGAGGAGCCCTGGGTACCTCTCATCGTCAATAAATTGTCCATAGCAGCAACAGCTAACAATAAGGAACCCTTGGGAGTGGGTACCATGTTTGAAGTCTCAAAAGGTGCGAAACCTCTAATTCCCAAATCACCAGCATAGGATGAACCCACCAACAAAGTGGGTAGCGAGGAACCCGCGATCAACACTATACTCTCTATAATTCCAACATGGGTGAGACACCCTGGGTCGCGGAACCCTCGAAGTGACAAGAGGTCGAGACCCCCCACCTGAAAAAAATTGTAAATTGCTCACTTCCCCTAAAGGCAACAAAATAGGTCGAGGAACTGTCGACAACACATGGGGTAAAATTGACGTGCGAAGAACCCCAGGAGGAATCAACCATTCGCGAGAGACCCCCCTTATCACAACTGGCAGCTTGCCCCCTATTGGCAGATTTCGAGACACCAGTAAAAAAAATTTAATAGGCGAGGAGCCCCTATTAATATCGTCAATAGGCGAGACACCCCCAGCTATGAGGATGACACGCGAGGAACCACCAGCAGCCGACGTTGCTTCTGACGAGGGACCCGCAGATACGGGGACAACCCGCGAGGGACCCTTAGTTAAATGGGTAGTCTGCGAAGACGAGACCACCATTTATCCACGAGTCGAGACACCCATTTTCATAAAATCCGAAGACGTCAAGACCCCCTCCTCTTGAAATAAAGAGCTAGGGATCGAGACCCCCTCTCTCCAACACATGTTTCGACAGACGAGGAACACTCGACGAAACGAGAAGTCAAGACACCCCTCACAACTCGGTACCACCAGACGAGGAGCTCCCCAATAAATAAGGTCACGAGATACCAAGGGTTGGCAGCGTGCCCTCCATGATAGCAAAACGCGAGGATTCTATTATAGATTGCGAAAAGGGTACGAGTTGAAATTTATTTGAGGAATCCCTCATAGAAGCAGTAGCAGACGAGGAACCCCCAAGGCTGGGGCGGAACACGAGAAACCCACAGATACAAAATTACCACGCGAGAGACCCTCACTAGTAGCAAGTCCTACAACTTCATTCTGTGACGATGACACTGTGGACGAGGAACCCATAGTATGAAATGGGTTTCGCGAGGAGCTCTTGGCTACGCCACTGCCAGTTGGCAAATCAAATGGTAAACTACTTGGAATAGTCGAGGAACCCTCAGACATCAAATCAACCCGCGAGGGACAACCATCCACCAACGTCGCTTCCTACGAGGGACCCTCGGATATTGAGACAGACCGCGAGGAACCTCTGAGAATTTGGGTTGGGGAAAAGTGATGAGAAAACCCTAATATACTTAACGACGGAAAAATATCAGTAGCCGTCCCAACAAGGGACCCTCACCCCTCGCTAATAGCAGCATGCGTCCGTGGGTCACGAGGAACCCTCCAAAGAAAATCCCGATGAGGGACCTGCTGAAAAAAATTGCTAGCCACAAAAGATTGGGATTGAGTAATAGCGCACGAGGAGCCCTCAAGAGGTGAGAGACCCTCGATGAAGAATGAGGTCGAGATACCCCCACTTGAAGCAAGTTGCAAATCGCCCATTTCACCAAATGCGGTACCACTAGACGAGGAACCCTCGACGAAACGAGAAGTCGAGACACCCCTCCCAACTCGGTACTACCAGGCGAGGAGCTCCCCAACAAATAGGGTCACGAGACACCCAGGGTTGGCAGCATGCCCTCAATGACAGCAACACGTGAGGAATCTATCATAGATTGTGAAAAGGGTACGACTTGAAATTTATTTGAAGAATCCTTCATAAAAGCAGTAGCAGACGAGGAACCCCTAAGGCTGGGGCGGAACATGAGAAACCCATTACACTATAAGGGTTCAAAGCCATGTCGGACGAGCAACTGCCACCCTTATTAACAGCAGAAGTCGAGGAACCCTGAGCAATTCTGGTCATCAATAAAGAATTTGTTGTGGATGACTCTCTAGTCGAAATAACATTCGGTGAGGAACCCACTCCGAAAAATGATAGTCGCGAGGAACCCTTAGCCATAGTACTCACAGGTGGCAAACCAAAAGTCGCTGCTAATGGAACTGCAGGCGAGGAGCCCCTAGGCGTTAAGGGGGCCCATACAAGACCCAGTAAATTATTTGTAGTAGTCGAGGAACTCTAGAAATAAGAACCGACAGACGAGAACCCTCATTACTGGCGAAACCCACACCAGCAACCTATGATAGTGACGCACGAGGAACCTTCATTTGAAAAAAAATTATTCCTCAACTGAGGAACCCACGGGAATGATCTCCAGGTGAAGAAACCCCTATGGGCAGCACCTTACATGAGGAACTACCAGTAGCTCTATGTTCCAATGAGGAACCCAGTGAAGAAGGGGCTTGGGGACTTCAAGAGAGGAACTTTCATCAGCAAACAACCCCCTGCCAGCTTACCACTATGGTTGAAGAGGTACTATGCCTAACTCATACCAAGTTCATTTTCTTAAAAGATTGAACGACCCACTCTAAGTGGAGAAAAGCTTTTTTTTTTTTAAAAAAAGCATTTTTACGAGCACACTCTTTGGAAGAAATACAAAGAGTGAATATATTATAGAAATGAATTTTGGCACTAGAAATTTTGTGCATGTCTCATTTACCTACATTGTGCGGTGGGTACACCAGATTTATGTGTTCTTTCCTTAAAAGAGGGGTAGAACCTCTACTAGATTGGAAGAGGGCCCATAATATAAGGAACTTTCCTCATTATACTTGGGGGTATATCCAACCCAAAAGTAAAAGTATAGTGAGTAAAGTCCCTACAAACACGACATACTAATAGGAGGTTATCCTCCAAGTAATAATAATAATAATAATAATAATAAAAATTATGTACATTTTTTATTATTATTCCATACAGATTTATAGCCTACAGAATAAGTCCTAACCTCTGTTCTCAAGAAAATTTACTTGACCAGTTTTCAGAAAATAGGGAGAAGCGGGTCTACCCCCTCTAAACTTGTTAATATTATAAGACAAAAATGTTCCCAAGAAAAGTTTGGAACAAGGACCTTGTAGACCAAGGGAAAATTTCTGTATAAAGAAATATTTATTTCTTTATTTATGATATATGTGAAATTTTATTCAAAGTTTGTGGAAGGAGAAGGGCTAACCCCATCTCTTAGTTACTTCCCAAGAAATGAATGTGCATAACAAAATACCCCACAGTCACATGGGGTTGCTCTAAAATAAATATACCCCAAAGTCACACGGGGTTGCGCTAGAAGGTACCCCACAGTCATGTGGGGTTGTGATAAAAAGTCATAACTTACTGAGTCTATAAGCAAGTACCCCGAAGTTAGAGGGTTAGCTTCCAAATCTTAACTTGCTCAGATGTATGCAAGTTAGAGGGGCCGCTTCAACTTTTTTTTTAAGTTGCTCAGTTATATGCAAGTACCCCACAGGAACATGGGGCTGCGCTAAAATTTTTAACTTACTCAGCTCATATGCAAGTACCCCGCAGTTAGAGGGGTAGCTTCAAAAAATATTTACTTGCTTAATTATATGCAAGTACCCCACAGTTAGAGGGGAAACTTCAAAAATATAACTTTCTCAGCTCATGTGCAAGTACCCCGCAGTTAGAGGGGTAACTCCAAAATTTTAACTTGCTCAGTTATATGCAAGTACCCCACAGTTAAAGGGGTAGCTTCAAATTTTTAATTTTCTCAGTTATATGCAAGAACTCTGCAGTTAGAGGGGTAACATCAAAATGATAACTTGCTCAGATTATTGGCAAAGTACCCCCACAAACTATGGGGAAATTCCATCTTGAAGTTCTCAGAGAAAATAGAGCAACTCGCAGTTTTGAGCAAGTGTTAAGTAAAAGTAATTGTGCGAAAGTTTCGCATCTAAGGCTCCAAGGGCGCCGGAGCGCTCACAGTCTTGAGTAAAGGCCAAGTATAAACATAAGGTATAAAAATTTAGTACCTAAGGCTCCAAGGGAACCGGAGCGCTCACAGTCTTGAGCAAGTGTCAAGTATAAACATAAAGTGCTCCAAAGGAGCGCCTAAGGCACCGGAGCGCTCACAATCTTGAGCAAGTGTCAAGTATAAATGTAAGGTGTGATAGTTTAGCACCTAAGGCTCCAAGGGCACCGGAGCGCTCACAATCTTGAGTAACTGCCAAGTATAAATATAGGGTACAACAGTTTAGTACCTAAGGCTCCAAGGGATCCGGAGCGCTCACAGTATTGAGTAAGTGCCAAGTATAAATATAGGGTACAATAGTTTAGTACCTAAGGCTCCAAGGGCACCGGAGCGCTCACAGTATTGAGCAAGTGCCAAGTATAAATATAAGGTATGATAGTTTAGCACCAAAGGCTCCAAGGTCACCGGAACGCTCACAGTATTGAGCAAGTGCCAAGCATATATATAAGGTACGACTGTTTAGTACCTAAGGCTCCAAGGGCACCGGAGCGCTCACAGTCTTGAGCAAGTGCCACGTATAAACATAAGGTGCTCCAGATGAGCACCTAAAGCTCCAAGGGTACCAGAGCGCTCACAGTCTTGAGCAACTGCCAAGTATAAATAAAAGGTCCGACAGTTTTGCGCACAAGTCTCTCGACATTACAAGACACTTCTGCACGAGGGGGCTAATATTGAGAAGTCCTCAAGCAAGTGAACAAATAATAAAATAGATTGGAGTGTGGGGATCCACTTAGAGTGGCTCCACCTGCCCAAGATTACAAGTTTGACAGAAAATTACCGAGGGCGAGGAGCTCAATGGAAGCAACCCCTCCTCCCAAGATGAAAGGCCACAGAAGAAGGACAAGGGCGAGGGGCCCACCGCAAGTAACCCCACCGCCCAAGATAGAAGGCCACAGAAAAAGGCCAATGGCGAGGGGCTCACCATGAGCAATCCCCCCGCCCAAGATGAAAGGCCACAGAAGAAGGCCAAGGGCGAAGGGCTCACCACAAGTAACCCCTCTGCCTAATATAGAAGGCCACAGAAGAAGGCCAAGGGTGAGGGGACCACTGCGAGTAACCCCTCCGCCCAAGACAGAAGGCCACAGAAGAAGGCCAAGGGGGAGGGGCTCACTGTGAGCAATCCCTCTGCCCAAGAAAGAAGGCCACAGAAGAAGGCCAAGGGCAAGAGACCCACCGCGAGTAACGCCTCTGCCCAAGATAGAAGGCCACAGAAGAAGGCCAAGGGCGAGGGTACCACTACGTGTAACCCCTCCGACCAAGACAAAAGGCCACAGAAGAAGGCCAAGAGGGAGGGGCTCACTGCGAGCAATCCCTCTGCCCAAGAAAGAAGTCCACAGAAGAAGGCCAAGGGCGAGGGGCCCACCGTGAGTAACCCTTCTGCCCAAGATAGAAGGCCACGGAAGAAGGCCAAGGGAGAGGGGCCCACCGCGAGTAACCCCTCCGCCCAAGATGAAAGGCCACAAAAGAAGGCCAAGGGCGAAGAGCTCACCGCGAGTAATCCCTCCGCCCAAGATAAAAGGCCACAGAAGAAGGCCAAGGGACTCACCGCGAATACGCCCAATATAGAAGGCCACAGAAGAAGGCTAAGGGTGAGGGGCCCACCGCGAGTAACCCCTCCGCCCAAGATGAAAGTCCATAAAAGAAGGCCAAGATCGCGAGCGATCCCTCTTCCCAAGAAATAAGGCCACAAAAGAAGGCCAATGACGAGGGACTCACCGCGAGTAACCTCTTTGCCCAAGAAAGAAGGCCACAGAAGAAGGCCAAGTGTGAGGGGCTCACCGTGGGAAAACCCTCTACCCAAGAAAGAAGGCCACAGAAGAAGGCCAAGATCGAGGGGCTCACCACGAGCAATCCCTCTACCCAAGATGAAATGCGACAGAAAAAGGCAAAGGGCGAGGGGCTCACTGTGAGTAACCCCTCCGCCCAAGATAGAAGGCCACAAAAGATGGCCAGGGGCGAAAGGCTCACCACGAGCAACCCCTCTGCCCAAGATAGAAGGCCACAAAAGAAGGCCAAGGGTGAGGGGCTCACTTTGAGCAACCCCTCTACCCAAGATAGAAGGCCACAGAAAAAAGGTCAAGGACGAGGGGCTCACCATGAGTAACCCCTTTAAACAAAGTAGAAGGCTATAGAAGAAAGCCAAGAATGAGGGGCTCACCGTGAGTAACCCCTTCGCCCAAATTGATACCCAGATAAGGTGGTCCATTATAAGTGGCCTCATCTACAAAATATGGGATGAAGTGAGAGAACATTTAATCACCCTAAGGGTGATGATGAAGGAGCCCTAGGGTCCCTCAAAATAAAAAACCGAATTTATGGCGTACAAATCCTTTTGGTCTACCCAACACAAAAGACTTTGCACGAGGGGATAATGTAGAAGAGTGTTTCAAGCTTCACCACTATATTTATGAGTGAGGTCAAAGACCCCCCCTTCAGCTTACAAAAAATATATTAGAGAAGGAACCCCCAGGGTCCCTCCACCGCAGAAGTTCCATATTAGAGAAGGAACCCCAGGGCCCCTCCACTGCAGAAGCCCAAGTTTAGAGGGGCCACCGCAAGGGTCCCTGTAGAAACACGAGTTAAGAAGGGACACCGTGAGGGTCAATGCAGAAATGACATTTGAGAAGTTCCCTGCAAGGGCCACTGTAGAAGTCTAAGTTGAGAAGGGTCACCGCAAGTGTCACTGCTGAAATGACATTCGAGAAGTGCCCCATAAGGGCCACTTTAGAAATTACATTCGAGAAGTTCCCCACAAGGGCCACTATAGAAGTCCAAGCTGAGAAGGGTCACTGCAGAAATGACATTCGAGAAGTGCCCCGTAAGGGTCACTACAGAAATGACATTTGAGAAGTGACCCATAAGGGCCACTGCAGAAGTCCAAGTTGAGAAGGGCCACTGCAGAAGTGACATTTGAGAAGTTCCCCGCAAGGGTTACTACAGAAGTCCAAGTTGAGAAGGGCCACTGCAAGGGTCACTGCAGAAGTACAAGATTGAAAAGGGCCACCGCAAGGGTCACTGCAGAAATGACATTCGAGAAGTGCCACTGCAAGGGTCACTGCAGGAATGACATTCGAGAAGTGCCACCGCAAGGGTCGCTACAGAAATGACATTTGAGAAGTGCCCCGCAAAGTCCACTGTAGAAGTCCAAGATTGAGAGTGGGCGCCGCAAGAGTCACAGCGGAAATAACATTCGAGAGGTGCTGCCGCAAGGGTCACTGCGTAAATGACGTTTGAGAAGTGCCCCGTAAGGGCCACTGTAGAAGTCCAAGACTGACAAGGGCCGCCGCAAGAATAACTGCATAAATGACATTCGAGAGGTGCCGCCACAAGGGTCACTACAAAAATGACATTTGAGGAGTGCCCCACAAAGGCCACTGCAGAAGTCCAAGATTGAGAGTGGCCACCGCAAGATTCACTGCAGAAATGACATTCGAGAGGTGCCGCCGCAAGGGTCACCGCGGAAATGACATTTGAGAAGTGCTCCGCAAGGACCACTACAGAAGTCCAAGATTGAGAAGGGCCGCCGCAAGGGTCCCCGCAGAAACTCATATTGAGAAGAGTTACTACAAGGGTCCCTACATAAGCCCAAGTTGAGAGGGACTATGAAAGGGTCCGTGCAGAAATGACATTTGAGAAGGAACCCCCCAAGGCTTCCTCAACAGCAAAAATGATGTTTGAGAAGGACCCCCCCTACTAGGGTTCCTCAACAGTAGAAACTTACTTAGAAGGAGGGACCCACAAGGTCCTCCCCCCTTAGCTCCCAAAAAACTATGTTAGGATGATGGGGTGTCTACCATAAGCAACCCCTCATCATGAAAAAGAACATAAGTACTAACACTTATTTTCTTGTACAGGTTGCCTAGTTGAGCAAGCAGGGCTCAAGTAGGCCAGTTGGGACCTCCTGGGAGTTTTGACTTGGCGGCTGAGGGAGAAGGTATGTTGAGAAAGCTCAACCACTTAGCACGATAGGATTGAGAGAATACAAGTACGAGACCCTAGGGTCGCCCAGTCCTCACACACCTCACACTTAGTCATAAGTGAAGTGAGCAGCCAAAGGGATGGATGCTCACAAGAAAAGAACTGTTTATAAAATGATTTTAAAGGAGAGGGTTCTCTAAATCCCTCTCAAGAAAAATTATTTTAGAAGGGGGGCCTCAAGACCCCGCTCTAGCTTACAAAGATTTTAGAGGAGGTGGTCCTCGAGACCCCCCCTCAAGTTTATAAAGTTTGTACCAAAAGTTACTGTTTCAAAAGATATTTAGCAAATCAGATATTTTTTCTCCATTAGAAGACATATTTGCTTTTGAACTTTGATTGGCACCAGGGGGCATCTGCCAGAGGGGACAGGCAGAGTTGCCTACAGGTAGGGACAAATAGTACACTGCAGACTTTGTCCCTCACCAACCCTCTCAGTTTTGGCGCCAAAAATGCCAACCCTGCCTTAGAGTCCAAGTATAAATAGGACCCCTGGGCAAGGTCATGAATTTAGAAAAACTCAATAGCAAAGTCACTCTGTCAAAATCACACCAGAACCTCTCTAGTATTCTCTCTCTGCTCTCTCTAAGTGCTAAGTGCCTTGTTCTTTCACTCCCCACTCATAGCCATCACTCCCAGGAGCTCCTCTTGAGAAAATTACTATTATTGTTGTGGAAGTTCATCTTCTTGCAGGGATGGTGTTCCAGCTTGAGCTCCATTTTTACCAAAAGGAGAAGGTCTCATCAGTAGTTGCTCCAGAAGTTTTTGAAAACCTTGCAGACAGCGTCCATTGGAGTGGGTCATGCCTCACCCTTTCCAGTTATTCATATACCCCAGTGTCGCTACCCTCCTACAGATCCCAAGAGGAGAATTTTGCGCTATCTGTTGCTCGCGCAAACATAAATAAATCAAAGGCTGGAAATGATGCATGGAAAGGATCTATTCAGAGATTGGAAGAAAGGTTAGGGGAAATGGCTAAGGCCAAAAACCCTCTCTAAAGAACCTTTTTCAAAGGATCTCCATTTATACGGGCAACTGTGGATTTCCCCACACCATCAAAGTTCAAGGATCCTGTGGTAACACCGAAGTACGATGGAAAAACCAATCCTGTTCTTCACATAGAACAGTACCAAGCTGTAGCAGATATTTATGCAGTTCCTGATGAAATGAGGTGCATGCCATTCTCAGGAACCGTTATCGAATCTGCTTACATATGGTACAACAGCCTTCCTCGGGGGAAGATAACAACCTTCCATCAACTGGCAGAGCTCTTTATAGGAAATTTCTGTTTTGGTGCAAAGCCAGTTAAAAGGGGAGTACATCTTTTGAGTGTTAAGCAAAAAGTTGGAGAAAGTACCAAGGACTATATCAATTGTTTTAACAACAAGAAACTGGAGGTTATCGACTATGAGGAGAAGATAACCATTACAGCTCTCATGAGTCGTCTCTTACCAAACAAGTTGTACTACACCTTAGCCAAATATCCCCCTAAATCTATGGATGAATTGATGGCAAAAGCAACCAAAATTATGAACATCAAAGAAGCTTTAGATGTGAAGAAGAATTCTGAGGCAAAGGCAGAAACTAAAGCTGAAGGCAAGTCGGAGAGGAAATATTACAAGCATAACGGTTGGAGCAAGAAGACGAAAGGCAAAGAAATGTTGGAACACTTTAGGAAGTATACAAATTATACTCCCTTAAAGGTGTACATAAACCATGTTTTGGAGGATATCAAGAACAACGAGGAACTGAATTGGCCAGAAAAACCGAGATCAGCTCCCAAAAGAAGGGATAAATCCAAGTATTGTGAGTTCCATAAAGACCATGGTCACATGACCAAGCAGTGTGTAGCTCTCCAAAATGAGATAGAGGCACTCATTAGACTAGGAAAGCTTAATATGTATGTTGATCGCAAGAATGGTGGGAAAACCAACAATAGAGCTTGATAGAGATTAGTATCTCCTTGATGAACAAGAGACGATAAGAAAAGGGACCATGAAGATGATCCTGAAGATCACCCTGATCTCTTAAAAAGGCTAAGATAGCCTGAGCGTGAGATATTTTCAATCCATTTTGGTTCATTAGATTATAATATGATTACAGGTGGATACGCAGGAAGGGGTGATCATACCGTTGAAAGGAAAGCTTACTCAATAAGGCTTAAGCTTGTTCCTATATACAACGAATAAATATGGCAGAAGAAGATCGCCCGAGGAAGGTTAGCAAAGAAAAGATAGTCATCGGTTTTTCTCAAAAGGATCTGGAAGGCGTTTTGTATCCTCATGATGATCCTCTAGTGATCAAAATGAGAATGAAGGATGTAATCATTTTAAGGGTGCTGGTGGATAATGGTAGCTTGGAAGACATCATGTTCTACCCCTGCTTCGATAGTTTGAACTTGAAACTTGGTCAGTTGGAACCATACCACAGGCCTCTCATTGGGTTTTTCAGAGAAAAAGTTTTTCCACTTGTAACGATCAAGTTAGACATGTTGATTGGTACCTGGACAACTTACAGATCAGAGAAGGTTCGTTTCTTCGTAATGGATAAAAATATCCAGTCAGCCTATAATATAATCATGGGAAGAGTAGGTTTAAAAAAGTTTAAAGAAGTTCCAACCACTATACATCAATGTTTAAAGTTCCTGACCAACTTTGGGGTTTGAATTGTGAAGGGAGATCAAAAAGTAGCTCAGGAATGCTACCACTCCTCTGTCGAGCAAGAAGAATGGGAGAATGCTAGGAAGAACACAACCACTTATAAAGTGGATGAATCTTATGAGTCTGACATTGAAACCTTAGACCCAAGAGATGAAACAGAACTCGTTAAAGGCCAAGTTATGGAGGTAACATAAAGTATTATTCTGGACAATGAGCAACCAGAAATAACAACTCAGATTAGTGCTTCGCTTGATCCAATATTGAAGCAAGAACTGGTGGCATTTTTGAAACATAAATCACGAGTATTTGCGTAGAATCATGAAGATATACCTAGGATAGACCCAGCTTTCTTATGTCACGAGCTCAATGTCAATAAGGAAATCAAACCAGTGAAGCAAAGAAGAAGAGTCTTTAGTCCGGAGAAGAATAAGGCTATTCAAGAAGAAGTGAAAAAGCTGCAAAAAGCTTCTTTCATCGAAGACGTGAAACACCCTGATTAGCTGACTAATGTTGTGATGGTTAAGAACAAGAATAACAAGTGGAGAATGTGTGTGGACATCACAGACCTGAATGAAGCTTGCCCAAAAGATCATTTCCCTCTACCCAGGATAGATCAACTAGTAGATGCAACTTTGGGGCATCAGCTGCTAAGCTTCATGGATGCCTATTTTGGATATAATCAAATTAAAATGAAACTAGAAGACATGGAAAGTACCTCTTTCATTACCCCACGAGGAACATATTATTACAATGTTATGCCTTTTGGTCTAAAAAATGCAAGTGCTACATATCAGCTACTGATGAACAAGGTGTTTACGAAGCAGATTGGAAAAAATATAGAGGTGTAGGTCGATGACATGTTGACCAAAATCAAGAAAGTTGTCGACCATATAGCTGAATTAAGCCAAACATTTGATCAGTTGGAGAAGTACCAGATGAAGTCGAACCTGACCAAGTGTGTTTTGGGGTTACAAGAAGGCATGTTCCTCGGGTACATTGTGAATCAAAGGGGCATTGAAGCAAATCCTGACAAGATAACAACCTTGCTGGAGTTACAATCTCCAACCATCAAGAAGGAAGTACAAAGCCTTATGGGGAGTGTTGCAACCCTCAACAGATTCATCTCCCGAGAACCTGATAGATGTCTTACATTCTTCAAGGTGCTAAAAAATACCTTTAAGTGGAATGATGAATGTGAGCATGTATTTTTAAATTTGAAGAGATACTTGGGGATGCCTCCTCTATTGTCCAGGACAGGGGAAAGGGAAAAATTATACATGTACTTAGCTGTTTCAGAAAGTGCAATCAGTTTGGCCTTGATAAGAATAGAAGGCAGAGTGCAAAAACGAGTTTATTATACTAGCAAGGCATTCAGGGGAGCAAAAGTCAGGTACCCAAAACTAGAGAAGTTGGCATTAACATTGATTGAAGCAAGCAAGAGAATGAAGCCATATTTTCAAGCCCATACATTAGTGGTATATACTGACATGCCACTCAGACAGGATTTACATAAGCTAGAAAAGTCTGGAAGATTGATGTACTGGGTAGTGGAATTAAGTGAGTACGACATTATCTACGAGCCGAGATCCTCTCTCAAAGGACATGCAGTGGCAGATTTCATTGCTGAGTATACTTACCCAGATGTCCCCGACCAACAGGGGCTAATGCCAAGCAACTAAGGGATGCAAAAGGACCAATATAAACTATCCCCGATCAACTCCCAGCAGCAGAATTTCCAGAAGGGATAACTACCGATCAACTAGAATTTTTTGGTAAGGGGCAAGAGTTGAAGGAGAAGTGTGAAGACAGGAAGGACAAGATAGTTCATCAAGGGATTTTGTCAGACCAAGGGTTTGATGATAATATCCCTATATGGAATTTATATGTTGATGGTTCTTCGTGTGCAATTGGTTGTGGAGCTGGAATTATTCTCAATAGTCCAAACGGAATAGACATAGAATATGCTTTGTGTTTCTAATTCCAACCTTCCAATAATGAAGCTGAGTATGAAGCCGTGATTGTGGGCCTTAATTCAGCTAAATCATTGAATGCAGAGCAAGTGGTGGTGTTCAGTGATTCTCAACTAAAGGTAAATCAGATGCTGAGTCTTTATGCAGCAAAAGGGGAGTTCATGTCAAGGTATTTAACTAAAGCTATGGAGATTGCATCCAATTTAGCAGTTGTTCAAGTGATTATAATACCAAGACTGGAAAATGAAACGGCAGATGCACTTGCTCGATTAACCTCATCTACACGCACCAAACTAAGAAGAACAATACCCATTGAAATACTTCTAACACTACACCAAAACGCTCTTTTAGTAACAAATAATTTTTTTAATTACTAACACTATTTTACCATTACTATTTCTCACAATAAATTACCGTTACTAATCTCATATAAGTGTTAGTATTAATATTTTAAAAGTTACTTAAAAAAACAAAAGTGCTTAAATTTGCCTCCAAACCAAACAAATGCCCCGACTGTCACCAAAGCTAAAAAAAACTCTCAAAATCTGCCTCCCACCCAAACTAAATGAAAAAGCCCACATCCTTCTCCTCCATAGTCGTCGAACTCCATGGCTATTAAACTCCATGAGGTTACTTAGACATCATTGCAGCCTAGGGTTTCTAAAATAGCATCGCGGCCTAGGGTTCAAATAGTTCGGTATGGCTCACAATTTTCACACATTCGTCTCATCTTGTCCTTCATATACTATTTATTCCTCATAATTTATGGCATCTGTAACTCCGAGTTTTAATTAAAAAAAATGAGTTTTAACTAAGTTCTGTTGCACTTATGATTTGAGTTTTGATGTTTTGGGGTTTACTGTACTATTTGAGCGATTGTTATGTTAGACTTTAGATTTTGATAGGTTGTTTTCAGTTTGGGGTTTAGGTTTTGATTATTTGGAGTTTATTGTTGTACGCATAATTGTTTTTGGTTATATGGTTTGGAAAATAATGTTTAATGAAATGATTTTCATATGCATATTTTAAGATTATGTATGTGTGTGTGTGTATATATATATATATATATATATATATATATATATATATATATACACACTGATTTACAAGAGATAGAGTTTCTCAGAATTGTGGGTTTAATGATTTGGGTATTTCGGGGTTTTTCGACAATTTCCCCCTAAAATCAATTGGAAAGATAAATAAAGAATTCTTCCACTTTTCCCACCGTCTATTTTATTTGATGTTGCTTCATTGATCTTCTTAAATGAGAAATGTTAAATTTTATATCTCATTGAAAAACTAATTTAGAACCATTCCTCTTATTTATGATTCATGAATATGATTCGCATTGATTGCCTATTTTTCATTTATTAGTGTTTGATTTCATTACATATGTAGTTTTTGAATATGTTAGATTTCATTACATATGTAGTTTCACCTTAACCAGATCAAGAACCTACTAGGCTTTGCTATATTCAATATTAGTTACATTAAAGGCAGCCTTTTTCCTGAAAATTATTTCAATGATGAGTGTTCGTGCCTAGGTAAGTGTTTTCTTATAGTTTATATTTTATAATTTACCTTCAAAATTTGAATTTAAGTTATTCAATAACTTTTTGTATTGAAATCACAAATAAAGATGACGATCAAGAAGCTTATGCCAATGGATGCCAAGTCACGGAGACTGACTGATTGGATGGAGAAAGTCAACTGGATTGCATTTATCTGAAGAATATATTATGAGTTTAAAATCGTTTTTATTTTTTATTTCTTACAAGTTTGATTTTTTTATTACTGGTTCTTATGATGCATTGAAGAAGAAATACCTAAAGACACTTATGTTCTGTGTGTTAAGCAAAACAAAATTTCAATGATTGAGGAATATTTGGGTAATATCATGAGAAAACTTGAAAATTTTATGAGTAATTAGTTGCTCAAAGTGCAACGTTTTATAATGTTTCGAATTCTTGTGTGTTTGGAACAAATATTTGATTGCGAGGAACAATCCAGCATTAGGGTGTGGTGATGAGTTGTCTAATTTTTTCGAGTCATATGGAGATGGTGGAAGAGTAAGCTCCCTCTCCACTCCCTCTCTCTCTCCTCTCTCTCTCTCTCTCTCTCTCTCTCTCTCTCTCTCTCTCTCTCTCTCTCTCTCTCTCATAGCATGTGAACATATATGATTATAGTTTCTTAATTTTAAATTCATTAAGTGAGTACTAACACAATTGTTTTATCTTGATAACATGGTGTTATATGATATGCTGGTCCCAATTGATAGAAGGAGCTTAGCTCAATTTTCTCTATATTAACACTTTTAACTTTTGATGAATTTTATTCAAATAAATTGACATAAACATGTCTTTATGTGTAAGGCACATTAATTTTCCAAGAAAGAAAGTCCAACGCTGAATGGATATGTTTGAAGGGATACGTTTGCAATAGTTGAGTCATGAGTTGGTGACATACCTCGATCTTAGTTAATTGGAGTGCATTTATCATGCTCAAATCCGTTGATTGTGAGTTTTGATCTTGATACTCTATGTGAACATTGAAATCTTGATCTTATAGGTCATGGTGGTGTTATGATCAGTCTTGGTCTTGCAATTGCCAATGTCTAATATTTGCTAGTCGTGTGTGATGGTGATAATGTGCATGTGTTGCTAGCGTAGTGTCGATTGTTCTTATGAGGTGTTTTTTTTGTAGTGGTATAATGTTGGTTGTGAATTTCTTCGACGACAGTTGTTATATGGGTACACCAATATTTGTACCACTTATGCCGCTCCTACAAAATTTTATACAAGAAAATGTACCTTTTGGCTATAAATATGCTTGATGTCACAAAATGAATATTTTAAAAGAAATTTTTTGACTTGTTTGAGTTTACTTCTTTTGTGAAATTGACGATGTTTACATTCGCACCAATCAGAACAAAGACATAATATAAGACTTGATCAAAGTAAAACATGAATATGAAACAAATTACCTTGAAATTAAACGAATTGTTTATATATCTAATTTGAATCTGATTTTTCTCGAGTTTCTCATGGAATGCACCAACCGGTCATGAATTTCTAAGTTCATTTGCCATCCCTTATTATTCTAGGACATCTTATTTTACTCATGATTGAAATTTCCCTTGTGTCTATCATGTAGCACTGATTTGAGGTTAAACCAGCCACGGTATGCGACACTCCCTAACATAATGAAAGCAAAATCAAAAGTCATAACGAAACTTATCCCTCAAGAATTGAATGTGGAAATACAATCCGACTTGGAGGTGGTTCAAGTTACTGAACCCTCAAAAGAAAAGCGGGGTTGTTGGTTTCTTCCATAGAAGAATTGATTGAAAAGCCGAAAAATGAGGCTCCTGGAAGGTGGACCCACCGTATTCTTCATCGGATCTACACTATCACTTGCAACATCGTGGACTTATGTTCAATTGCTAGGCAAAATCTAAAGAGACTTGTCATGTACATTGACAAGGTTACCTTTCATTGTTCCTGATCAGATGCTTATTCTTATGATCCTCGTTTATGGTGAGAATTCATTTTCAAGGGTTTTTATGCTATCATTTGTATATAAGACCTTGTTGATTGTGTATATATAAGTGTTTGCTCTATCTTAGCCACGCATTTAGAATTGTAAATACATGTTTGGTACCATCTACAGTTTATTTATTTATTTTTAAATATGCTGCAATACATAGTATTTTCATGAGACACCAGTTACTTCCAATTCCAAGTTTTTATATTAATTCTTAGATGACCACTATAATGTTGTAATAATTCAAGTTTCCGCAATATCTTAATACAAAATAAGAGGAAAGACTTTCACTCTATAAAGCACCGACTTCCACGCCATTTATTTGCATTCTGAACTACGATATTTTTTTCTTCAGTTATCCCCCCTGACTAGTCCCTACATTTCCCACCCATTTTTGTGTTCAAGTTGTACATTAGTAATCTGGATATCCTTTGAGGCAGCCTTGCAAATGTCATACATTGTTAGCCCTGCAGTCGTGACAACAGTCATTGCTTCCATTTCGACCCCAGTTTTGCCTGTTGAAGCAACCTCCCCTTGTATTTGATCGCTAAAATCACGAGGGTTCACAGGACTATTGGTATCTAACTTTTTCAAACACTGTTAGACATCAATCATCAACGGGTAAACAATGTAATCAATATTGGTACTAGTTGAGATAAGTCGCCCAATTAATAGTTTTTTTAACATTGTTTTCTTTTAAGCCTTCCTGCAAAACAGAATGACATGATGGGTGGGGTCGGGTTTGGGGGGAGATATGTTATGTCAAATAGAGCATTACTGTTTTTTTTTTTTGGGGGGGGGGGGGGGGGGGGGTAAGGTTAAGTAAAAAAGACCCTAATAATGATTTATTCATTAATTATGTTTATGTACCACTAGATTAGGAAATTCAGAGTTTTCACACTCACATATATGATTACTATATTGATATCATATTTTGATTTTGTAATAATTTGTTTCTGTTTGCAAAGAAAATAATTGGTGTAACATTAATTTGAAGGTCTAAATTTACTAAAGATCAGATGGTCTTTAGATCTCACCTCGGTGAAGCAAGCATATCTGTGGATTAGGGTTATTTTTGGCTCCTTTGCTGTAGGACTTCTTGGCTACGTTGTTGTAAGGTATTGATTATTTCAAGAATCCTAATAATTCAGTTATCTAATTTCTTAAATTTCATCTTAATTGATGCAATTGATGGAGTTGACACTCGATCGGCCGTAGAACATAGTTGTGCTTGTACTTATTATTTAATAGCAGTGTCTTATTATGGATACAATAAGGAGTATTTTCTATGAATATTTTTTGATTTGTTCAAGGGTAGTTAGTAATATACACCAAAAGTACCCCCAACATATACACAAAATATTCTTGTTGACTGTTTTTAGTAATATACACAAAAATATGAATTATAATCTACTTACCCCCAACATATCCATGTTCAACTTTTTTTTCAAATATAGTGTCTGCGTGTTGAGTCACGTATCACATCTCTGTGTCCCTACTTCATAGGTGTTGGGTTTTCTACAAGTCTAAACTCTTGGGCATTATTCTTTTGATTCGAGTTTTACGGTTTGTAAGCTTTAGTGGTTGGCCTGCTCATCCACTTTTTTTCTCATTTTTTTATTTTATAAATATCAGCTCATAGCGAGATCAACTTGAAAAAATCTAAAAAATGGAATTGTGGACCTGTGCTTTTATATTTCTCCTAGGAACAGGAATATATGGAAAAATTTGATATGCCAGAGAAGGCTTGAATGACGAAATGTTGATACTCGCAACGAGGCCAACACGCATATCGTAGAAGAAGAAATAGGAGACGTTATTGATGGAGAGTTGTGCATGATATGACTTAGTAGTAGGCGCAGATACGCATTCCATGTGGGCATATGGCTTGATTCCAACGTTGTGCCCTATCTGAATTTTTATATGAAATTGAGGGGGTCACATTTATTTCTCTTTCAAGATTGGATAATAATCATGGTCGAGGCTTTAATGGTAATCCAAATTTTGGCAGATGTTATAATTGTGATCGAGGATTTAATGGTCGAGGAGGGAGATCTAATTGGAATTAGAATAGACTAAAATGTCAGTTGTGTGGAAAACTAGGTGAAATTGCATTCAAATTCTATGAGTGGTTTAATTCCTCATTTCAAGGACCCGTGCCATTTGAATATCAAGGTAATAATCGTTATTGGCCTTAAATGTCTGGGAAAAGGCTGTAATGCTAGCTTCACCAGAATTAGTTTCTGATATCAACTGGTATCCGAACTCAGGTGCTACAAATCATTGCACACCTGAATTGAACAAACTCGTAGATTAAGAACCTTATGATGGTACTGAAAGAATTCAAGTATTACGACAGGAATGCAATAGCAATATATGCAAGGGATCAATTGTTGAATTATGTATTAGGTATTATTCCTCGTGGTCTTTGTTGGGATGAGTGGTTTCAAGCTACCTCGAGCCTTAGTCGCTGGCTTTGCTTTTCTCCAATTTTTTTGGGTTGAAATTGTTGGGCTTCTAAGATAACTAACTATTATTATGCTCATCTATTTTTGTTCAGGTCAAACTTTTGGAACCACAATTACTTTTGTAGTAATAGATCGATGGACCCTGACAGTTGCCTTCGTTGGAGATTCCCATTGCACCTTATCAATACCATATTTTCATTGGTTACATTTATTTCCCCAGTTTTTCGATCATATTTTCACCTTATCAATACCATACTTTTGGGAAGGATATTGCTAGGTCCATGTTTATTTAGTTTTTCATTAATTTTTTCTTAGTGTTCTTTTTGAGTAAAGTTATGTATACCTATACAAAAAATGAATCCAAAATGTATGACACCAATTGGTTAGTGGGTCAAAATCATTACCAAGGCTATGGTGTAACACAACACTGCTAGAACATCATGTCCTATTACCTTTATCTGGGGTTATTAACTTTGCTTATAATCTCCTTGACTTGATATTTGTTACTGTAGGTGGACCTTATGGAACAAGTTTTGGTAGCTCTGAGGGAGGAAATCCTGCACTGTATGGCGATAGATACGGGCTTCATCTAGTACGGATGTTAATAATAATTTACGTTTTATTTTTCTCTTCCAGTCCTCGCTATATTATGACATGTTATACAACCTCGTTATTTTGGTTGCTTAAATGTTTCTACATTGTTTATTAGGGTGCTTCTGATAAGGGACCCCTGTACGGGTCGAGTTCTAGTTCTGCTTTGTGGGGAGGACTTGAGAAGCCTCCTATGACCCATCACTGAAATCTAAATAACTTTATGCTTAAATTGCAGAAATGATGCACTTTGTTTTACTTGTTTGTGGTTATCCTGTATGAAATGGATAGAAGTGTATGATTTTTCTACGCTTGGTATTTTATTTGAATTCTATCAGTTATCGTAGCTAACTTATATAGGAGAGTTCATGGACGCATGCAAAAAGGCAATAGGAGTGGCTATCAAAATGGACTATCTCCCGCGTAGAAAAAAGTTTTGCAAAATGCGTATGGTCCAATGCGTCTGAGATTCTTTAATTTGGTCATTTTCTTTACTTGTATCTAAATAATATAACATTTCATTTGTTTTGTGTTGATACTAAATTTAGTATGCTGAAATAGCTCAATAAAGTGAAGACACGTGGCAATCTACATGGCAACAACCAACACTTCCGAGGAACTCACACGCTCCGAGGAACCATACTACAACAAGGAACACTGCTTCCCCGAGGAACTCATACGCTCCAAGGAATAAGAAATCTCCGAGGAACTTTTGAGTACCGAGAAGCTTAGGCGGTCCGAGCAACTCAGGCGGTCCGAGCTGCACCTCGAACAAAGCATTAATAGCAGGATAACCAACAGTTTGATTGTTCATTAAATGCTTATCATTCAGACGCATACGCTTAAAGGGCATTGAATGTATTACCCTTTCATATGTACATCATTTAATGTATTACCCTTTCACATTACAGCCTCAAGGCTATAAATACATTGTACAATCCTCATTATGGGGGGACCGGAATTTCTTGATAGAACTTGTAATCGAGAATTCCCATACAGTCAGAAATAACATAACAGTGGACGTAGGCCATTCTTACAAGGCTGAACCACTTTAAAAAACTCTTTGTTTCATTTATTTTATCTGTGATTAAAAAATTAGATACGATCTAATTTTTTACATCAACAGATTGGCGTCGTCTATGGGAAACGACTGGTAATATCATTTTTCATCAAAAATAATTCATCATAAATGGCTGATATTCCAGAATCCAGCAATCGAAACGCTGGAAGCCCTTCAAATCCATCTGCTCCACCAAATATTCCAGATCTGGATGGAATAATGACAAATTTGGCTCAGGGCCAGACTATAATGCAAGAAACTATGCGATAACTCATACAAATCCTCCATGGCGGTGTACCAACCCATTCAGGACTGCGAAGTATCCAAAGAAATACCCGCGCACCTTCTTCACATACTAGACATACCGATTCATATCGCAATAAGGAGTCTGAAGATTTTTCTTATCAACCTGGACGAACTTCATTAGTGCGAGCCACGGATACTGAACAACGTATCACTCTCTCCCCAGAAAGGACCAGTGCACTAGAAAGATTAAACAGGGTATCTCCTTTTGATCGATTAGGTCATAGGAGGAGCAAAAAGACTCCTAGAGCTGCATCGAAGAGTTTGTGACGACCATCAGATTTAAGGGAAGGATCTGCTCAATCGCGACCAGCTGCTCGTCAAGATAGATCCCAGGAAGCCACATCAACTCGATCAGTTGCTCGAACCAACCGGCCCGAGGAAGGAAATGACGCATGGAAAGGCTCTATTCAAAGGCTGGAGGATAGATTGGTGGACTCTACAACAAACCTTTGTTCGAGGAACACTTTTTGTCCAGGCCATTGTAGATTTTCCAACACCATCAAAATTCAAAGCACCTGTTGTGACCCCCAAATATGATGGAAAAACTGAACCCGTCCTTCATATAGAACAATACCAAGCTGCAGCCGACATCTATGCTGTTCCAGATGAGATGAGATGCAGGGCATTCTCGGGAACTCTTACCGGATCTGTTCAAATGTGGTATAATAATCTTCCTCGGGGTAAGATCTCAACTTTTCTTCAACTGGCTGAGTTATTCATTAGGAATTTCTGTTTTGGGGCAAAGCCAGTTAAACGAGTAGCACATTTGTTAAGTGTTACACAAAAAGCTGGTGAGAGCACCATAGATTATATAACTCGTTTTAATAACGAGAAACTTGAAGTCATTGATTATGAGGAGAAGACAGCAATTACCGCCTTGATGAGTGGACTATTGCCAAACAAGTTGTACTACACTTTGTCCAAAGATCCACCTAGAACCATGTCGGACCTGATGGGAAAAGCGTCCAAGATTATGAATGTCGAGGAGGCTATGGCTGCAAAGAAGAACATGGATGCTAAAGAAACCAAGGTGGAAGGTGATAAAGCTAAGAAGAAAGAGCATAAGAACAATGGTAATGACAAACATTCAAAAACTAGGTTGGTATGGGACGTAATGAAGAAATTTGCTAATTATACTCCTTTAAAGAAGGATATCAACCATGTTCTAGAAGAAATCAAGAACAACGAGGAATTAAACTGGCCAGAGAAAATGAAGGCAGATCCTGACAAGAGGAATAAGGCAAAGTATTACGAGTGTCATAAAGATCATGGCCATATGACCAAAAATTGCATAGCTCTTCAGAATGAGATTGAAACATTCATCAAACGAGGAAAGCTGGCAAAGTATGTTGATCATGGAAACGAAAGAAGGAACAAAGACCGAACAAGAGAGAGGTCTAGATCTCCCGTCGAGCAGAGGAGAACTAGAAAAGAAACCATAAAGTTGATCCAGAAGACGATCCCAATCTTCCCAAGAGACCAAGGCAACCAGAACGAGAGGTATTTTCAATACGCTTTGGGTCATTTGACTGTAATGTTATAACAAGTGGAGATGCAGGAGGAGGAGACCTTACTGCAGAGAGAAAAGCTTACCTTTTTGAGGCTCAAGCTTGCTCGTACATTCAACGAATAAATCTAGCCGAGGAGGATCACCCGAGAAAGGTGAAAAAAGAGAAATTGGTCATTGGTTTCTCAAAGAATGACCTTGAAAGTGTTCTATATCCTCATGATGACCCATTGGTGATCAAGATGAGAATGAAGGAGGCTATGATTTCAAGAGTGTTGGTCGATAATGGTAGCTCGGCAGACATCATGTTCTACTCATGCTTCGATAGTTTAAATCTAAAGCTATCTCAATTGGAGCCTTATCATAGACCCCTCCTCGGTTTTGCTGGCGATAAAGTATTTCCACTTGGGACGATCAAGTTGGATATATTCATTGGTACGTGGCCTGCTTGTCGGATAGAAAGAATACGCTTCTTGGTGATGGATAAGAATGTTCAATCATCATACAATATCATCATGGGAAGAGTAGGATTGGAGAAATTCGAGGTTGTACCATCTACAGTGCATCGATGCCTAAAATTTCCAATAAATTTTGGAGTAGGATTTGTGAAAGGTGATCAGAAAGTAGCTCGGGAATGCTATTATTCATCCGCCGAGCAAGAGGAACTGGAAGAATATAGGAGAAAGACTACTACCTATCAAGTGGATGAAGGTGCAGAAATTGAAACATTGGATCCTAGAGATGAGTCGCAACTCGTGAAGGGTGAAGTGGTGGAAGCTACTGAAAACATCATTCTAGACGACGAGCACCCTGAACGTACTACTCAAGTAGGTTCATCGTTGGAAGCCTCATTAAAACAGGAATTGATAACTTTCCTAAGAAGCAGAAAGAAAACTTTTGCGTGGAGTCATGAGGATATGCCCGGGATAGACCCAAATTTCTTATGTCACGAACTCAATGTGAATAAGGAGATCAAGCCAGTGAAGCAAAGAAGAAGAGTGTTCATCCCCGAAAAGAATCAAGTTATACCGGAGGAAGTAGAGAAGATCCAGAAAGCTTGCTTCATTGAAGATGTTAAATATCCAGACTGGTTAGCCAATGTGGTGATGGTAAAGAAGAAAAACAACAAGTGGAGGATGTGTGTAGACTTCACCGACCTCAACAAAGCATGCCCAAAGGATCACTTTCCATTGCCCGGAATTGATCAACTAGTCGATGCTACCTCGGGACATGAGCTGCTGAACTTCATGGATGCTTATTCTGGCTACAATCAGATTAAAATAAAACCTGAAGACAGGGAAAGTACTTCTTTCATTACCCCTAGGGGAATTTATTATTATAATGTTATGCCTTTTGGTTTAAAAAATGCAGGTACGACATATCAGCGTCTGATGAACAAGGTCTTTGCTGAACAAATCAGTTGCAATATGGAAGTCTATGTTGACGATATGCTAACAAAGTGCAAGAAAGCTGCCGATCATCTAGTTGACTTAAGTCAGACTTTTGATCAACTGGATAAATACCAAATGAAGCTGAACCCAACGAAGTGCATATTTGGAGTACGAGAAGGCATATTTCTTGGGTACATTGTCAATCAACAAGGCATTGAGGCAAATCCTGAAAAGATCAAAGCTCTATTAGGGCTGCGATCTCCAATGACGAAGAAAGAGGTGCAAAGTCTTACAGGACGAGTAGCAGCACTCAACAGATTTGTATCACGAGCAACTGATTGATGTCTCCCATTCTTCAAGACACTCCGAAAGACTTTTGAGTGGAATGATGAATGTGTGAAGGCTTTTCAAGACTTGAAGAAATACTTGGGAGCACCTCCACTGTTGTCCAGGCCGGTGATGGGAGGAAAATTATACTTGTATCTAGCAATATCGGAGAATGCAGTTAGCTCGACGTTGATAAGAGTGGAGAACGGAGTACAAAAACCAATCTACTACACAAGTAAGGCCTTCCAAGGAGCAGAGATCAGATATCCAAGGGTGGAAAAGTTAGCACTGGTGCTGATTGAGGCGAGTAGGAGAATGAGGCCATACTTCCAGGCTTATACTATAGTCGTATATACTGATATGCCGTTGAGGCAAGCCCTTCATAAACCAGAAAAATCAGGGAGATTGATGTACTGGGCAATAAAGCTCGGTTAATACGATATAGTCTATGAACCCAGATCATCGCTTAAAGGGCAAGTTGTAGCGGATTTTATAGCAGAGTTCACCTATCCTGATACCCCCGAGGAGCAAAAGTTGCTCGCTGATCAACCTGTGGATGTTACAGGATCAACAAACACAAGCTCAGATCAACTTAGGTTGGTAAAAGGGCAAGTGGATGTTACAGGATCATCAAATTCGAGCTCAGACTAACTCCGGTTGGTAAAAGGGCAAGATAAGATGGTCGACAAAGAGCGAGAAATATCAGGGGAAGATGAAAGGAAGTAACAAATATTTCACTGAGGAACTCTGACAGATCAGAAATTTGAAGACGAGTTACCTATATGGAGGCTATATGTAGATGGCTCATCTTGCACAACAGGTTGTGGGCCGGGGATAGTTTTGAGCACTCTGGACAAGGTCGACATGGAATACGCCCTACGTTTCCAATTCAAAGCTTCCAATAATGAGGCTGAGTATGAGGCCATGATTGCAGGTCTTAGTTTGATAAAAATTATGGAGGCGCAGCAGGTTATTGTTTTCAGTGATTCTAAATTGATCATAAACCAAATGATGGGAGTATATGCAGTCAAAGGAGAATTAATGATCAGATATCACGCAAAGGCAAACAAGATGGTGTTGGAATCTGCTGCTATTCAACTGGTCAGAATACCGAGAACGGATAATGCGAGAGCAGACGCCCTAGCTCGATTAGCCTCAGCTACTCGTACCGAGCTCCTGAGAACAATCCCAATTGAAGTTTTAGCTGGTCGAAGTATAGATGAAGATCTGACGATGAACTTTATTACCCTTGATTTAGGACCATCTTGGATGGATCCTATCAGGGCATATATTGAAGAGGGAGAACTACCAATTGACAAGCTCACAGCCAAGAAATTGAAGTTTAAAGCTGCTCCGTATGTATTAACTAACGGTATTCTATATAGACGAGGAATTATGGAAGCTTTGCAGAGATGTGTGCATCCCACCGAGGTGAAAGATTTAATTGAAGAGGTCCATGAAGGGTCCTGTGGAGCCCATGTAGCAGGTAGGACGCTTTTGCAAAAGGTGATGGTGCAGGGATACTACTGGCCAACGATGAGGGCTGATTGTATAGCCTATACCAAGAAATGTGACAAGTGTCAGCGATTTTCCTCCATCCGAAGAACTCCACAAGAATTTTTGACACCCATAACTTCCCCTTGGCCATTTGCCATGTGGGGAATAGATTTGGTCGGGCCACTGCCAATGACCAGAGGAAGATTCAAATACCTCGTCGTCGCAGTGGATTATTTTACTAAGCGGGTTGAAGCTGGGCCTCTCATCGATATGACGTACGACAAGGTGTACAAATTTGTTTGGAAGAACGTCATTTATCGATATGGTCTTCCTCATGCTTTCATCACAGACCATGGAACACAATTTGATAACGAGGAGTTTGTTGCCTATTGTCATCAGTCAAACATTTTGAAGATCCACTCAGCACCAGGCCATCCTCAAAGCAATGGACAAACTGAATTGACAAACAGAACGCTGTTGAATGGCTTGAAGAAAAGACTGGACGATGCGAAAGCAAATTGGATCAACGAGTTACTGTCAGTACTGTGGGCTTACTGAACTACTCCCTGAGTAGCAACAGGAGAATCACCATACATGCTGGCATTTGGAAGTGAAGCTATTATACCTGCCGAGTTGGGCCTCCCAACACACAGGGTACTGAATGTCAATTCCCCTGTCAGCGACTTAATGAGAATATTGGATTTAGACATGCTCGAGGAAGTTAGAGAATAAGCGGCCATCAGGAATGCTGCATACCAACAACGAACTGCTTTGTTCTACAATAAGAGGGTGAAGAAGTGCGACCTGAAAGAAGGAGACTATGTGCTGAAGAAAGTGATTCAAAAGCACAATAAACTGGAGGCAAACTGGCATGGACCATACTGAGTTACAGAAGTTGTTCGACCAGGAACTTACCGAATAGAAACTTTAGAGGGGGAGGAGTTTAAGAATGCATGGAACACAAAGCACCTACGCAAGTATTATCAGTGATGAATAAAATGAATTCCAAATTCTCTCTTTTTATTCAAAGTTTTCGGGGAATAGTTCTACACACTACTCGGCAAAACTCGGTAAAGCTCAGACTACTCAAATTTATTCTCGAAAAAGCCAACTAAGGTTGGTCGAGAAACAAATGTATTCCTCTGGGAAGTAAAGCTTGTATTCCTCCGGGAAGTAAAGCTACATGTATTCCTCCGGGAAGTAAAGCTACCTGTATTCCTCCGGGAAGTAAAGCTACCTGTATTCCTCCGGGAAGTAAAGCTACTTGTATTCCTCCGGGAAGTAAAACTTGTATTCCTCCGGGAAGTAAAACTTGTATTCCTACGGGAAGTAAAACTATATGTTCCTCGGGAAATAAAAGTATTCCTAAAAATGCCAACTTATGTCGGTTAGGAAGTAAATATATTCTCAAAAATGCCAACTTGAGTTGGTCGGGAGGTAAAATTATTCCAAAAAGTACCAAAGTTGCTCGTTAAGAAAAAATCCAATATGGCTGGTCGGGGATAAAAACCCACTAACTGTAGTTGGTCGACAAGGAAAGTTTATCGACTTTGGTTGGTCAGAAACATGTTATGAAGACGAGAAAGTGATCGAGCACCATTTTTTATACTCATAACTTTTTAATTATTACTAAGTTGGTCGAGAAACAAAACATCATTTTGACCAAGTGACTACTCGACAATAAGTTGGTCGACAAAAAACACAATATTATTATCTTTTTAATAGATACACAAGCACAGATGTAAAGTGTTTTATAATTACAAGACAATAGCAATTAAGATTGCGAACAAAAATAAAAGTCTTTTATTAAAATCAAAAACAAATTACATTGAGAATGAAATGTATACTAACTATTACATCAAAATTCCTACTCTATTGGTTTCTTCCCCTCTGCTTTTGAAACAGGTTCCTCGCCAGCCGGCGGATCATTTAAAGCAAGAGGAGAATTTATAAAATTAAGATCTTTCAACATCCTGATATTCATCACGGATGGTCGATCTAGGAGGTGCTCGGGACGAGATATCTCGACACTTGAATGGAGATTATAGTCGCCGAGATATTTGGAAATTAAGCATCGAGGAATGGACCGAGGAGGGATCCAACTCATATCAAGTTTGAATGGTGGCACGGGTAGGTCGAGCAGCCCAGGATCATGGTAGTCCTACAGGTAATGACCCCGTTCGAGTTGCAGCACACCTAAGGCATTCAATCAGCCTTGCTTGTAGCCACTACACCAAAATGGCCAAATTGTCACCTTTCAGCCGGCCAGCCTTGTCAAGGTCATTGACCGTGACAAAAAACACACGTTTTGTGTTACAGTCGTTGACCTTGACACAACCGTGACAAGAAATTGTCACAGTCATTGACCGTGACAATTTTACTCGTCACAGACTTGTCACGGTCAATGACCGTGATAATTCTTTAAATAATTGTCACGGTCAATGACCTTGACACGACCGTGACAATTTTTACAGCAAAAACCCTTTCCCCCTTCTTTTTTCCCTCCCGTGCCGTTCCCTCCCTCTCTTTCTCTCTCGACGCTGCTCTCTCTCTCTCTCTCTCTACTTTCAGGTTTAATTCTCTCTCTCTCTCTCTCTCTCTTCCATTTATATATATGTTTGTGTGTATATATATGTGTGTATGTGTGTATATATGTGCGTGTGTGTGTGCGTGTGTGGGGGGTGGTGCAGGGTGGGCGGTAGGGGGTGGGGCAGGGTGGGGGTAGGGTGGGGGCAGGGTGGGGGTAGGGGTAGGGGTTAAAAATATAAATAAATAAGTAATTTTCTATAAATTTCCAAAAATAATATCCAAAAATGTAAATGTAAATAATATCCAAAAATAATATCCAAAAATGTAAATTTGTAGTAATTGTCATCCGAAGTTGCTAAAAGCATTCGATGTTAAAAAAGCATGAAAAATAAAATATTTTTTAAGATTTGTGGTGAATAACTAAAGTTAAAAAAATTAGTACTTTAGTCATTAAATTACTTTTTGAATTCGGGCGATGCGCGTAAATTTGTAGTAATTGTCTTATAATAAAGATCAATTAGTCTATGTTGTTGAAAAATTTGATCAAATTGGTTAGCCCTTCATATTAATTTATATGCCTCAAAGTTATTTTATCACTCTTAGTTTATATTTGTGATAATACTTTATGAACCACAACTTTAAGTTGATTATTTTAGAACTTAAACTTCAAGATACAAAAAATAATTCTATAGAACAGCTTAGATATCTTAACAAAACACATATCTAACATTGAATATGATTTATAAAAAGCACAAAACAATAGTAGAAATTCAATACAAGAAATTAACATTGAGATTATTTTAAATAGACAGTCACTACTGTGTGTGTGTGTGTGGTGGGTGGGGGGCTATTGTGTGTGTGTGTGTGTGTGTATGTGGTGAGTGGGGGTGGTGGTGTGTGTGTATGTGGTGAGTGGGGGGTGTGGAGGGAGGTGGGGGTGTGTGTGTATGTGTATGTGGTGAGTGGGGGGTGTGGATGGAGGTGTGTGTGTGTGTGTGTGTGTGGAGGGAGGTGGAGGTGTGTGTATGTGGTGAGTGGGGGGTGTGGAGGGAGGTGTGTGTGTGTGTGTGTGTGTGTGTGTATTTGAATTAACCCATGAATTTGTATTTTTGTATTTGAATTAACCCATGAATTTATTTTTGTATTTGAATTAACCCATGAATTTATTTTTGTATTTGAATTAACCCATTATATGAAACATACTTGAAATTAAATATAGTGCGCATAGATACTAGCATTCTAGTTCTTATGCGTACGCATTCAATAGCCCTTAGACCCGTTCAAGAGTCATTACCCCTGTAATGAGATCTCTCGAATTGTCCCGTTTGGACAGTTTGAGACTATATAATTTCTGTATAATATTCTTATTGGCTTAAAGTTGTTATTTTTGGAGGAAGTTCTGCAGTCGTATCTTAATGTTCTCTGGGTACATACTAGATTGACAAGTGTGACTGTTATTTCAATTGACCAATTGAAATAACACTCACACCTGCCAATCTACGTCGTGTACTTGGAGAACTAAGGGGATATGCTGTCGAATTTTTTTCAAATCGTAACAATGTGCATGAGCTGTTAAGTATATTACAGAAAAATGCAGTCTTGAATGGGATAGAACCACTTACCCTTTAATAGGATAATTAAATGATGGGATAATTATATAAAACATACTATAAATCTAAGTTTTGTTTACCTTTAATAGGTGTTTAGTTGTGGTAGCTGTGATGGGATATCCGAAATACAAAGAGTGGATGGGTGAGACTAATAAAATGGGGGATGTGTTTCGCAGAGGTGCTAACGAATTTGTGAAATATGCAAAGAGATGTCGTAATGATGAAGAGTTTCCGTGTCCGTGTGCTAGGTGTAAGAATGGTAAGGTGTTTGAGTGGAAAATAGTTGAACTACATTTGTTAAGACCGGGTATGCAAGATAGTTATCGATTTTGGAGTTTTCACGGTGAATTAAAAGTTCCTTTTGTCCCCGACCAACCTTCACAACAACCTTCAACAAGTAGAATAGATGTAGAAGGGGACGACGTAGATCATAATATGTTAGAGGATTTAGTTGATGATGCGTACGGAGTTTATGAAGCTGAGGAGAATGAGGTTACTGATGATGTAGAAGATTCAAGTGCTCGTGAAGATAACACGATAAAACTTGACGATGACTACCAAAGTTTAAAATTTAAGGCGACCCAACCGTTATACTCTGGCTGTGAGAAAGATCAAACAACTTTACATGCCATGGTTGGTTTGCACAGTTTGAAGACGCAGTACGGTTTGTCTGGAAATAGCGTGACGGGAATTCTGAAATGGGTGAAGGGCTTATTACCCAAGGTGAATACACTTCCAAATAGCTATCTTGTTATGAAGAACAGTTTGAAAGGTTTGGGAATGAAGTATAAATCGATTCATGCTTGTGTGTATGGCTGCATACTATACCGAAAGGAGTATGAAAATCTCGATCGTTTTCCGATATGCGATGAACCTAGATATGTCTAATCTACTAGTAAGGAAGGCACAAGCTCAAAAGTGCCTCAAAAAGTATTGAAATATTTTCCCGTTGGGCCTAGATTAAAGCGATTTTTCACAGTACCATGGATTGCAAAGGCAATGACTTGGCATTCTAGGGCAGAAGTAGGGGGTAATATCATGCGTCATCCTATTGATTCTACTGCCTGACGGAGGATGAATTTTGAGTATCCCAATTTTGCTCGAGAACAACACAACATTCGTTTGGATATATCAACAGATGGTTTCAATCCATTTGGAAATCTAAGCACCAATCAGAGTGTATGCCCAGTGATCCTAGCCCCACTCAACCTCCCTCCTTCACAGTGTATGAGACCTGAATTTTCGATGATGTCTTTATTGATACCTGGGCCAAAGGCACCAAGTGATGACATTGATATCTACCTGGATCCTTTGGTAGAAGAATTAAATGAGTTGTGGGAAGAGGGTGTGCAATCATTTGACTCTTTTAGAAAAGAAGAGTTTACGCTGAAAGCTATGTTGATGTGGGCAATTCATGATTTTCCAGCTTATGGGACATTATCCGGATGTGTAGTACATGGTTATTTGGGGTGTCCTATTTGTGGAGAGGAGACTGAATCTCTTCGTCTATCCTCTAGCTTAAAAAATGAATACCATTGCCACAGGAGGTCTTTACCCCCATCTCATAGTTTCAGATTTGAGAAAGGTTCCAATTTTTTATTGGGCGGAGTTGAACATAGGCTACTGCCGAGACAACTTTCGGCTTCAGAAATTAAAAGTAAATCTTCTGAATGTGGCCCAAATATGCCAGGTAAGAATCCCAAATTTAAGAATGTCAAGCATAAGAAGACCTCAACTGGGAATGAAACTGAGATAAGAAAGGCATGGTCTCGGAGGTCAATTTTATTTGACTTGCCTTATTGGAAGAAAAACCCGGTGCGCCATGTATTGGATGTGATGCATGCAGAGAAGAACTTCGCTGAACATATTGTGGGTACTTGCCTTGGGGGGAGTCATTCGAAGGATGGAGAAAATGCACGAAAAGACCTTAAAACGTTAAAACTTAAGCCACAACTATGGTTGAAAGAAGATAGTAGGGGAAGGACAATAATTCCCCCTGGTGCGTTTACTTTGACGAGTGGGGAAAGGAAGGTGCTTCTAGACATAATATATAATTTGAAGGGCCCATCTACTTTTTCGTCCAACTTGCAAAGGATTGTGAATTATGCTACTCATGATTTACATAAGTGCAAGTCCCACGATTGGCATGTGATCATGCAATTGGTTCCTCTATTGTTTAAGCACTGTTTCTCCAAGCACAAGGATTTGCGTAGGGCTATTATGCAAATTAGTATTACCTTCTCCCTCTTGTGTGAGAAGGTAGTGAATCGAGAACACATAGTGGCCGCAAAATTGGCTGTGAACGAAGCGATTTGTGTATTGGAGAAGTACTTTCCCCCAGCATTCTTTGACATAAGTGTTCACTTGTTGGTACACCTATGCGACGAGGCACTTCTTTGTGGTCCAGTTAGATATCGGTGGATGTATCCGTTTGAAAGATTGATGAAAGTTTTTAAAGATTACGTCAAGAATATGCGATATATTGCAGGATCAATTGCAGAGGAATACATCATCGTGGAGTTATCAATATATACTCGGGAATATATGCCTGACTCGACCAGCGTTGATGACACTGATGAATTCCTCGATGATGGTGGTAATGTTATGGGAAAACGAGTGAAATTAACCAGTTTGCAACATGAACAAGTACCTAGTTATCTATTTGACACACATGAAGATGTTGAAGAATAGAAAAAGTAAGTTTCGAATATTATAATGTTTAACATTATTTTAGATTATTTTATACATGATTAATTTTGTAATATGAAGTAAATATGAAGCCTGTGAGAACAATAAAAGACGAAAAACAATGGTACAATCAGACAACGAATTTAGGCTATGGTTGACACAAGAGGTAATTATAATGAAAATAGTCGTTATATATCGTTACATTACACTCAAATTTTACCACTAATATAATTAATTTATCTATATTCTCAGCTCCTAAAGATGGGTGATGCTACATCAAGGCTTGCTCGTCTAGCCACTGGACCCTTGTTCGTGGCACAAGAGTACAAAAAGTATCGATTGAACGGTTACATTTTCGGCGCTAAAGTGTACAAGGAAAGTACAAATGTACAAAACTCGGGAATTTCATACAAGGCTCTTACTTTCTTTCGAGCAAGCGCAAAAGATAAAAATCTCGTTGAAGCTGAAATGACTTACTATGGTGTAATCCAAAATATATTTGAATTGGATTATATAAGCTTAAACGAGGTTGTATTTTATTGTGAATGGGTAAGAGTTGAGGATAAAAATGCTTGTAAAGTTGATCATGTCACCAATTTGACCATGGTTGACTTGTCCAAGTTGAAGAGCAACGACCACGTGAGTGATGAGCCGTTTGTTTGTGCATTTCAAAAGGTTAAGCAAGTGTTTTACTCGGAGTATATCAACAACGAGCCGTGGTCAATTGTCCAACACGCGCCAAGGCGTCTAAATAGTAGTGTGGATGACTTGGCTGCTCCTACCGAATATCAATCCATTTTTTATGATAACCCGAATTTGAAACAATTTTTTAATTTGTAATAAATATTTCAATTTGTACCGAAACATCCATTTTTAATGCTTTTAATTGATCTGCACTTTATCATTTTCACTCTTGTGTAGTGTGCGTGTGTGGAGAGGAGATTAATACATAAATATTCAAACTATATCTAAGTTTTGTTTATACTAATCCATGAATATACGCTTCTTACCTTTAATAGGTGATTAGTACATAGTTATTTGGGGTGTCCTATTTGTGGAGAGGAGACTGAATCTCTTCGTCTATCCGAACACTAAGAAATGCCATAATCCTATGGAGCGATGCTCTGCAAATTCCTCCCAACCGTTATGTAGCCAAACATCACCAGTTGAAGTTGTCAATTCCACTTTCCATACCCCACGACTTGGAACTTCTAGCAAAACATGGGAGACTATTGAAAGGTGGAATTGACAACTTCAACTGCTGATTTTTGGCTACACAACGGTTGGAAATAATTTGCGACGCATAACTCCATAGGATTATGGTATTTCTTAGTGTTTATATATGAAGAGAATTATATTTGACACGATTGCCCGGGGTACATTAGTTGGAAGGAGGTGCCATATGAGCTCAAGTTAGCTGTTTGAGTGACACTACAGGTAATGTATTTATAATTATATGTCAATTTCGATTTCGATTTCAATTACGATTTATATTTATCTATATTTGAGGGGCGGATACTAATTTTACTTTATTTCAATTCAGGGGACAGGGAGTGGCCCTAAGGGTAGGCCACATATGCTCTATACTTATGTGGCTATTCGGGCGAGAAGGGAAGGATAAGGAGGTGTCCCCGAGCGTCGCGGTACAAAATCTCTTTTCCATGCAAATAGTTTGTAGATTTGAGATAATTGATGGTGATGTTGTTTCTTCTTAAATAGTTTCTATTTTGAATATATATTTGCATTATCTTTAGTTTGTTTGGATATATGATGTTTGGAACAGGTACAACGTTGCTATAACAGGTACAAATATACTGCTGGGCAGTGGCAGTGGCCATACTGCCCAGCAGATTTTTTTTAAATTCTTCCCAGAATTGTCACGGTCAATGGCCGTGATAATTTTTTAAAAAAAGGGTCACGGCTTTGTCACGGTTATAAACCGTGACAAACGTGTCACGGTCATTGACCGCGACACGATCGTGACACAAAACGTGAGTTTTGTGTCAAGGTCAATGACCGTGACACGTCCGTGACAAAAAATGTTGTCTCGCCTCGAAATGTCACGGTCATTGACCTTGACAAGTTGGATTTGTCAAGGTCAATGACCTTGACAAATAGGCAGATTTGGTGTAGTGAGCCCTCATTATTGGCATTCTGGATACGATCGTCCAAGTGGTAGAGAGCCTCGTTGTACCCAGCCATCCAGAACTCCCTGGGTTGTTTGTGGAATTGATATGTCAATATTTCCAGCTGCTCGTGGAGATTTTTGATGAAGAGTTCCTTATTCTCCAAGACTGACTTTTGCACAGAAAGCTGCTCTTCCAGGTCCCTGATCTTCTTTGACATTTCAGCCAACGCCTAGTTCTTTACCATTAATTGTAAACCTTGGTTCTCTAAAGCAGATTGAGTCCTCTGTTCCTCGACAGGAATCCGAGCTGCTATTATTCGTCCATGAGAAGATGTAGAAGGGCCAGACCTTTTTAAGGTTTCCTACTCATCCCTCAAGTTGGCGTTCTCGACTTCTAAGAACGAGAATCCCTCATCAGTCACTGGGATCAAGGCGTTTGAAGTGGAAGCTGCAGACTTCAACTGAGATAACTCTTTTTGCAGGTTATTATTCTCTTGCTCTAATAGTTCAGCTATCTGTCTGCACTCCTCGACCTCAGCCCTCAGAGTTCTCTCCCTCACATCGTATCCAGCAAAACGCTTCTCGTATCCCTTGTCGGTAATGATCTGTTGGTATTTCTTCTCGTACCCCTCATGCAAGAGGGCAGTGGATTCCTTATATTGTTGATGAAGGTCTTCAAGAGTGCCTTGGAGATCCTTGATCATATCATAATAAGCCACATTATTGGCCACCGCACGATCAAGCAGACACTTCAAATATTGGTAAGCTTCAACTGCATGTTCCGAAGCATCTTGGCCGAGGATGTCGACGATTTGTGCTATACTTAAATCTGTGTGACCAGCCTTAAAGTATTCATTGCATTGCCGCAACAACTTTGTATCATGAGCAGACAGTAATTCCATCCTGGCCAGAATCTAGTAGAAGAAGAAAAAGCCATAATCAATAAGAATACCAACAGAGCATGAAGAGGAGAAACAACAGTATGCATAAATAAAAATTCAAGTTTTATTACATTAGAAAGATCAGAAATATAAGGTTCAGAGTTACATGTTCAAGATTACATTTGTCAAAGAAGAATAAAATATAGATAAATCCGAACAACTCTACACCTTTTCCTTATCTCCCAAAACTTCCTCGAGAGGCTGGGACGAGGAGGTAGGTTGCTCGGATGGAGAAGATAGTAGCTGGGGAAGTGCTGGAGGTTGCTCGGAGGAAGTAGCGAGTTCCTCGTTTGTATGCTGGATGGCTGGGGGATGAGAAACTTGATCTCCCATCACCATGGAAGACTCTTCGGAGGCAGCTTCGTCCTCTTCTTGTCTTCAGGAGTTGGAGGGGGACCAGGGATGTGTCGCTGAAAGAGTTCGGAATTTTCATCCACTTTCATCTCCTATAGAGCATCGACCCATCCATCTCTAAAGTATTTAAGGCTGCCATATTTTACTTGAGACATCATGGCATCCAAGCCTTTGTTCCACCCCTTGTCCCAGCCGGCGCTGAAATACTTCTTCACAGCCATTTTCCTCTTTAACTTCTCCGAGGAAAGCTTCTCGGACAAAAGACTTTCAGCAGTCTTCAGTATACTCTCAACCTCTTCCTTCTGTCGACTTACTTCCTAAAGCTGACCCAACTTTTCCTCAACAACCTTAAGTTTATCTTCAAACTCCTCAGCATTCTTGAGCTTCCCTTCGAGCTCTTTATTCTTTTTCTCCAAGTCCTTTATTTTCTGCTCCAACCCCTTGGAGACTTCAACAACCTGAGCTTTCTCCTGCTCGGTGGAGGTAAGTTTCTTCTCCCAAACAGCCTTGTCAGTATCATACTTCTAACGAGAGTCTTCCAAAGACTTAATAGCTTCTTCCAGAGCTTCCTCCACACTAGATGAGGATCTTGAAGCTTTAATAGCTTCATCTTTCTTCAAAATTGTATTGAAGCAGCTCACCAACTGTGAAAAGAAAATGAAAGCAAGTCAGAGACAGATATAACAAGGGAAAGATGAAAAGTTCAAAGTAATAAGACTTACAGAAGCAATATGGCGAGTAGCCAATGAGGTGACCATGTCCCGAGAAAGGTTCTCCTCAATAACTTGGATCTCGAGAATGATCCAAGTCTTCACCGAGCTCATGGCAGAGCTCGGGGGAACAAAAGTAGGAACACCAGTTCCAGTAGTTAGGGGCTGGGAGATGGTTTCAGCCAAATTGACCGAGGAGCTCTTCTTCAGCTTCTTCGGGGGAGCAGGAATAGATTCAACCAAGGAGGAACTCTTGGTCGGTGATATTACAATCACTTCTCCTGGAGCAGCAGATTTGCTCGGAGCCACTTGGGGCTTCTCGATAACCTTCACAACAGGGCCAGCCGAGGAAGGTGCATCAGTTTTCTTTGTCCCCTCCCCTGGGACGTCAATCTTACTTCTTTTTGCCTCTCCAGCACCAGAGGCAGGTTTCTCAAAAAGGGTGGGAGGTTTTCTCTTCTTCATCCTTTCACTTAAAGGAATGTGTGACTCAGGCGAGGAACTGGTAGAAGCTGGTAATGGTTCTACTTCACTTATCACCGGACGAGCAGTGAAAGAAGATGTGTAGCTCTTATACTGCAGCAAATACGAGGGTGACCTAATGTGATCATCGGCAATACTCTGATGCAAAATCCAGATAAGTTTTAAGTGCCTTATATTAACGTCTACTTCTTTTAGACACTTTCTTTTGCAATCAACTGGAAATAAATAAACATTAAAATATCAGTGGCACATTTTATCAAACATAGAGGAAGCATAATTTCAAAAAAAATAAAATGAAATAAAAATAACCTATCCCATTGCCATATGGAGGGCATCTGGGACCCTGATATACTTCATCTCCAGATAAAGGAGTATGTTGCCAATTTTTTATAACAATCCCATGCTCAAAATAGTCCCTATTGGCATCCGGGAGATTGACCACTAAGGCCCTATTTAAAAATCTATTTTTTAAATAAAAGGTGTTATCACCAACTGCCGATCTATAACAAAACATGATTTCTGGAATTCCTATGCGAGTTCCATGGATTTGATTTAATATATAAACCCCATTAACTATTCTCCATGTATTGGGGGCTATTCTTGCAGGAACAACGTCAAAATATTGGCAAAATTCCAGACATAGAGGATTGGGCGGAAAATAAAATCCACACTCAGCAACAAAGAGACTGGGGAACCAATGGCCCTCAGCCAAACGGAAATAGTCATAAGGCTCAGAAAGCTCTTCCAGAACAACCCAAGAGGGAATAGAAAAATCAGAGCAAAACTTATCAAGAGATTCAACAGGGTAAACCATGATGAATAAAGGAAATGAAGAAAAAGGAAGAAGATCTTACAGAAAAAGAGTGGATATGTTGACAACGAACGATGAAAAGGATGAACGCACAAGAGAGTAAGACAATGGAAAATTCGAAGATACAAATTTGAAAAAGTAGAAGACGATGGGATTGTCTGTGACGTTTAAATACTCTGCCTTGGGAAAAGGAAAAAGTAATGATTACAAAAAGAAACGATTACGCTACCGGCGGCTAGAAGGACAAAAAGTACGCGGAGATCGAGGCGGTTATAAAAAATTCAAAAAAGCCTGATTCTACGAATTAGGAAGGAGAAATAAATACAAAAGACTCCTAAATTTCAGGATGACCATTTAAAACTGCCATATTCAGAGAAATAATGTTCCACACTCCTCAAAGTTCGAACTATGAAACATTGGGGGCTTCTGTTGATACCAAATTTAGTCTGCTGACATGGGTCAATAAAGTGAAGACACGTGGCAATCTACATGGCAACAACCAACACTTTCGAGGAACTCACACGCTTCGAGGAACCATACTACAACGAGGAACACTGCTTCCCCAAGGAACTCATACGCTCCGAGGAACAAGAACTCTCCGAGGAACTTTTGAGTACAGAGAAGCTTAGGCTGTCCGAGCAACTCAGGCGGTCCGATCTGCACCTCGAACAAAACATTAATAGCAGGATAACCAACAGTTTGATTGTTCATTAAATGCTTATCATTCAGACGCATACGCTTAAAGGGAATTGAATGTATTACCCTTTCATATGTACATCATTTAATGTATTACCCTTTCACATTACAGCCTCAAGGCTATAAATACATTGTACAATCCTCAGTATGGGGGGATCGGAATTTCTTCATAGAACTTGTAATCGAGAATTCCCATACAGTCAGAAATAACATAACAGTGGACGTAGGCCATTCTTACAAGGCTGGACCACTTTAAAAAACTCTTTGTTTCATTTATTTTATCTGTGATTAAAAAATTAGATACGATCTAATTTTTTACAACAACATTTTGTTTGTTACTTTTTTTTTTGTTGCAGTTGATGAGCCCCTCCAAATCAGATTTGAGGTTCATCTCTCTCTCTCTCTCTCTCTCTCTGTATATGTATGTTTACAACCGTGTGTGTGTATATATATATATGTGTGTATATATGTGTGTGTGTGTGTGTGTGTGTGATCCATTGGTGTTATATAGTTCAAAATGTGGATCTTTTTGTTAAATGAGAAATTGATGTGAGAATTTGAAGCAGTTTGAGATGTTAGCTATGATCATTTGATAATTTTATTTTATTTGACCGAATGTCATTTTTAGATCCTCATCAAGTTTCCAGCGTTGCGGGTGCGGCGTTGATGGCGATGATAATAGAACAAAAGTTGATAGTCAACAACAACGAACTTCTTTTTTATACTTCATTTGATTGGTTATAATATAAAAATATCTCATTTGGGGATGATTGTATTAGGATGTTGTATTGGATGCTTTTATTAAAATAATGTAACTTTCGGGGCGATTGTATTACGATGTTTTATTTGTTTGGTTTAAGTTTCTTTTATAAATAAAGAGTGGAGGCTTATATAAATGTAAATGTTGAATATATTGCCCTTGTTTTTGTGGACTACGTTTGTATATGTTCTTAGGATTTAAATAATATGGTAAGAATAATTGAATTTGTTCAAATTCAGGATATTGGATCTTGAAAAATATATTTTTTAAATTAATATTAATATTACTAACAGTATTTTACTGTTACTAATTATGAATTTTACCGTTACTATTAGTAATAGAATTTTACCGTTACTATTAGTAACAAATTTTACCGTTACTAATTTTGAATTTTTCCGTTACTAATTCTAATTTTTCCCGTCACTATTAGTAACAGAATTTTACCGTTACTAGCTTCGTGCCCCATGCCTTTTTTCTAACAAAAAAATTGTGTTACTAATATATTTAGTAATGGTAAAACTGTGTTACTAATAACGTAGTTCGGTGTAGTGTAAGCAGAAGTATTGATGAAGATTTTATGGTGAATTTTATCGCCTTGGATATGGACCATCTTGGATGGGCCCCATCAGGGCTTATATTGAAAAAGGTACTTTACCAGCTGACCTACTTGCAGCCACGAGGTTGAAGTATAAGGCTACCAGATATGTTTTTAATAATGGAGTTCTTTACAGGTGAGGTGTGATAAATGGGCTGAAAAGGTGTGTTCATCCTGCAGAAGTAAAAGATCTAATAGAGGAAATTCATGAAGGATCTTGTGGAGCTCACGTAGCTGGTAGAACTCTTTTACAGAGAATAAATACGCAGGGGTACTACTGGCCAATGATGCATGCTGAGTGTACATTTTATGCTAAGAAATACGACAAGTGTCAGCGATTTTCTACTATACGAAGAACTCCTCAAGCGCTGTTAACACCAATCACTTCACCTTGGCCATTCTCTTTGTGGGGAATAGATTTAGTCGGGCCAGTGCCAACTACAAAAGGACGATTGAAATATCTAGTGGTAGTTGTTGATTATTTCACAAAATGGGTGGAAGCTGAACCTCTCATCGATATGGCTTACGAAAGGGTCTAGCAATTCATCTGGAAGAATATTATTTGCAGATATGGGTTTCCCCATGCTTTTATCACCGATCATGGTACCCAATTTGATAATGATGAATGCGTAGCATACTGTCTACAGTCCAACATTCAAAAGATCCATTCTGCTCCAGATCATCCCCAAAGTAATGGGAAAATCGAAGTGACGAACACAACTCTACTGAACGGGTTGAAGAAGAGATTGGACGATGCTAAAGGGAATTGGATCAACAAGTTGCACTCAATTTTATTGTCTTACCAAATAACCCCCCGAACTACATCTAGGGAATCTCCTTACACGTTAGCTTTTGGGAGTGAAACAGTGATACCTGCCGAACTAGGATTACCTACTCACAGGGTGCTTAACTTCAATTCTCGAGTAAGAGATTTGATGAGACGCTTTGACTTGGACATGCCCAAAGAAGTCAGAGAAGATGCAGCGATCCAAAATGCAGCTTATCAGCAACGGGCTACCATGTTCTATAATAAAAGGGTCAAGAAATGTGATCTCAAGGAAGGCGATTATGTGCTCAAGAAAGTAATTCAAAATCACAATAAGTTAGAGGCTAATTGGCATGGTCCCTATCGTATCATTACTGTTGTTCGACCTGGCACTTACAGAATCGAAACTATTAAAGGGGAAGAATTCAAAAAATGCCTGGAATGCAGAGCACCTGTGAAAATACTACAAGTAATATAACTGCACATGTGCCAATTATTTTAGTATGAATGAAAACGATGATTTCCCGATTCATTTTTTTTCGGAGTACTAGTGCTACACACTACACTTAATTTTATAGCAACACAAGTTGCAACAACTTAAGCAAATTTTTTTCATCAACTTTTTTCCATAAGTTGATTGGCATTAGTAATCACCAACATAGTCGGTCAGCATCAGCATAAACACAAACAAAGTTGGTCGACATCAATAACCACCAACTAAAAGTTGGTTGGCATCAACTTACATACCAACAATGTTGGTAAAACAGTCGAGCAAGGTAAGGCCTGTTTAATTATGGGTGCACCAAGCGGCATCTAAACTAGGCAAGAATATGGGTAAAATATCCACTCCCTATGCACCAGGGAAATTATTTACTTAAATAATTCCTACAACTAAGGAGGAATATGGGATGAAAATAATTCCATTGCTTAGGCTCTTATGGGTGATAAGTCACTACAACTAGTCAAACACATGGGGCGAAAGTTCCACTATCTAGTCAATCAAATCAAACAAATGGAAAATTGTCCATTCAAATACATACATACTCAATGACTGGAAAGTAAAGTACAACACTACTATAAAGATTGATAGAATAAATATCAATTGTTTTATCTCCATAAATTACAAAGAGATGATTTTTTCTTCATTAACAATTACTAACAAAATACAAATAGCCTATTATACTGGTTTCTTTCCTTCAGATTTTGATATAGGATCCATTCTAGCTAGAGGGTCATCTAAAGCAAAAGAAGAATTAATAAAGCTCAAATCCTACAATATTTTGGTATTGCTTGTACTTGGTCGGTCAAGCAAATGTGGAGGTCGGGATATTTCAAAATCTTCGTGAAGACTGTAATCACCAAGGTATTTGGAAATCAAACACTTAGGAATAGAGCTAACTGGAATCCAGCTAACATCTAGTTTGAATGGAGGAACTGATAGATCAAGTAATCCAGGGTCACACTAATCCCACAGTTCCGTTCCTTGCTCAACTTTCATCACAGTTAGAGCATTTATCCATCCATATTTATACCCCTCATTATTTGATTGTTTCAACCTGACATCAAGATGATATAATGCTTCATAGTATCCCTCCTTCATAGTATCCCTCCATCCAAAATTCTCTAGGCTGCTTGTGATCCTAATAAGTTAATCGTTCAACATGTTGACGAAGCCTCTTCACCAAACTTTCTTTATTCCTCAACGCAAAACTCTGATTGGAAAGTTGCTCGGTAAGAGTTTGAATTTTCTAGGACATCTCAATCAGAGCTTGATTTTTTTCCTTCAATTGAGCAGCTTGATTTTCTAAAGCTTGTTGAGTTCTAGTCTCTTCAATTCTACTCCGACCAGCTCTTGTTCTACCCCAGGAAGTTAATGCAGGTCTAACTCTTTTCAAAGCTTCTAATTCTTCTCTTAATGAAGTATTTTCAATCTCTAAAAAGGAAAAACATTCATGATTAACTGGGACTAGAGATATAGAGGAAGAAGCAGATTTTAATTATCACAGTTTTTCTCCTAAAGCAATATTTTCCTCCTCCGCAATTTAGCAATGTTTTTATGTTCTTTAATTTCAAGTTTTAACACACTCTCTCTCTTATTATGGGTCGAGATAAATTTGTCATAACCCCGATCAACGCTCAACTGTTGGTACTTTTTTTCATAACCTTCATGAAGAAGAGCAGTGTCTTCCTTGTGTTGAAGTTGAAGTTCTTCAATCATGCCCTGAAAATCTTCAATTAGCTCGTAGTAAGCTACGTTATTTGCTACTGCCAGATCAAGAAGACATTGTAAATACTGGTAAGCCTCAATTGCTCATTCAAAGGCATCAGATCTAAGAATATCAATTATTTGTTCTTCAAAGAAATCTTCCCGACCAACTTTGAAGTAATCAGTACATTTCTTCATCAACTTTGTATCATGAGCTGATAACAATTCCATCCTAGTAATAAACTAGCAAGGAAAAGTAAAAGCAGATCAACAATAGCACAACTATATTGAACAGTAAAGGAGAAAATAATGAGTCCATTTTATTGATCATAATAGAGGATGGTACAACCAAAAGTACAAAACAAAATTGAAAACAGAAGAAAGAAAACAATTATTGAACAATATTACACCTTCTCCTTATTCCCTACAACATCTTCAACTAATTTTGAAGAAGGGATTGGTTGCTCGGTGGGTAGTTGATGTTATTCAAAAGAAGTGGTTGTCTGCTGAACTTGCTTGGAGGATTAAGGGATAGTAGCAGCAGGTGTTTTCTCTACTATCATTAAAGAAGATTCATCAGAGCCGGCTTCATCTTCTTCTTCTTCTTCAATAGTAGGAGGATGGCCGTGAACATGTCTCTGAAATATTTCAGAGCCCTCAATAACGTTTAACTCCTTCAGTACTACAACCCATACATCCCTAAAGAACATTAAACTTGCATACTCCATTTGAGCAGACGCAGTAGTTACAACTTTGTTCCACCCTTTATCCCAACCAGAGCTAAAGGACTTATTCACGGTAGACTTTCTCTTTGCCCTCTTCGAGAAATAATTTTCCCTAAGAAGATCTTCACCATATTTTAATTTATGTTCAAGATCTTTCTTACACTATTTATCCTCATCAAGATTCCCCTTAGCTTTCTCCTTTCTTAAAACGACGACCTTCAATCTCCCCTCTGCCTCCTTGGAAGCATTTATAGCTTGTTATTGAGTTAGATCAGCCTCCTTGGCAGCTTCCATAGCTTTTTGTTGAGCTGTCTTAGCAGTCTTAATTTTATTTTCCCAAGCAGTTTTGCCATCCTCATACTTCTGTCGGGACTCCTCCAAAGATTTTGATAACCCAACAAGGGCTTCTTTTACTTCGCTGGAAGAAGAGGTAGCTTTGATAGCTTCATCCTTCTCTAGGATATTATTAAAATATTCGAAAAACTATAAGAAGAAGAGAAATTGAAGTTAGAATATGAAAATTGAAAACAAAACTGAAATGATAGGTATAATGACACTTACTGATGCAAGGTGTTGGGCTGCCAAGTCAGTGACTTTCCCTCGAGGAGTAGAATTCTCAATAGCTCTGTGATTAGGAAGAGCTCTAGACCAGATCAATTTCTTAGCCAAGCCAGGAGTAATGAATGCTGTAGGACCAGCTCTCAAAGAAGGTATATCAACCCCAACAGGTTGAGTAGTAACATCAACGGTCTTCTTAGTAAGACCAATTCTCAATATTTTCAAAGGAGCAGACTCTTCAATCAAAGGTACCATTTCTTCTTGAACAACATCAACCCCTTCAATCAAAGGTACTGCCTCTTTTGGAACAACATGGGTCTTCTTACTGACCTCTTTGACAGCTATAATCGCTCCCCCAGATGGAGCAATATCCTTTTTCTTAGTCCCTTCAGCCGGAACATCTTATTCGCTCCTTTTTACCCCCTCAAAACCAGGCATTCTTCTCTTCTTCATCATCAAATCAGCAATGGAGGTGGACAAATCAAAAGAAGATTCTTCAATAGCTGAAGAGGATGCTGGAACCTGCTCAAGATAAATCACCACAGGAGTAGTAGTAGGGCGAGCAATAAAAGAGGAACTAGTGTTCTTATATTGCAATAAATAAGAAGCACCTCTCACGTTCTCCCCAACAACTGATTGATGCAAACCCCAGATAAATTTCAAATCTTTTAGATTGATATCACACTCTTTTGGGGGTTTTCTTTTACTATCAACTACAAAAGAAAAAGAAAAAGTCAGTGACACATTTTATCAAACAAAAACAGAGCTAGTTTGAAAAACAAAACAATCTATCCCATTGCCATAAAGTGGACATCTGAGACCTTGGTATACGTCTTTCCCCTTTAGTGGGGGGTATTGCTAATTTTTCATCACAACCCCATGTTCAAAATAATCTCTGTTGGAATCAGGGAGATTGACCACTAAGGCTCTATTGGAATACCTAGTTTTTAAATAAAAAGTTGTGTCACTGGTCACCCATTTATAACAAAACATAATTTCAGGAATCCCTAGATGAGTTTCATGAATTTGATTTAACCTGTGTATGCCATTAACTACCCTCCATGTATTTGAACTACTTTTGCAGGTACAATATTAAAATATTGGAAAAATTCCAAACACAGGGGATTAGGCAGAAAAAAAAACCACATTCTTCTACAAAAGTAGAGGGAGACCAGTGTCCCTTGGCTAAAGAAAATAAATCAGAAGGACAAGCAGGTTCTTCCAAGATAACCCAAGAAGGAATTTCAAAATCGTCTCTAAACTTATCTAACGACTCGATAAGGTAAACCATGATGACTAAAACAAATAAAGAAGAAGGAAGGAAGAAGTTCTTACAGAAAATTAAGAAATCAGCTAAGGCGGATCACAAAAAGAATGATCGTAAGAAAAAAAGCGAGAAAATAAAGAGTTTGGGAATCTAGATGGCAAAAGGTAGACGACAATCTGATTTTACCGCCTTTATATACGCTGCTTTGGAAAATGAGAAAAATAATGATCACAAATGACGATGGTTGCATTTCAGATGACTAATCAATGGAAAAAGACGCAAGTACCCGAGCGTTCGCTAAAAATTCAAAATATTTACAAATTTTCCATTTTGTGCTCAAAATTGTTACACAAAGTGGAAATTTTTTATAAGTGTCGAAGGTAGGTAATTAAGTAAGACATGAGAAATATGCCCGAGCAACTTTTGGGTAAGGTGTTCCACACTCTCACATCTAACCTCAACTGTGAAACATTGGGGGCTTCTGTTGATACAAAAAATTAATCAGCTGACATGGACGAATTATATGAAGACATTTGTCATCTAAACATGGCACAAACTCAGCATACCGAGCTACTCAGCGTACAGAGAAGCTTGTTAGGAAGACCAAAGGATAAATACAGATTCAATGATTATTCCTTACCATGTACAAATGTATATGCTTATTCAATAACGACATATTGTCTATTCACATTGATAGCCCAAAGGCTATAAATACATTGTAATACCCTCTTGAAAGGGTAAGCGCTCATAAGCAAACATAATCGTGATTAAGGCAAGATACCTAGTAATACAAGGTAGTGGACGTAGGCCATTTCAATAAGTCTGAACCACTTTAAAAATCTCTTGTCTTATTTCTTTACTCATATTTATATGTGATTAATGAATTAGATCGAACCTAGTTTTTTACATCAACAATATGAATATGAGATTTCAACTTATAATGGAAGGGCTATATTAAGGACTAGATTCCATAAATACCTAAATGCAATACTTTTTTTCACTTAATATCCCTTCACCTAGACCCGTAAATATGTCCCATTAAATGGAACTAGGTTGGCTTTGATTCCAAGTCCCATTTGGTACGTACGCGCAATATCGAGCCAAACTCGTGAGACCAGGCCTTATAATACGTCTCTTACTTTATCATCTAATATGGATGCATCCATATCTAGTCCAACCCCCTTTTCTCAAATGAAGTGATCATATTTATCACTTAGCATCTTCCCGAGGTCCTACGACACCTCCAGGATATTAGCCACTTTGATAAGGGACACATAAATATATGTCGGTGACTTCTAGTCCACTCCAATGCCAAATGCACCCCTCTCTTTCTACACCCATAGGCATAAAAGGATGTTTTAAACATTACATCCTTAGAATTATACCCACAAACTAGTACGAAGGTTAAATAACACTTTATGGTTAGTGATCGACCGACGGACACATATGTCCTTATAGTCATCTTTCGGTCCACTCCTATTATGAACCTCCCCCGAAGATACCCTTTATTTCATAAATATCTTTTTTGCCTCTAAGGCCACACCCTCAGACTTTCACACACGTCACGTCGGAATGCTTCCACGCAAATACCCATTATAATCGAACTGTGTGGGCTTTGATCTCGTGGCTACATGGGTATGTAAGTGCAATACCGAGTCTTTCTCATGAGAACAAGACTCGATAATATATCTCCCAATATTTTTCCATAATAGATATGCACCCATATCTCGTATTACCCTTCAACCTTCTCTTACACATTGAACAAGCTATCAAACTATCTCAAGCCATGATTCCTTATTCACACACATGTACACACTTTTAATAGCCTCCCATTATTAAAGTGGATTTCCTTTACACATATTCATCCATACATTATAATGTTCTCCTATTATCCGAATACACATTCACACACAAGAACCCTTGTATATCCACACTGGTTTAAGTGATTTTCCTACCTCTCAGTAGCACCATTATTCATACCTAAGAATATATTTATGTTTCAAGGGATTATCCAGTTATGGTCTTAAAACATGTTCTTAAATAAACAAAAAAGTAACCACATAATTTAAAGATAGATAGTTAGAATATAATTAAGGAAGCATAAAGAACAAATGGGGTGCCTAATACTTTCCCCACTTGTAACCCAATTCCTAAACTCACAACAAGAATCTCGGGATCAATCACAGACCTAACATGCCTTAGGATTAAACCAAAAGGGCTAACCCAAACCTTTATTTTTATTTTTATATAAGATAAACTTGAGACTCTGAACAACCAACAACCCCTTGCATAGAGAACTTACGCTTAGGCCAAAACTAGGGCGTGTAACCCGACACAAGAACTAGTTATGGTGTCAAAAAACTTTGAGGGGAAAATTATCAATCACTGAATCAGTAACCTGACCTCTTGGGAAATGGCGGATCGAGAGACAAGACCTATCACATCCTCGTAGGGATCATAACAACCTGAACGAAGCATTGTGCCCCTCCATAACACCTCGTGCCTGCCCTCGAGTCCTATTTGGGGCCCATAACACCATAGTGGAAACATTGCTAGAGATACATCAAGCGAGACGAACTATCCTTTTGCTTCCTTTCTATTATTCTTAATATTGATCTCCTGCATGAGTAATTGACGTGCATTTTAGAACTATTTATAATCCATAGTTTTAGCGTCCCTCGAAACATAAGTTTGTTATTAGGTACCCATGTGCAATATTTTATATTCGTCCAAAGGTATAGGTATGCATAAAATACCTCACGATAAAATAAACATCAAAGTATGTAAAAATAAAGATCACCTATTTACATCATGCACTGCATTGACTTGAATTTTAGATTGTTTTAATCATATACCCATGCGGCGAAAAGCGGTCAACTGAAAAGCTAGTTGATAATTACTGTCCTTAATCTAATCTCCCACCTATTTGGTATATCGGGCAACTTCTTTATAGATATCAAAGTGTCAGTGATAAGGGACATTTGAAGTTCGTCTAGTACTAGGGTAAATCGAATAATCTTTCAAATCTATTCAGTACTAGGGTAAAGTGGTTTTACAAGTATCTTATAGGTTGCTCTATCCAAGAAACTTGGCATATTATAATCTATGGAAATGAAAATTGATCCATCGATAACTCATCCGCATTGCTCTTTTGCATATAGAGAAAAGCTCTTGGTACATATCCTATGAAAAAAAAATAACAGATACTTACAGGCTAATATCATTGACAATTTTTTTCAAAACTTGTCAAATTGCTGAAGGCTGGTCCAAAACTCTTTGATTCCAAGTTGGATGTCTTCTTAGTTTTAATGGAAGGTAAAAATGTATGTATCATCAAGTCATCACCAAAATGTAATTTATTTTACTTTGGATTCCCCCACCCATATTTTATGTTGATAAAATGATAGACCATAATCTATTGCTTCCTTTCTCCTCATAAAAAAATGAGAGCTCACCCTCATTGACCTAGATCCAATAGGACTCTATTCCGTGATTCCCATTTGAAGATATTACCAAACAAAAAAAAATACAAAATGCCGTCTACATATAATTAAAAAAAAGTAAAATAATTACATCTGAAAAAGCATACATACACGAGAGTTTATAACCATGTGTATTGTCATTCTATCAGTCCTTTTGTCTACAAAAATCCTTAACGAAATTGCCCCAAATTTTTCCACAGTTATCATTACCAGGGAAAATTCCCACTAAGTTGTTACTTTAGAAAATCAGGTTTGCGCTCTGTGCATCCATCAAGTTTCCATTAACGATCTCCGCACCCACTATCATCAAGTCTTCTCCACAATACATTACATTTCTATTGAGGAATACCAAGCTTCATCAGTGATGGGTTAAGTTTTGAGACAACTAAAAAACATCACCGCCTCTCAACAAACCATGCGGTCAGAAATTAAGGCACTAGAATGAGCACAAGTCCTCCTACAAGAGGCTATAACTATGCCTAGAATTGGAGAAAACATACTCCCTCCCCTATATTCAACACTGGTAATGATGACTGAGATGACTTTAATCATCCTGGAAGTTCTCCTTACACCAATGTCTGCACTGTCTCCCTTACTAACACTCGTGCCCCCATTTCCATGTAGCATTTCCCCTCATAGTTACATCGATCTCTATACTCAGTACCACACTCTTCCTATTAAGGACCCCACAAGCTGAATTAGTAGCTCCTCCACTGATTGACGAGGTTGTTCCTCATCCTCCTCCTCCTCCTCCTCCTCCTCTGTAAGGACATGATTTTATAAATGTCCGAGTTAGAATCTAGGAATTTTATGTTTGTCCTATATCACAGTTAGTATGTTTGATACTAGTACATTCGACACGTTAACACGATCATCCATTATGGCCATGATCTGAATCCTCGCATTCATCATCTTCATACATGCATCATGAAACATGCAACGTGCTCTTCAACTGTTCCCACTACTCTACGCACGATTATGGTAAAATTGGAGTGTTTATTATTTATATAAATATTTGGAAAATTTTAATAAAATATTTTTAAGGGTCTGGAACATTTTTACTTCGACAGAATATTTTTTCTAAGTGTTGAGGCGAAAAAAAATAACGTTGACGTCGTTCAAGCGACAGAGGCAGGTCATTCAAGCGACATTTCCATGTCGCACGAAGTCGCTCAAGCAACACGTCAGTTTGCTTGAGCGACACCTCTATCTCGTTCGAGCGACGCACTTCCTTAATTTTTGTATTTAAAGCAGTCCCTATTTTACATGATTTTCAAGTCTTTGGGACGCACGTTTTTGCAGAACTGCTGCATATTTCCAGTCTTCATTTTTCATGGTTTTTCAACCCTTTTCATTCACAAATCATTCCCTCACATATATGTGAGTCTTATAAACCGAAGTTATGATTGTTCTACTCTTATGGAGTAATATTGTGGAGAATAAGGCTATTATCCATTACTGAATTTGAGCTCTTGCGGGATCTCTTGATCACAACACAGAAGACAACAAACCGACGCCTGCGGGTATTCGTGTGTCACTGTATTTTGTTGTAATTGTAAGTTGTTACGAATTATAGTGAAATAAAATGGTTTTTCCCCTTTGGGGGATTTTTCCTCATATTGTGATTGACTTTCCATGTTTGGTTTGATTTATTTAGTCTGTCTCAATTTGTTTGCAAGAGTTAGGATTTTTGGGATTAAAAATTGGAATTTAATTAAACAAGTTAATCGTTGATTGCTGGCGCTCTCTCAAATTGGTATCAAAGCCATTTACACAATTATACCGTGTAACTTTTTTCGCAAAATTTTTCTGGATATCAGTTTTGGTCTAAAAATTGATTTTTGAAAAAAGTGCAATTTCAATGGAAAACTTGTATAACCGAGTGCCAATTTTTGACGGGTCAAATTACATATATTGGAAAGCCCGTATGAAATTTCACTTAAAGGCCATTGACGAACGTGTTTGGATTATGTGTGAAAGATGGTGGACACCTCCCATTGTCACTGTAGATAATGTAAATACTTTAAAATTTGTTACTATATGAACTGAGGATGAGTTTAAGTGGAGCACATATAACTCACATGGGCTTAGTGCAATTTTTGAAAACGTCACCCCCGATGAGTTCCGGCGCATCATAATGTGTAATACATGTAAACAAGCATGGGATGTGTAATACATCTAAACAAAGCACTAATGCAGTTAAAGAATGAAAATTGCAAAATTTAACAACATAATTTGAGAAAATCACCATGCTTGAATTTGAGTGTTTTGATGAATTCTATGCACGCTTATCTGATATTGTTAACACTAGTTTCAATTTGGTTGAACACATTCCTGATGTTAGAGTAGTTAAAAATATTTTGAGATCACTGCCTAAGCATTTTATCCCTAAAGTCACTGTGGTATATTATTTAGGAAATTTGAGTAGTCTGAAATTAGAAGAATTAGTAGGAGACCTCCAGACTTATGAAATTAACATGTTTCCTAGTACGATCAAATCAAAAGATAAAAGGGTAGCACTTAATGCCCAGACTTGGAAGAGTGAGGGGTCAGCAAGAATGAGAGGTGAGTCGTCTAGGAGAAAAGAGGAAGAGTTGTCTGATTCTGAGTTTGATTTTGACTTAGATGATTTAGCCTTGTTTGCAAAAAATTTCAAGAAATTTCTCAAATTAAAGAAAAATGGCCATTTCAAAGATAAAAAGAATTTTGAGAAAAATAAGTTTGAAAAGGATAAAAAGGACGCGCCTAAGAAAGATGAGGAGATGTGTTATGAGTGTGATGGTAGAGGTCATAAGGTTATGAGTGTGATGGTAGAGGTCATAAGGCATTTGAGTGTCCTACTAGATTGCGATGTCAAGGAAAAAGCAAAACTGCTCTTAATGCCTCCACTAGTGACGACAGTGAGGTCGAGTTTGTGGATTATGGAAACGAATCACAGCATGAATGTAACTTCACCGCATTCATGGCTAGTCATGTGAGTACTGACAGTGCGCCTCACGACGATGAGGATGCTACGTCACAGGGACACCTCGACGGTGGAGCGATGTGAGTGAGGGGGAGGATTCTGCAAGTGAGAGCGGGAGTGATTTATGACACACGTACGCTGATTTATATGTTGATTCTTTTAAAACTAAAAAGCATAACAAAGTGTTAGCACTAAAAAACTGATGAGCCCTCTCTTCAAGAACCCTCCAAGAAACTAAGGAGAATTCTCTTTCTCCTCTCGCGTATCAATGACAATGCTTGCTACTGATCAATTGATTCCTCCTAAGCCACCTAATTCTACATGGACCAAATCGTTCGCGAGTATCCTCATGAACCAACAACCAAAAGATCTGGCATTGAAGAGTCCAACCATGTTTAAGGGAGAGCCTGCTATTATGTTCTCTCATGGAAGACCTCCAATTGATTATATTCGGAAAATATTACAAACATTTTCCCTAAAATCTGCATTCTCGATTGGGCTTCTTGACTCAAAGCATATCCTGATAAGATTAAATAGTGAGTAAGATTATGTTAGACTTTGGTTAAGAGATATCTGGTACATTGGGAAGTACCCTATGCGTACTTTTAAGTGGACAACTGAATTCAAACCAGATGAAGAAAGCCCTATAGTTCCAGTGTGGATTAATCTCCCTAACCTTCCATTACATTTCTATGCGAAATCAGCTTTATACTATATTGCCCAACTTGTGGGAAAACCTATTAAGTTAGATGCATCTACGGCCTCTATATCCAGACCTAGTTTGGCTAGAATTTGTGTCGAAATAAACATTTTGAGAGAAAGAATTAACAGAATTTGGATAGGTAGTGGCAGTTCTGGTTTCTGGAAAAATATAGTATATGAAAACTTTCCTTCTTTCTGCGATTTTTGTAAAAAACAAGGGCACTCTGAAAGCAAATGTATGATCAAATTCCCTCAATTAAAGACCAAGAAAGATGTGGCTAAAAATCAATCCAAGAGAGAGGGAATTCAAGAAGTGCCCAAAGAAACTGTTACTAAGATACCTGCTAAAAAAGAGCATCAATTGGATACAACAACAAATCAAATAGATGTCTATATTCCGGGAATAACAGACAAGGTGGATCCTAATATTACTGACTCAAGAATTGAAGGTACTCAACTTGAAAGATTAACGAATAGGTTTGATGTCTTACAAGATGACAATATTTCGATCCCAGAAGATGAGAACCTACAGTATCAAACCATCTACTCAAGAGAAGGGGAAAAGAGAGATCAGGAGGTGCTGCTGCATTCTCAAAATCTGAATTCTGAAGAGACATACATTGTTAACCAAATAAACCTTTCACCAAAAGCTTCTAAATTACCTCCAGCAGTGAAACATCCAGCGTCTATGAAAGATAATGTATCAGACACTGAAGTCTCTTTAAAAAAGTCTCCTAAGATTGAGGAGTTACTTAGGTTTGCTAAATGGTTTGATGACAAATGGAAGGGTATTCAGAAAGATAAAGAAGAAAAGGAAAAAACAAAGAAAGGTCCAGATATATCCAAAGCCCATTCCAAGATATCAAAGAAAGTTAATTCTAATAAGCAAGCTCCTTTTGATCCTATATTCAGAAGAATCACCAGACAATCAGGTAAGTCCTCTTCCTCAAACTTTAACTCTTCTGTCTAAATGCTGAATTTCTTTTGCTGGAATATTAGGGGTGTTGCCAATAAAGCAACTAATAGAAGATTGAAAAATCTTATTAGGAAATATAAACTACCTGCTATTGCCCTATTAGAACCTAAAGTAGGTATTGATAAAATAACCAAATATAAACTTAAGTGGAAATTCCCTTATAGTGCATCTAATATATCTAATAAAATTTGGTTCTTTTGGCAAAATGAATTAAAAGTCAGCATAACCTATAACACTGATCAACTTCTCTGTCTTGAAGTTAACTTTGATTACTTGAATTCCTCTATATTTTTTGTCTTAATATATGCCAAATGCACTGCGCTGGAAAGAAAAAGCTTATGGCTTGATATTTGTCAGTTAACTTCTCAAAATTCAGATATACCTTGGCTCATAATAGGAGATTTTAATGTTGTCTCGAAACAGGAAGAAAAACTAGGTGGTTCTGATATAGATTTTCACTCTAGGGAGGATTTTAATGATATGATTACTACTTGTTCTTTGACTGATCTTGGTTTCACAGGATCTAGATTTACCTGGTCTAATAATCGTATTCATGGTACTATATTTTGTAGATTAGACAGAGGTTTGGTAAATTTGCATTGGCTTAATAAATTTCCATCCACTACTATCTCTCATTTACATAAGGCATGTTCTGACCATTGCCCTCTGCTTCTGTCTATAAAAAGTAAGCTTGATGATCTGCCTAAACCTTTCAAGTTCTTATCTATGTGGTGTATTCAATCTAATGTGAAAGATATTATTCAGCAATCTTGGAACTGTGATGTTAATGCCCCTCCGATGAAACTTTTCTCTATTAAACTTAAAATGCTTAAAGAGAAACTTAAAATTTGGAATAAAGAAGTTTTTAAAAATGTGTTTCAATCTGTCAGTGATCTAGAAGATGAAGTTTTGATTAAGGAGAAGGCTTTTGAGCACAATCCTTCTTCATCTTCTAGAACTGAGTTATTTAAAACTAGAGCAAATTTGAATATCGCTTTACAAAGGGAGGAAAGCTTTTGGTTCCAAAAATGTAATAAAAAATTGCTTAAACAAGGGTATCTGAATACTAAACTTTTCCATGCTTCTATTAAGATCAGTCATAGAAGATTGAACATAACCAAGATTAAAGACTCCCATAACAATTGGATTGATAAACAAGAGGACATTGATAGAGTGTTTGTATCCCACTTTCAAAATATCTGGAAATCTGATCTTATCAATATTAACAATAATTTCCTAAATGTTATTGATAAAGCTATTTCTGAAGAGGATAATAAAAACCTTTCTGGTTTCCCATCTGAAGAAGAGATTCTTAGTGCCATAAAAAATATGAATATTGACAGTGCTCCTGGCCCTGATGGTTATGGGGGAGAATTCTATTATAAGTATTGGGATATCATAAAGCATGATCTTAAAATGGCCATTCATTCTTTTTTTGCAGGAGCTGAAATTCCTAAAAGCTGGTCAGCTACGAATATTGCTCTTATCCCCAAAGTAGATAATCCTATAAATTGCTCTCAATTTAGACCTATAAGTTTATGTAACTTCTCTAATAAAATTATATCTAAGATTCTTAATGACAGAGTAGCCGAGATTCTTCCTAATATTATATCCCCTAACCAATCTGGTTTTGTAAAAGGGAGAAGTATAAACGATAACATTCTTCTTGCTCGTGAGTTAGCTCAAACTATAGGCAAAAAAGTTCGCGGTCATAATGTTATTATTAAATTAGACATGGAAAAGGCTTATGATAAAGTGTATTGGCCTTTCCTATGTCAAGTTTTGAGGAAATTTGGTTTTAATGAAATGTTTATAGACATGATTTGGAGGTTAATTTCTAATAATTGGTTCTCTGTTTCCATAAATGGGCAAAGTAAAGGATTTTTTCAATCTTTTAGAGGGCTTAGGCAAGGTGACCCCCTGTCTCCTAGCTTGTTTATTATAGCTGCTGAATGTTTAAGTAGGAATATAGATAATTTGTTCAAGAATGGTAAAGCTATTCCTTTTTCCCATCCTAGAAATTGTAATATAATTTCTCACTTGGCTTATGCTGATGATATTATAATCTTTGCTAATGGGAATAAGAAAAGTTTAATCGCTATTTCTAAATTGCTTAAAACCTATGAAATTACCTCTGGTCAGTCTATAAACATATCTAAAAGCTCTATTTATATTAATAAAAATCTCTCCCCGCCTATTAGAACTAAGTTGGGAACCAATTCTGGTTTATCTATCAAAACATTGCCCATGAAGTATTTAGGTTGCAACATTAATAAAGGGAGAATTAAGCTTTCTCAATTTTCTGATCTTATGAACTCTATTAGAGAGAAGCTTAATTCTTGGTCATCTAAGTTAATATCCCAAGATGGTAGGGCTACTCTGATAAGAAGTGTTCTTTTATCTATCCCTATTCACATTATTTCTGTTATTCGCCCCCCTAAAACTATTATTAAAAGATTGCACAATATCTTTTCTAAATTTTATTGGGGGGGTGTTAATAAAGATAAACCTTAACAATGGTCTAAATGGTATGACATGTGTTTTCTGTTTGAAGAAGGTGGATTAAATTTTAGAAGAATGGAAGATATCATTAATTCTTCTAGCATTAAATTGTATTGGAAGTTTTTATTTGATAAAGGTATTTGGGCTTCTTTTATGAGAAATAAATATCAGGATAGAATGTTTTTGAAGTCTGGTTCCTCCACTATTAGAAGAATTAAATCTATATCTAGCATAGCGGATGATCATATTGACTTTGACAATCAAATATGGATTCCTTCGTACTCTGGTGATTTCTCTTTGAAAGAAGCATTTCAAATATGTAGGAAAAATAATCCAATTTCTCTCACTTGGAAAATAAATTGGTCTATAGAATGTCCCATAAAAATTTCTAATTTCATTTGGAAATTATTGAATAATTTTGTGCCTTTTGATACTGATATCCAAAAAATTGGTATAAGATTTGCTCCGGTTTGTAGGGAATGTTTAGCTAATGATGATAGCGACAAACATGTGTTGCTAGATTGTAATTTAGCAAAAAAAGTATGGCAATATTTTTGTCATCTTTTCATTGTGACTCCTAAAAATACTTCTTGTAGGGCTATGATTTTATCTTGGTGGATGACTAAAAATAACAAAGATTTTCTAAAAATTCTTTATGCCATAACTCCTAAAATTATTTTTTGGGAATTATGGAAGGCTAGAAATAGATTGGTTTTTGAAAATTCTAAGTCTTCTGCTAATTTTATAATAAATCAAATTATTTTTTTAGCTTCTTCCGTTCTACAAAATCTCAAAATCTATGATACTCCTAACTCTTTAGATTTTCAAATCATAAACCAATTTCAAGTTCATATAAGTCCTAAAGTTGTCCAGATTATAAAATGCGTTTGGTCTAATCCCCCAAGTGGTGTTTTTAAATTAAATATTGATGGATCTTCTAAAGGAAATCTGGGAAATAGTGGTATTGGAGGGGTGATTAGAGACTCCAACGGGAACTTCATTGTTGGGTTTGAAAGATCTATAGGAGTACAATCATCTTTTTTTGCAGAAAGTTTGGCCTTGGTTGAAGGTATGAAATTGGTTTCTCAATTAAATATTCAAAAAGTGATAGTGGAATCTGATTGCAAGCTCTTAATTGATGTGATATTGAAAAACGTTAAACCTCCTTGGCAAGCTAGAAAGATTCTTCAAGACTTCCAATGCTCTGATGAAGTGACTTACAATCATATATGGAGACAATCAAACTCAGTCGCTGATCATTTAGCCTCGCGGGCTTCTCTTTTCAACACGAACTTTTTATATTGGGATCAAAGCTCTCTCCCGAGGTTGGTTAAAGGTTTACTTAAGCTGGATAGTCTGCATACTCCGCAAATAAGGCATAGAATTTTTAAGATGTAAATGGGGATAAGATAAATCCCCATATTTCTTTCAAGTTTTCTCTATGTAATGGGGTTATTATAAAATCCCATATTTATTGCTTTCTTTCTAGAGTATTGGACCCAACCTCTAGATTTTAAGTTTGCTTGGGTTTGTAAGCTTCGGAGAGGCTTTTTCTCCTTATTATATTAATAAAACGTGTGGGGGTTCCGTCCCTCTTTGATAAAAAAAAAGTGTTAGCACTTAGGATAGTTGTCTTAGAGGCAGATTTAAGAGAGACGAAAGAGAGAGATAATCCTCCATCAGCACTACCTTGAGAGAGAGAGACTGTTTTTGTTAAGAGAGAGAGAGAGAGTTTGTGTAGAGAGAGAGAGTCAATTTGCTGAGAGTGAGAGATGTTTAGAGAAAGTGAAATGGGACTTGAACAAGTAAGTGGATAGTCTTATGAGTGATCTCGAGACCTCCATGGACACTCTAAAGAAACTTAAAGCCCTTGTAAACCATCTTACTCATGACCTTGAGATATCCAGGGAGGCCAAGGTAAATATAGAGGACATATCTGGAAAGATGGTTTAGATACTCCTCGCCCTTGCTTTAGGTTTTGGTGAAAGGCATAAATTGGTTTTGATGGTGCCTCCATGTCCCATGTGACACTGGAACTAGTTCGTGAGTTTATTACGAATCCATATAGCCATCACCAAATACCCCGGAGAAGAGTTCAGACGAGAAAAGAAATCCAAGGTCGGATAAAGACTATGTACTTCAGTACCTACTGCAAAAAAGGGCCACTTTAGGGAGTTTTGCTATAGTTTGGGTCGTACACGACTTACATTTTCTCCACCAGGTGCCACTAGCAATTTTTCAAGTCATAGAGAGCAGGTTGAGTTTCTAGTCGCCACTTCAGAGAGTCTAGTGAAAGAGTTCCAACGAATTTCTATGACGTTAGTGGACACTTCTAATATCCCGACTAGAGACAATAATGACAAGGGAAAATAGAAGGTTACCTCATCTTGGGTGCCTAAACTCGACAAAAAAGACCTTATTATTCATGTTGCTCTTAAAGCACATACCTCTTCTCAGTGATATTTCGATAGTGGGTGCTCCAGGCACATGATAGGTGATGTCTCATTTTTTACCTACCTAGAGGATCTCAAGGAAGATCAAGTCACCTTTGGAGACGAAAGAAAATCTAGCATAGTAGGACGAGGTACAATATAGATACCCGGATTTCCTAAGCTAAAGGATGTTTTGTACGTCAAAGGTTTAAAAGCAAACCTTCTCAGCATTTGCAAGCTGTGCGATGCTGACTTTATAGTAAAGTTTGATCGGAATGAGTGCAATGTTTATGATCAATCCGGTAAAATTTTATTGTAAGGGGTGAGGACTGAAGATAATTGCTATGGGATTGTGCCCAAGTCCTCATTTGTCTGCAATAACGCAACGATCATTCCTATGGATCCGTGGCCTCAATGTATAGGTCATGTGAATATTAGAGATTTGGAGAAATTATCTAAAAAGTACCTAGTATGTGGCTTGCCATCACTTGGAAAGCCGACTTCCGCAGTTTGTGGACCCTGTTAGTAGGGAAAGCAAGCATGTAGCCCCCACAGGAAGTTGAACTCCATTACCACTTCACGAATGTTTGAGTTGATACACATGGATCTTATGGGTCCTACTCGTACTGAGAGTTTAGGTAGTAAGAGGTACATACTCGTGATGGTTGATGATTTCTCTCGTTACTCGATTGTAGGTTTTTTGAGAGAGAAATCCAATGCTGTGGAATTTCTTACGACCAAGTGTTGTGTCGTGAAAAAGGAACACGGAGTCACTATCAAGAGATACATAGTGACAACGACATTGAGTTTAAGGAAGATAAAGTAGATCTTTACTGTGATAGCCTCGGGATCAAACATGAATTTTTGACCGTGAAGACTCCTCAACAAATTGGGATTATTGATAAGAAGAATCAAACGATTCAAGATATGTCTAGATCTATGCTTCTAGGTCGTAAAGTTGCTAGGAGATTTTGGGCAGAGGTGGTGTTTATTTCATGCCACACGGTGAATAGGTTCTACCTTCATCCACACACATTTAAGATGCCCTACGAATTGTGGACTGGAAAAAATCCCAACCTTTCATATTTCCATGTCTTTGGGAGTAAATGCTACATCCTACGGGATGGATAGAAATTAGGAAAGTTCGACTCATGGAGCGATGAGGGGATATTGTTAGGTTATTCATCGACTAGTAGAGCATATCGAGGTTTTAATCTGACTAGCTCTAACGTTATGGAGTCAATAAATGTCACCGTGCAAGATGACAAATAGCTAGCGTTTGTTGATTTTAACCTTTTGGGTGAGGACGATGCACTTCCTACTGATGATCCCTTTGTGCCTCCCACACCCAGAGTGGATCCTATTCCTGATTTTGGAGACACTCCTTCTTGGGTTCTCAAGAGTCATTATCCTACTGCTATTCTAGGATATCCCACCCTAGGGGTCAAGACTTGTGCACAGCTAGAGAACGTTGTTAGCCATGTCTACTACACGTCCAAAGTTGAGCCCAAGAATTATAAGGAATCACTCAAAGATGAACACTGGATATATGATATGTAGGATGAGTTGCTTCAGTTTAGAAAGAATGATGTCTGGAAACTGGTCCCCCGACCTAGTGAGATAAATGTGATAGGTACCAAGTGGATCTTCAAGAATAAGGTGGATAAGACTGGTACTATTATCCGAAATAAGGCTAGGTTGGTCGCTCAAGGCTACACACAGATAGAGGGTGTAGACTCTGACGTTACATTTGCTCCTGTTGCGAGGCTTGAGTCCTCCAACTTACTACTCATCATCGCTTGTCATCTGCACTTCAAGTTATATCACATGGATGTTAAGAGTGCCTTTCTAAATGACATTCTACAAGAGGATGTTTACGTGAAACAACCAAAAGGGTTAAAGAGCCTAAGCAACTTGATCACGTCTACTATCTTAGGAAATCCCTATATGATTTGAATCAATAATCCCGTGCTTAGTACGAGAGGCTTACTTCCTATCTCTTAGCCCGTGGCTTTAAGAGAGGGGGAGTTGATATGACATTGTTTATCAAGAGAGATGATAATATTATTTTAATTGCCCAGGTCTATGTGGAAGACATAGTCTTTGGATCCACGTGCTCCCAATATGCTCACCACTTTGAGGAGGAGATGAAGAGTGAGTTTGAGATGAGAATGGTAGGTAAGTTTATTTTCTTCCTTGGTCTCGAGGTTCGTCACCTAGATCATAGGATGTTCATCTCCCAATCCAAGTATGCTAGAGACCTTTTGAAGAAATTTGGTTTAGACTCCGGTAAGCATGCCCATACCCTAATGAGTACCTCAACAAAGCCTAGCAAGGGAACTTCAGGCATGGACGTAGATCAAACCTTGTATCAGAGTATGATAGGTAGTCTTCTTTACTAGACTTCCAATCATCCCGATATCGCCTTTAGTATTGGAGTTTGTGCGCGATATCAGGCATCCCTGAAAGAGTCACACTTACTCACTCTTAAACATATTATCAAATACGTGAGTGGGACTCTCTCACTTGGCATTTGTTATGCCTTTGATACCAATGTCCGTTTATTCACCTATTCGGATGTCGATTGGGCCGGGGATGCAGATGGGTGTAGGACCACTTTTGGTGGGTGTTTCTTCTTCGGTTCGCCTCTTGTCTCTTGGTTGAGCAAGAAGAAAAACTCTAACTTTTTATCCACTGCGGAAGCTGAGTACATAGCCGCCGAGAGTTGTTGTAACCAACTTTTATGGATGAAGCAAATGTTCATGGATTATGGGATATCACAGGACACCGTGACTATCTCCCGTGATAACACGAGCATGATACACATATCCCGTAATCCAGTCCAACATTCACGCATAAAGCACATTAGGATACGCGAGCACTTTATCTGTGAGCTTGTAGAAGAAAAGGTCGTATCCTTGAGTTTTGTATCTACCGACCTCCAGTTAGCCAATATTTTCATGAAGCCTTTAGATGCCCTTAGATTCGAGAGTCTTAGGAAGTCCTTAGGAATTTGCACAGTTGACTGAAGGGTGGTCACCATGTCTAGAGTAAGACGCATTTCTCATGTTCATATCATATGATTCCTATCTCTAGATCGTATCATTTGTATCATTATTTTTTTTATTATTATTTTTTTTAAAAACAATTGAAAATACAAAAAGATTTTAGTTTTGAAATTTTTTAGAAAAAGTCAAAAAGATTTTCTTTTTATAAATTTTTTGAAAAACACAAAAAGAGTTTTGTATTTTTGTTTACACCGTTTATGGATGATCATTTAAGATAGCCATAGTCACAACTGCATTCCATTTTCCATGTGACTGTTTTATAGTGATTTGAGATTCTACATCATTTCATCCACGTGTTTTACATTGCTTAGAGTCTTTGAGATGTAATTAGTGATATCTTCTACATGTTTGGCTCCTTATATCCTTTATTTCAAACATGCAAAATATTATTTGAGCATTGTACTTGTCTATCACATATTTTCTTAAGTGTTTCCATCTCGATTCTATCTATACAATGACCAAAATGCGATAAAACTTGACAAGAAAGTAGTTCATGTAAAAACCGTTAACATGAGGATTTAATTGCAACAAAATATGATGAGTGAATCATGAGAAAGGACTGCGAGAGTTCAAAATTAACTCGTCGTGAAACCTACCATTTGTAAAGATCTCGAAAAACATAAAAGGCAATAAACAAAATATGCCAAAAATGGGCCAATAGGTTTTAGTTTCATCACCTCAAAAGAAAAATATAATGCATAATTATTTATGATGGAGTTTGGATAGAAAGAAATGAAAAATGGGTTTGTACGTCCTTGAAATTCAAGAAAACGTGTTACAACATTTTGGACGTTATTGGTGTGGAAATCACTTTGAGCTTTGATTTGTTGAGTTGATTGAGTCAATTTCTTATATTTTCACCATTTTTACACCTAAGGAAGATGTTGAGTTCATTCGTTAGGAATATTCAAAATTCATCGTGCACATATGTTATGGTTGTATGTATTGATTTTTCTGTCGAATTTGTTCACATCTCTACATTTTCGCTATCACCAAGTTGGTTGTTTTTGTGTTCTTTCATGGCATGATTTTTTTCGTTGTACATTTTGTGAGAAAAATTTTGAAAATTTCAAAAAGAGAAATTTTGATTACCTTGTGACATTCTCCATTTACATTTTCTTTATGTTCTTCATATTTGTCTATGTGGGGACATTATAAAAAGGGAGAGAGCGAATTATGGGGGAGAATTTTTGTTTGATTTAATATTATTTTGCTTGAGCATTAATTGATACTTACTTTTGCTTATCATTATATTTCAAACTATTGCGCATCACGAATATTATTTCTTGTCTCATGTGTGTAGCTACATAATTGAGGATTACTTTTTCACACCCTGATGCTGATAAAGAAAGATTGAAGAGTTGAAGATTTGAAAATGTTGAAGTTTGTTTAAAGACATGTCATTTAGTATTTTCATTTTTTGGGTTTAATGGGGATATTAAACTGTATGTCATTTGGTTTTATTTGGGTAGAATAATTCAAATTTTTTATGTATGTACTGGCATAGACATAGGGGATATTTGTAAGGACATGATTTTATAAATATCCGAGTTAGAATCTAGGAATTTTCTATTTGTCCTAGGTCACAGTTAGTATGTCAGATACCGCTACATTTGGCACGTCAACACTATCATCCATAACGACCTTGATTCGAATCCTCGTATTCATCATCTTCATACGTGCATCATGCAACATGCAACGTGCTCTTCAATCGTTCCCACTACTCCACTCACGATTATGGTAAAATTATTTATTTAGAGTGTTTATTATTTACATAGATATTTAGGAAATTTTTTAAAAATATTTTTAAGGGTCTGGAACGTTTTTACTTTGTAAGATGAATTTTTTCCAAGTATTGAGGCGAAGAAAAATAAATGCTGACATCGTTCGAGAGACAGAGGTAGGTCATTCAAGTGACATCTTCATGTCGCACGAAGTCGCTCAAGCGACACGTAAGATCGTTCGAGCGACACCTCTATCTCGTTCGAGATACGCACCGCCTCAAGTTCTATATTTAAAGTAGTGCCCATTCTACACGATTTTTAAGCCTTTGTCACTCACGTTTCTGCAAAACTGTTGCATATTTCCAAACTTCATTTTTCATGGTTTTTCAACCCTTTTGATTCACAAATCATTCCCAAACATATATGTGAGTCTTATAAACCCTAGATATAATTATTCTACTCAACTGGAGTAATCTTGAGGAGAAGACGGCTATTCCCCATTGCTGGATTGGATATCTTGTGGGATCTCTTGCTCACAACAGCGACGATAATGAACCGATGCCTCCAGGTATTCGCGTGTTACTGTATTTTGCTGTAATTGTAAGTTATTACGAATCATAGTGAAATAAAATGGTTTTTCCCCATTGGGGGATTTTCCTCATATTGTGATTGACTTTGCATGCTTTGTTTGATTTATTTAGTATGCCTGAATTTGTTTGCAAGAGTTATGATTTTTGGGATTTAAAAATTAAAATTAAATTAAACAAGTTAATCATTGATTGTTGGCGCACTTTCATCCTCTGAAATAAGAGATAACACAAGTCTAATATGGATTGCGTATCCTTCGAGAAACTATCACTAAATATGGGTTTTGACGACGTCTCCTACACAAGGCCTGACCACATCGACTAGTTCGTCTATGTGTCAATGAAGAGTCTCGAGCTCTTGAAGTCTCATTGGGACCACTCAAAACAGACACTCTCTTCTTATCCTGAGTCTTAGACCTACCCATTGCATATAAAAATGGAGTAAAACCTAAATAAACTACAAAACTAGGGCTGGAGTGTAACGAGTACACAAAATCCCCAAATAAAGTAGCCAACATTACCAATACCTTAAATAGATCAATTAACCAATGAGTGTGATGATGGAATAAGCCTAATAACACTAGAAGCAATGCAAATCAATTGAAAAATAGATGGAACCAATGACTTACCGAAGTGTATTCATAAGAAAACCAAATCTATAAAAAACTAGGGTTGTAGATTAACATGTAACAAGTCGACCTTCAAAAACTCCATCAAACTAACATGCAAGACCAAAAATCACTTTGGTAGGGTTTTCACTAAGGGTTTAATCTTTGGAAGAAATTTGTGTTGAAAATGATTAAATAAACTACAAACCCCTTTTTATCTTGCCGACATCTGTTAGCACGCTAAAAAATAATCGTGCGTACGCCCCCGAATTGTATTCATGCGCACTAAACATAGCATGACAAAAAAATATCCAAAAAATAATCTAGAAAATCTTCCAAATTTCCATTAATCCCAATTCTCAGAATATCATAAGTATGAGTGAATGAAAATGCATGGAAATTGTTCAATTTGACTTTAAAAGCACCAATTTGAGATAAAATGCGCAAAAAAGAATAAAATCAACAACTCACACAAACATATGTACAAATACAAATGAAAGCACGTAAAGTGTTATTGAGATTAGGCAAATGCTCATCAATGATTTGACAAGAAGATTTCATTTAAATCTTAATAAAAACCATGAATTGAAAAACACACTCAAATCAATTTCAATCAACTTAACATTGATGGCATAAAATTCTCATCAAATCAATATTTTGTAATTTTGTAATATCAATCAAGGTATGATCACGTGACAATTAAGAGTACAAATTTAATGTGAATACACATAATCAAATCATGTAAGACATTATAAATGATGCTTAAAAGATAATCATTACATCAATATTATTTTGATTTCAAAATGATAGTTTCAAGCCATTAACTCCCTCAAGAAAATGTTGATTAAAATTTCTTTTCAATGCCATCTAAGATAGTAAGTTTTATTTTGAATTGCTAAGCGCTAACTTGTTAGTTATGCCCGGTCAAACACTTGGCTTATGGATCTTTTTCAACATATTTTGACTTTTGCCATTGATTGTCTTTTCATATACATAGATGACACCTACCTAAAAACATTTAAATTTCCAAAATGAGTTTAATCACTCCTAGTAGTTTCCCTTATTAATGCTTTTGAAAATGTTCCTTTTTCAATTCCTTCATAGTAAGAAACTCACAAAACCTCACATATGGACCAACGAAACACTAATAAGATCTCAAGGGTTTGTGTAACACCCCGTAATTTTAATGATTTTTATTTTGGAATTAATTAAATTAAAACAAGAAATTAATCCGGCTTAAAGTAATTATTAATTAGCGAGACAAGGGTTAATATTTATTTATATTGAGTATTACTTTGTGAATAATTAATAAATTGATAAGAATAGATTATGATTGTCATGAGCAAGAAATATGACAGTTACGGTAATTTAGTCAGGAAGTGCGTGTCAGTCGTGTCGGGACCTAAATATATGAGATATAATGTAATCTAATTATGAATCATAAAAATGGTTATTTATAGTGCGCCAATGTGTACGGAAGGGTTTAAATAGTCGGAAGAGGGTACTCGAGGGTTTAGTTTGGGTCCTGGGGCATTTTAAGGCGAAACTGACACCCCGAGAGGGTATTTTGGTCTTTTAAAGTTTTAATGAAAGGGAACCTACGAGTTTGCTAGACTGATATCATCTGGTAGGGTGAGGGAGTTAGGGTTACAAGTTACCAAATCACAAAGAGGCAACAGGAGGAAGAAGGAGAGAATTTTCAATGGCATCCCACATCCTTTTGGCACCACAACCACCAGAGGAGCGCAGATCGAGAGAAATGGAAACCAACCACACCACAACTCTGCAGAAAATCAGACCTTCAATTTGAGGAAAGTATTTATCTTTCTAATTTTTTTATAACATTGTGACACCCCTCCCAATTAAATAAAGGGTGATCAGTCCTGTACCAATTTAAAATAGAATGTTCGGTTGGTTCATTCTTAGCATCACTGTTGAAAAACTTTTTAACATATTAATCACCTAATATAAAATTAATCTAGGTGTCAAAACATTTACAATTTTAGTAAAACCAAGTAAATCCATTTTCATTCAATCTTAAAATACAAACCATTCACCACACATAGGAATATAATAAATATTGAACATGAATCAAGTACTGAAATAAATAAGACTGGGTATAACCTCCCAGTTCAAAACTCTAAACCATAAAGTAAACCGAATACAATTTCTCTGATGAAGGACTAGAAGCAGACGACACATGCCCTAGATAAGAAGTCTAAATGAAACTGAATGGAAAAGATAGATGCGTCTACTACAAGGACCTACAACTTCCACAATAGCTGAAGCACATCAAGCAATCCAAATCTCTAAATCTGGTACCCCTGTGGCTGAGCACCTGATATAATATATATATATATATATATATATATAGCAAAAGAGAGAAGAGACACAAGAAACGGGTCAGAGCCCGAGGTTTAAAAATAATTTAGCAAGTATTTAAAACTGGTTCTTAAAACAAGTCTTATACGCATGTTAGTTATCGAACTCTCACATGAGTTTCTCACCTCTCATATATTGTGCACACCTAACATACATCTAATCTCCCCCTAGTTATACCACCCAGTCTAACTAGTCATAAACCATACTAATACTAACTATGCTCACTAGTAGTATTCCCGTATCGCCCATACAATACGCTATTTAGATAGTTTATCTCGTATGCTAAGTTTCATTATTCACCGTTTGAATGGTTAATCTTTTATCCACTAAGATTATTTTATTTCTCATTTCCATTTTATCTACTAGTCTCACAAAGTAGAAAGTTCCCCAAGTACACTCATAAATATATAGCCTCATCATCCTATATATATACACTAATCCAGCACCCTTAGGTTAAGACCACTTGTCGCAATATAATGATTATTATTATTACCAAGTCTACTAATTTCACACAGTAGAAATATTTACAAGTTCATATATATATATATATATATATATATATATATATATATAGTCACACCATCCCTTATACATATATATATACTAATCCTACATCCCGGGATTAACACCCATTAATGCACCTATCAATAAAATCCTGCATCCCCGGGTTAGCACCCATTAATTCACCTATCAATAATAATACATCACCCCCGGGTTATCACCCATTAGTGAGCCTAACAATAGTCATCCTTATACCCCTGGGTTATCACCCATTGGTACACTTAATCAACAATGTTCTTGTACCCCCGAGTTATCACTCATTAATGCACCTAATAGTAAGATTCTTGCACCCCCGGGTTATCACCGATTAGTGCTCTTAACAATATTATTACATAATAGGCATACAGACATCCTATTAGAATTTATAGGTATTTTTCCAACCTACATATATACTTCTCATACGTATTTTAACCTCAACACTATGTATAGTAGAAATATTTAGATTACTATCTCTCTCGTAATCTCCAGGGTACATTCTCTCTATACCGAAATAAGTAAAGTATTTATTCTCAAATACTTTCCCATAATTTCGCCTCATTTAAATTCCCAAAAATCCTCAAAATTTCGTCTTATTTAAATTCCCAAAAATTCTCTCACTCCAATAAATTGGTAAACTCAAAACTGGACTCAAGAAAATTCCCAAAAATTCACCCTGTCGCTCAAACCAGAAGCGTTGTCACTCGAACGACTTCCACGTGTCATTCGAATGACATCGCGTGAGATACAGATCTCGCTCGAACGAGACTTTGCGCAACGCGCACTGGTTCGTCCCCTTTGTCCAGAATTCAACATTTTTCACCATTTTTGAACCTAAAAATCTCTAAGATTCAATACCCAACGCCTCATCATCAATACCCACCAACACATAACAAGTTATAAATCATTCCTAACACCCTAGGATCATTAATTCGTCATTAATCAACAAAATTATATAAAATCCCCAAATTAATTCATATGAACCCAAGTTTCCAAATTTTCAATTAAAGAACCTAATCAACCCAGATTCGTTCATCAATATATAATTCAATTCCATGATTAATCCTCTATATACATGAAGGACTTTAAACTACTAATTAAACCAATCCTTAATCATAATTTAAATCTCCAATTTTCACCCAATTCAATTGTAAATCATGATTAATTTCACCTACACTAACATGAGCATGATTATTGCTAAAATAAAGGAAGTAATAAACACTTGCCTCAAATATGACGGTTTGATCCGTTGGTGATGTTGGTATATACGCGTTCCTCTCTTCTCGATCTACGCGTTGGTGGTGGTGGTTGTGCAAGGTGGTGATAATTTGCCCTTCCATCTTGGAAATTGGTTCTCCCTCACACCCTCTATGGCCGTTCTTTCCTTTCTGTATCTCACAACCCTAAAGGACTTTTCTTGGATGATAAAATAACTCCCAATTTTCGTCCATTAATTAAACCCAAAAATACAATTTACCATAATGCCCTCTCGGGACGCCGGTTAGGACTAAAATTGCCCCGGGATCCAAACTCAACATTCAGGTATACAATTTTGACTATCTCGACCCTCCCGGACTCAACGGTGCACTCAAAATGACCATACGAGTTAATAAAAATAAATTCTCTTTTTATTCCATTCAATTAGTCCTGGCATGACTCATACGCGTGTCAAACTTAAATTACCAAACTGTCGTATTTCTCACTTCCGACAATTTATCAAATGTTATAATTCCATATTACATATCACACAGTAATATTCAATAATTCTCAACAATAAGTATTAACCCTTGGCACGCTAGTTAATAATTATTTTAATCCAGATTAATAACAAATTAATTTCTTGCATTTTAATTTAATTAATCCAATAACAATAATTAATTACATACTTATTCCCACAATAATAATTAATCACATAATTATTTAAATCATCAAAAATACGGGGTGTTACAAACATCCATGTTAGTGTAGGACGATTATTATCATGAACATATGAATATTGGTGTAAATTTAAAAGATTCAAATAATGTTCTTGGGTAGGAATCATGTTAGGTTTAATCCTTTATGCATGTAGAACAAATCTGGGTTCTTGTTGATGTTTTTAAACAAAAATGATAATCTATGGTTTGGGGGCTTAATATTGAATTAATTCGATTTAAAGGCATTCCTTGATGATTCAATCACCTTACAAAAATCGTTCATACATGTTAATATGATGTTTAGTAAGTTTGGTTGGGAGTTTGGAACTTTCTAATGGAGGTTCAGAGTGATAAAAATGGTGAAACCCGTCACTGTTAAAGGAAGAAAACGCTACCTGCTACAGTGAATCGATTCAGCTCTTTGGACGAATCGATATGGAAAGTGAATCGATTCGAACCAAGGATGAATCGATTCGGTTTCCTAGAATATGATAATTTTCCCCTTTTTGCTTAGGACTCATGTGGAACGATCGGGTTAACTTTTGAAGTAATTTTAAAATATAATGGGAGACATTTTTTAATTACATGTAGACCAATGTTGGAATTTAGACTTAATCACATGAGGAGAATTTATGACTAAGATTAATTAGGCATGATTGGTTAATAAAACCTAATTCAGGGACTCATATCGTGTCATGGGGAATCGAGAGAAACCATGACTTACGCCAGTAGGGTACGAGTGAATTACCTACTTAATTACTTTAAATAATGAATGGCATACTTCAAGTAGTGGGGGATACTTGGGATTATATACAATGAGAAGTATAATTGACATTAAACAATACGTAGGATATTCGAGAGGTATATACACTACGTATGAGGCATATACTATAGGTTGAGTGTATACCTATACTGATGTTATATGTATATATAGGTTATGTGTATACCTTTTGTGTGAATTCTTATATGTGAACATACCTAGACTACTTGCTATCACAGGAGGCCCCACGTCATGTGTAGTCTTATCTCGATGAGCCCATTGGAGGGATTTTGACTTGTACCTCAGAACATAGAACTTAAGGATTGAGCACTAGTTGTGTGAATAAGGGTGTGATTGATCATTTGGGTGCGTTAGGTGTGTGCATATCCCAAAGTCTTATAACTATGTTTGCCTCCAAATTTGTGTGAATTGTGAATGTATGGTTCGAGAGTGATTCCGAACCCGATGTCCTTAGTTAGTACATGATGTACCATGACTTGATATAAGAGTATTCCCGCATCGCAGTTCTCCACCCAGGGATGTCGTATACGTATATATTATAAGAGTGGTGTAAATATATATGTGTGTGATTTATTCTACTACAGGTGCTTTAGTAGATATTATAGATAGTAATATATAATTTAATCTCTATATGGGTGAACTTAATAATTAATTGGATACTCCAAATAAATAAAAGGGATTGGAAATTTAGTAACGTATTGTATGTGCAATACGGGTGGGCATAATGAATTAATAGATGGGAAGAGGCTTAAGTCAAACTAGTTTGGCATGGTAACGTAACTAGGTGGGTTTAGAAGAGTACATTATGCGTGCACAACAGTTGAGAGGTGAGGATCTCAAGTGAGATCACGTGAAGCTAACATGTATCTATTATGTACTTTTTAATACTTGCTAAAATGTTTTAAAACTATTTTACTTGGGCTCTGACCCATTTCAAATCCATTTTTGTAAAAACATTTTAGGTTCCCAGCCACAAGGATGCCACGCTTAGGAGTTCCTTCTTATTTTCCGTGCTTCAACTGTTGTGGACTTTGCAGGACCTTAATAGTAAATGCCTCCACATTTATCAGTTCCTATTTAGTTATTTCTCTATCTTAGTCAGGAATGACGCCCATCTGTGGTTGGTGGTTATTGTTAGAGACATTGTACTTCCATTTTATTTCTCGTGTTGGATTTGGATTTATATTATTGATGATTTTACTTGATTTTCGTCTGGAGTGTCATTCGAGGCCTATTTATGCATCTCATTGATTTATCAATATTAATATGTTCTGTTGAAATAGTGAATGTGAATTATTTAGTTTTTATTAATTGTTTGTTAATAACAAGAATTAAAATTTTAACACCGAGCCGTTAGGGTATTGGTAAAATAATTTGATTTTCGATAGTGATGTTGAGAATGAAACCATTAATGATTTCTGTTTAATTTAATAATGGACTAATAACCCAGGATTAGAATAGGCAGGGTGTCACAAATGGTATCAGAGCATCAAGTTCTAATGTCCTTAGGATCTCTATAGACTTTCCACGTTTCTAGCATACCATTCTTTCAATGTATAGAGCCCTATTATTAGGACTGTTGCTTTTATCCTTACGTGTTTGGGATATCGTGATTCTTATATTAAGTTTTATATCAAAGGTGAACTCTTACAATTCATTCTAGTTTCAGATGTCACTTGAGAGAGAACAACAGACTAGCACCGCTGGAGAGATTATGGCTAGACAGGTACAATAGGTACTCCAAATACCACAGGGAATGGTGACAGTCACCGAGATGCCAAGTATTGTAGCATAAGAAGTTACTATCACACTATTTCTTTATCGGGATTGTTATGTCCAGCATATGGGGAGCAAAAGAACGAGGGAAATTTGTCAATCGGATAGTGCAGAAGGAAACAGTGCTAGTGAAGCCCTGCTATAGTGGAAGAATACCCAACAAGTATAGGGTTCCCAAAAAGGGGATTTAGTCAAGAAATCCCGATTAGGGATTTACCAAACAAAGGGTCATGGCTTCATACATGGCCAACAGAGTTCTTAGAAGCAACAATAACATACTCTTTAGGGTTGTAAGGGCTAAGGGGAAATGGGAGAGGTTAGCATGGTCGGGGCCACCATGGACAACCCCAGGGTTAGCCTTGACTTGGTCAGCAGGGCCAGGGTCAGAGACAACGAGACCCCTATTTCTTATGTGGGAATAAAGGGCACCAGGAGATGTAATGCCCCTCTGATGGTCGTTGTTTTACATGTGGGGAGGTGAGTCACCAACAGAAAGATTACCTCCAACAGAATACCGTTCCACAACAGAGGGTTCAATAAGGACATCAGGGACAATTAGTCCATATAGCATCAACTCCACCCCCAACAGGTGCAACTAACATATGGAGATGCCTATAACATCCAATATGTAGTCATGCCACGGGCACCGCAGATACCACCAGTGTTTAAAGGTACGTTGTTTTGTTAACTTGTATATCCTTAGGGAAATGGAGAACTTTTGATGACGTGGGTGCATCAAAATATATAATTATTAACACTAAAATTTATGGTTGATTCGAGTTTAGTGGGTGCATTGATAGTATAGGCCTTATAATTGAATGATTGCATTAACATTTGAATAGCGGGGATATTTAGTGTTGCCTACGGGGAAGAGGGTGTGAATAATAAGTGGATATGTATAAAATATACTAGTTTTACTCCTTTAGAAAGGTATGCGGGTAGAACGTATGATTATCCTAAGTGTAGGTTAGTTAGAAACAGTTTAAGCGATGGTACAAGGCTATTGTGTTCACTGTATCAAGGTAGAATATATTTTGAAGTATCGTCTGAAAGGGGGCCGATTCGGTATAAATATTTTGTTATATAGTGACTACAGAGAGCATGTATGTTTTCTTATAGTGGATCCCGGTGAGTAGGGGCGTTTACTGATGTGATTTGGGATATATTTGGTCTACTATAGAGTGGAGAGATTTAACTTGTTATCAATTTAGCGCTGAGGACTTAATGAAAGTGAGAGTGTCGTGTTTATGTTGTCCTTTGGACATGGGAGTGGATGAATAGACTTTTATGTCAGAGGACGGGATATTGGGGCGTATAAGTTTTGTGTTAAGGGCCTACAGGACTCGACGATCGACAATGCTAAGTAGAAGTGTATCGGTGGGTTCTTTATTTGGATTTTTCTTTGCGAGACATCCCACGCATGAACTTTAGTAATATTTTCGGGGTCGGGAGATGAGTGGTCATTAAGATATGGGTTAGTAACTTAGATATTATACGTACAAATAAATATAATGGGAAGTTATTAGTGATAACTTCGAGTTAAGGCCAGTGGGAACGGGTAACATTGGTGTGTGAACTATTATAGGATGTTCACACTATGAGTAGATCGGTTGGGCAATCAGGAGAATACTTGAGTTATGATTCGTGGGGTAATTAAGTACAGCCTTACTTTATAGCCAGGCCAAGCATGTGAGGCTTAATTTCAGACAAGGATATTTCATTCAATAAATCTGTGCAGAAATGCACGAGACGTAGGGTGTATGGGCTCCCTAGTTACTGAATATCTAATATCATCTACGATGAGGAGAAGTGTGGATGTATGTGTGAAATGCATTTGTGTGGAATATAGAAAGTTGACTAAATTTATGATAAGGAATAAATATCCGTCACTACGAATCGATGACTTATTCGACTAGTAAAGAGGAGATGCTTAATTCTCTAAGATAGACTTGAGATTAGGGTACCACCATTTATGCATCCGGGAGTAAGATGTATCTAAAAATGCCTTTCTGACCAGATATGGGTCTTATGAGTTTCGGGTTATGCCATTTGGTCTAACCAACATGCCATTTGTGTTTATGGACTTGATGAATAGGTTGTTCAGAGAGCTCTTGGATCAGTTTGTCATTGTCTTTATTTATGACATCCTGGTTTATCCTCAAGCTGAGGAGGAGCATGCAGAACGTCTACACAGGGTTTCACAAATGTTGCGCAAGCACCAGTTGTACGCTATGTTTGAGAAATTTAGATTTTAGCTACGATAGGTACAGTTTTGGGGACATATCATATCTTCTAGGGGGATGTCAATGGAACCGAGTAGGGTGTCAGCGGTGAGGAAGTGGGGACAGCCCATGACATCGATGAAGGTGCGCAGTTTCTTAGGGTTAGACGAGTACTAAAATGGTTATTCGGGGATTTTCAAATATCGCGGGGTTATTGAACAACTTGACTCGCAAAGGGGTACCGTTCATCTGAGAGCATTCTATGCGCTAAAGGATAAGTTGACTTCAGCACCCGTATTCGTACTTCCCAGGGCATGAGTGGAATATCTTATTTTTACTGACGCATCTTTATAGGGACTTGGGTGTGTGTTATAGTAGGAGGAATAGGCTATAGCTTATGCATTCTGTAACCTTAAGCCTCATGAGAGGGATTATCCCACCCACGACTTGGAGTTAGTAGCAATCGTGTTTGCGCTACGAATTTGGAGACATTACCTTTTGGGGGAGAGATTTTTCCTGTTCACAGATCATAAGTCACTATTGTACTTGTTCACTCAGAGAGAGTTGAATATGCGTTAGCGTAGATGGATGGAATTTATGAAAGATTATCAGTTTCATATTCATTATCACCTGGGAAAGGCTAATGTGGTGGCATACGCGTTGAACCATAGGCCAGTGGTGGATGTAGCTGAAGTTTGAAAGGAAAAGTGGAAGGAGCTGGGACATCATGATTCAGTTTCCAGATCGATTACGTCGGTTATGGTAGTCACCCCTATATTTTCATGAGGGTGGCACGTGCCCAGGTAGTGGATTCATTTTGTCAGGATCAGATTAGACAACTTTAAGTTGGGGGAGCAAAGTCGTATTCCATAAGTTCAGAGGGAGGCTTACGCTACAATGTGAGATTGATTATCCCAGAGGGGGAGGACGTTCCACAAATGATGATGGCAGAGTCACATGGGTCACAGGTTACGGTTTACGGTACATCTCGGAGGGGATAAGATGTACCAAGATATGTGATGACAGTATTGGTGGAGTGGTATGAATAGAGATATTGTTAAGTTTATCTAGAGGGGTACCATTCGTCAGCTGGTGAAGGTGGATCATCAGAAGCCAGCAGCAGTTCTGTAGCCATTAAAGATTCCTATGTGTAAATGGGATAGCATTTTCATGGATTTATTATTGGATTGCCTACTTCACATAGGTGTCACGATTCCATTTGGGTGATAGTGGATCAGTGGACCAAGTTAGCTCACCTTCTGCCAGTCTGTACAGATTACACTACGGGGCAGTATGCCCAGATTTTCATCGTCGAGATATTGAGATTGCATGGGGTTCCACTTGATATTATGTACGATAGGGGAAAGATCTTTGTGTCTCATTTTTGGGATAGTTTTCAGGAGTCCATGGGTACAGAGTTACGATTGAGTACAGCCTATCACCCGTTGACGGACGGGCAGACAGAGAGAACGAATCAGATGTTCGATGATATGCTACGTATGTGTATCCTTGATTTTAGGGGAGGTTGGGAACAACGTCTTCCACTAGTGAAGTTTTCATATAATAACGCCTATCATTTTACAGTTGGCATGGCCCCATTTAAGGTGTTGTACGGTAGACCTTTTCATTCGATCGCCTATTAGCTAGTGGTGGGGGACAACAAGCTTCTCTTGAAAATCTGTTACTAAAGCCGTTTAATATAAAATTAAACTATTTAAGTAACTCCGGACTGTTTTTTGAAGAAACTCTTTTCTTAAAACCAAATCAAATTAATCACAAGTTGTGTTTAACAAAAATATGTATGAGATCTTTTCAAGATTTGTTAACTAGTTTAATAAATCAGTTTAAAAACTTTAAACTCAGCACAACCATGAATTAGATGAGGAGATGTACAAAGATTAAGAACCAGGGATTTTTTACGTGGTAAATCCTCACCCAACTGAGGAAACATCCACGACTCCCTCTACAGAGTAAACAAAAAATTCCACTAAAACAAATTATAACAGTTACAAACTATATAACACACATACACACAAATCAAACCTATACAAGTTTAGGAATGTACCCACTGGTGTCCTTATAACTTCTCTGCAGTTCTATTTGTTGATGTTGTTCTCCCAGTTTGCTAACTTCCAATTTGTTCAAGTTCTTTACGTCGACTCTTGTTCTTGAGATCTTATTACCAACACTTTTAGTGTGGTAGGGTGATAGTGTTTGTGAAGGTGCTTTCTAACACATGCATTCACACACTCACACTGATATTATACAAACAGTCCTATCAAATTACATATAAGATCTATATGCTGTGATTTTCTATTTCTCTCTTCTTATATAAGTTAACCTTATTTGACCTTTATCAACAGCTATCTTGCTCGGAAGACGTATCAAGATCTTAATCAATCTCAAGTTTTGAAAATATTTTTTAGATTGAAAATCACCAAGTGCGATTCCAACTAGGTCGAAGGTCTTGTTTCAAAAGAACTAGAAACAGAAAGTGATTTTATTGATTTCGAAGTTAAAAACATTTACTGAAATAAATCAACAAATATTTTCTCAAGATGAGAAACTAAAAATGTAGATCTATGTGTAATATAACATGCAATGACTTAGATCTAAGGTTTCTGAAAAAGTAGAAACACAGATCTAAACAGATGTTTAAGTTGATAACAAGATCTGAGAACGAAGAGGTTACAGCAACAAAACTAACAAACCGATCACTCAAAATCTCTCAAACACTCAAGGTTGTGTTTGGTATATACTGGTTTTGAAAGAGGTTAAGGTTTGAAAATAGTTTTGAATGATTTAGGGTTTCCTAACTCTGGTTTCTCTCTCTCTCTTCTCTCTTCTCTCTTCTTTCTTCTCTCTTCTCTCTCTTCTCTCTTCTCTTTCTCCCTCGAATGAACAAAGTGGCAAAAGTCTCAGATGGCTGAGAGAAGGGCTACTTTTATAGGAGGCTGAGAAGATTCGAGATAACAGACCAAAATCAAGGGCTAGGATCTGGTCTTGGAAGATTGACCTTGATCCAATGGTTTAAATAGAGGCGGTGATTAAAACGCTTCTAATTGGCTCAAGTTGGTTTCACCGGGATTGTAAAAGAACATATGTAGATCATCGATTAAAACTAATCCAAGCGTTGAAACAACGCACACCAATCGTCTCACAGAGAAAACACAATTTGGTTCGATAATAGGTCGACAGGTGTAGGCAATTGATTGGTTGTTCCACGCGCGTCTAAAATAATTACATAGCACACCTTATAGTCTCTAGAGCTTTTGGATTCTACCCAAGTGAACTTTCAGCCAATGAAACCAACAATCCAGAATATCAGATTGACCCCAAAACTTTTAAAGACAAATTTTAATTAATAAAAACCTTATTTTAAAAGTTTATAAAATTCCCAAAAAAATATTAAAAATCAATTTTAGGGATTTAAACACACTTAACATATATACACACACTTATATGCAATATGAAATGTATGAATGCAATTCTAACGTGTGTGAGTATTGGTAAAAGTATCTAGATCAATCAATCAAGAGGAATAAAATGGCAAACCAATCTCTGAGGTTCTTTGGTTTCTAGGATTGACACAATTTTGTCACAATTTCCAAACTAGATGAACAATTATACAATACAGACTCAAGCGAGTCAAGAGTATAAGGTGCTTCATCTCTGACCGGAGTCGATTTAGGATACTTTGGTCAAAATTGAGTTGATTTAAAGTCGAATACGAATAGCTCATGATACACAGAAGAGTTATGCTGATGCCAAGTGGTTATTCCAGGAGTTTAATGTGGAGGACCAGGTGTTACTACATGTATGTCCTATAAAGGGGATAATGTGGTTCAGAAAGAAAAGGAAGTTGGCCTAAGGTATGTGGGGCCATTCCCTATTATTAAGCGGATTGGGATAATTGCATATAGACTTGGGTTGTCGGAACACTTGCATCGGATTCATGATGTATTTCACATTTCTTCGCCGAGGAGATATCTCCCGTATGAGTTATCCCACACTCACATTGCATTAGAGGAGATCGATTTGTAGCCTGACATTTCATACGACGAGAGTCCAGTTGCTATCCTAGACCAAAATGAGAGGAGATTGAGTTCGAAGGGAGTTCCATTTATACGTGTTTAGTGGGGGAATTGTAATCTCGATGAGTCTACCTGGGAGCTCGAGGATGAGATGTGCGACAAATATCCAGAGTTATTTCTACCAAGTATTCCCTTTTTTCGAATTTTGGGATAAAATTCTGTTATTATGGGGGAAGTATGTAACACCCCTAATTTTAATAATTTTTAATTAAATTAAAATGGAAAATTAATCCAGCCTAAAATAAATATTAATTAGAGAGACAAGGGTTAATATTTATTTATATTGAGTATTACTTTGTGAATAAGTAATGAATTGATAAGAATAAATTATGATTGTCGTGAGTGAGAAATATGTCAGTTACGGTAATTTAGTCGGGACAGGTGTGTGAGTCGTGTCGGGACCCAAATTTATGAGATATAATGTAATTTAATTATGGGTCATCCAAATGGTCATTTCGAGTGCATCTATATTTTCGAAAGGGTCGAAATAGTTAGAAAAGTTTACTCGAGCATTTAGTTTCGGTCCCGGGGCATTTTAGGCCAAACCGACACCTCAGGAGGGTATTTTGGTCTTTTGGATTTTTAATGAAAGGGGACCTATGAGTTTACTGACTTATATTTTCTTGTAGGGTGAGGTAGTTAGGGTTATAAGTTATCAAACCACAAAGAGGCCACAAGAGGAGGAAGAAGGGGAGTTTTAAAGGCATCCCACACCGTTTTGGCACTACAACCACCACCGGAGCATAGATCGAGAGAAATGAAAACCAACCACACCACAATTCTGCAAAAAATCAGACCTTCGATTTGAGGCAAGTATTTATCTTGCTAATTTTGAGCATATATATGATGCGACGCAAATATTGCATTTTTTCACCTGTTAACCTACGCGTTATTAGCCCCCTCGGGTATCTTAATCCCTATATTTATGCTCGTTAACCAGACAACCTCGGATTTCTATGTTAACATGTTTTTCAGGGGTTAATTGAGCTTTTGTAGGTATTTGGATGCTTAGTATGAAGTTCGGACGCTTTCCGGAATTGTTTCGTCGACTTTTGCATCTTCGGGGGCATTTTAGTAATTCCAGCATTCGGGTTTGAATCCCGAGCTCTTCACGGAAGTTGAAGCCCTTTGATTTCTCTTTGCGTGGCCGCCGACGGTGCATGATTCCGAGTTGTATCGATGGAGTTATGGCATTTTTAGGATGGTTTTCACATGAAAAGTAAACTCAAGGTCACATTCAAGGGCATTTTAGTCATTTCATAATTTTGTTTTTTGGCCCAATGTCTTCTTTTATGTTGTATTACTCTGAGTTATCTTCGCGTAGCCTCCGACCGTGCCTCATTCCGAGCTATAACGATGAAATGGCGGCATTTTCCGTAAAACAGGACAAAGCTGCAGATTCAGACCTGGTGCTTGCGAATCGATTCGGCCCAAAACCGAATCGATTCGGTTTGCACCAGAATGCTAGATATTTGCTTCCCCTGTTTCCAAATCGATTCGGTCCTTTACCGAATCGATTCGGCCACAGGAAAAGTCCGAAAATCTGTATTTTTAAGTTGGTTTTTGGTTGGGTATATAAGGGAAAACGTTGTATGAAGTGGGAGGGCAGCCCAAATACGATTTTAGCTTAGTTTTTAGTTAGGGTTTGGGGTTTTGATTGGTTTTTCTTCTTCCCCTCTTGGATTGACACACTAATTGGTTGTAAGATTAACTATTCATCTTCCCTCTCCATTAATCTAGTTGTATTTCAATCTTTCCTTGCTTTCTAGATAGTTTCCATGCTTTCATAATTAGATTTATTGCTTTATTTCTTGCTTTCTTAGTTAATTTAGTTTAAATTAGTTTAGTTCATTATGCGCCCCTATATAAATAGGGTCGGGATTGCATTTCCGCCATTTTTGGGTTCGGACCTCGAAATTTAGGGTTTCATGTAAAATTGCATTTAATTGAAACCTCGCGTATTAAAGTCGGATTATTATGCGTTTAACTTTCTTTGTCATGCAACGTTAGTGTTTATAGCGATTATCCGAATTTAATCCGTGTGTGACCATTTTTCGATTAAATGTTTTATCTCGCAACTTTGGGTTAAATTCCTTCTTGTGTGATGTTTATGCTTAATTGTAAATGCTCGATTAAATGTTTTCGAACCGTAATTCTAATTAGTAGTTGTTTAGCCCGTGAATGGTAGGATGCGATCCCGATCCTCGCTTTACTTTATTTAGAGTTAACTTTTCTTTTCTTTTGTCACCATAACCACCCTATCACCTTTTCTTTTATTTATTTTACACCACTTTTATTCCTGAAGTAATTAAAACAATTAAAGTCTAAAATTCAATCACTCCTTGTGGATTTTCGATACCCGACTTACCACTGTACTTGCTTGTCAAGTGTAGTAGTATATTAGGTTCTTTTGTCTCGCGGCGGCGAAACACACGACGATTGTGCACTTTACACGCGCACACTTTTTTCGCCCGACCACAAAATGACGCCGTTGCCGGGGAGTGTGTTTTAGATAGTAATTGCTTTATTATTTCATAGTATTTTTCCTTTCCTATTTGTATTCTTTCTTTTAACCTTTCTTGCAGGATAGCATATTTGAGCGCTAAGAAACTTTGATTCGTGGTTGCTCACTTTCTTGCTCGGATTCTCCATCTACAAACAACGAGGTAATCATGTCCTACTATTATAGTTATTACGGTTATTCTAATGATTGTTACTTTGGGGATAGTTTTCAAGTTTTTCATTTTCAAGATTTTCTTGAAAATGAAAGACTTGAAAACATTTATCGAAATGAAAATCGTTATTGGGAGCTTGAGTTGGATTCATTATTCGAATCCAATGACGATTCTTATTTCATTACTTTAGAAGACGAGTTTCAACCAAATGAGGAGTCCGAGGCTCTTGAGCCGAGGAAGCCTACTTTGGAAGAGACTTTGCTTCTTTACTCCCAAGGTTTGGAAAGCCTAAATGATGCTGGAATGAGACTTGGGGCACTTTGCGATGAGATGAATTCTTATGCACAAAACAACGAGGAGGTGGAAACTTGTGTTTCACCTCAATTTTTCAAAGAATTTCTCATCGAATGTGAATCTTTCTCCCCCGAAATTCAATCTCCTTCTGACGATATGTTGATGGAGATTGAATTTGTTTCATCACCATATTCGTTTTCCGTGATCGAACCATTAGAATTACCGGTTGATTCCTATGAGTCGGTAGAAATTAAAACTTCTACACTTTTTGCCGATGAGGACTCTTTACCGGACTTATTTTCGATGGATGTTATCCCCACGTGTGCACCATCTCCCATTCCATTTGAAAAATCTTTGGGAGATGAGTCGATTTTTCTTGGACCTCGAGTGTACCTTTCCCCCTTATTATCCAAATCCCCCATCGTCCGCCCAAAATTTCAAATTGGCGATGGTTCACTTTTTTCACCACCCACATGCCTTCCGTTGTTCAAACGGAATTCATATCTTTCGGAAGGCATGTTCACTTTGGAGGGTCCACCATTGATCTTTCAAAGTCAAATCCCTTTTTGGGTGGACCCTCAACTATTTAGACTTCTAGTGTATAGTTAGTGTGAAGCCTAAATAGTAGGTTGTAAATAGTTAGCTTTTTAATTTTCTTTCTTTCCTATTTTTCTTTCCTTTTAATTTAGTCTAGTGTAATTAGTTATCTTTTTGTTATTTGTTTTTGCTGTGCTCGGTACTAACTTGTTTTGTAGGTTCCTTTGGACTCGCGCTTATGGAGATCGCTCCAATTTTGGGTAATATCGTTCTTTTCCTCTCTTTGTGTTGTGTTCTTAATGCGCATTGAGGACAATGCAACATTTAAGTTAGGGGGTGTAGGATATTCTATCCATTTCATGTGTAGTCCATGGATTTGCTCACATTTAGTTACTAGGTATGCCTTTTTTTGAAAAATTTCAAAAATATTTTCTTTCTTTTTTCTCCTTTGTTGGGCATTTTGCCTTGTTTCCAGTGATAAATTTCAATAATTGCCCGATCCAATAGACAACTCAATGATGCATGTTCTCGATTTTAAAAGTTATTAGACTTTAGTCCTCAAATCATTGATTTTGTGAATAACTTCATGAATTAAACTTTGTCCCATGAGCATATGCACTTTCCTTGTTATATTGATTTGGTTTAAGATTTTTATAACTCAATAATCTTTTGTTGCATTGTATATACTTACACCGAGTAAGCTTTGTACCTTTCGTCGTTTGTGAGTGTTATACACTATTCTTTTCTCATTGAAAACGTTGAATTTGTTGGTAATCTCTCTATTCTTTCATTTGATCGTTCATTAATTGAGTTCATACTTGAAATGTGTTCCTTGATCATGATTTTCATATATTGTTTTGACTCGAGAATTCCGTAAACTTTGTGAAATGATCATAGGCCATCTTTGTTATATCACCCATATTAGCCTTGACCTCACCATATATGTTTCCCTAGTCAACCCCTTTGAGCCTAAATACTAGCCTTTCGTTTCATTACCCAAAACCCCATAACCAACTCCAAATTGGAGTTTTAAGCCATACATACACCTTACATACCTTTGTTTGGAATGTTACTTGGGATTGAATGTTGTTGTTGTATTGCGGTTGCAATTTTAGGCATATGAGAGTTTGATAAGCAAAGAAAGGAAAGTAGTGAAAAAAGTGAAGAAAAAGAGAAAGCAAAAAGCAAAAGAAAACAAAAGAAAAAGTGAGAAAAAGGAAGAAAAGAAAGAGAAAGAGAAAGTTGTAAATGTTGTGTATAGTGTTCAATAAGCTTTGATTACTCTCCCCGATGATATATCTAATGCTTGTTTTGGAACTTGTTTTCTAATTTTTGATATTGCCCGCATTTTTCCATTATCCCGAGTTTTCATCCCGAACACTTTGAATCCGTACATATACCGTTCATTTCGTACCTTAACCCCAAACCTACATTACAACCCTACAAAGTCCTATGTGATCTTAGGGTGCATTTAATTTAAAAGTCATATTAGTTTTGATAATCTGTGAAAAAGCATTTCGCCTCTTTTAGTGTGCAGTATCCTTTCATTGAGATTACAGTTTTTCATTTCCTAAATAGCGTTCTTCATATGTGACATGTGTGCGGCCTAATTTCCATTTACATTTACTCTTTAGCCCGTATGTCCCGTGTGTTACCTCCCTGTTTCGAGTGAATTCATTTGTTGAGCGTAATTCCCGTGAGGATTGAATGTATGCTTGCTTTGATTAGTATCCGATTTATATAAGTTTTTCGCCAAATCACACTATGCATGTGCTCTCCCCCCCCTCCCACTTTTAAAGTTTCAATTCTATGAGGTGCGTTCAACTTGTTACTAACAACAGACTTTAGCTTGAATTCGTTCAATATGATAATAACATGTTTGAAATCTTTTTCGTTGTTGTTGATTTTGTCCATGTTATGTTGGGCATATTTTGAGGAAACCATATGATGTTTGTGGGTTTCATCCCTGAAAACCCTCACGAGACAACACTCGTCCACTAGGGTAACCTAGGGGTTTAACGGCTTATTGCATATGCTAAATGCAATCGAATCGCCCGCGAAAGTGGCCTTATCTTTTTATTGCTTTTATACCATATTTTTGTTCTTCTCTTGCTTTTGGTTTGCTTGTAGTTCTTGTTGTTTCCTATTTCATTGCTAGGGACTAGCAATGTGTAAGTTAGGGGGTGTGACGCGACGCAAATATTGCATTTTTTCACCCGTTAACCTACGCGTTATTAGCCCCCTCGGGTATTTTAATCCCTATATTTATGCTCGTTAACCAGACAACCTCAGATTTCTATGTTAACATGTTTTGCAGGGGTTAATTGAGCTTTTGTAGGTATTTGGATGCTTAGTATGAAGTTCAGACGCTTTCCGGAATTGTTTCGTCGACTTTTGCATCTTCGGGGGCATTTTAGTAATTCCAACATTCGGGTTTGAATCCCGAGCTCTTCACGGAAGTTGAAGCCCTTTGATTTCTCTTTGCGTGGCCGCCGACGGTGCATGATTCTGAGTTGTATCGATGGAGTTATGGCATTTTTAGGTTGGTTTTCACATGAAAAGTACACTCAAGGTCACATTCAAGGGCATTTTAGTCATTTCATATTTTTGTTTTTTGGCCCAATGTCTTCTTGTATGTTGTAGTACTCTGAGTTATCTTCACGTAGCCTCCGACTGTGCCTCATTCCGAGCTATAACGAAGAAATGGCGGCATTTTCCGTAAAATAGGACAAAGCTGCAGATTCAGACCTGGTGCTTGCGAATCGATTCGGCCCAAAACCGAATCGATTCGGTTTGCACCAAAATGCCAGATATTTGCTTCCCCTGTTTCCAAATCGATTTGGTCCTTTACTGAATCGATTCGGCCACAGGAAAAGTCCGAAAATCTGTATTTTTAAGTTGGTTTTTGGTTGGGTATATAAGGGAAAACGTTGTATGAAGTGGGAGGGCAGCCCAAATACGATTTTAGCTTAGTTTTTAGTTAGGGTTTGGGGTTTTGATTGGTTTTTATTCTTCCCCTCTTGGATTGACACACTAATTGGTTGTAAGATTAACTATTCATCTTCCCTCTCCATTAATCTAGTCGTATTTCATTCTTCCCTTGCTTTCTAGATAGTTTCCATGCTTTCATAATTAGATTTATTGTTTTATTTCTTGATTTCTTAGTTAATTTAGTTTAAATTAGTTTAGTTCATTATGCGCCCCTAGATAAATAGGGTCGGGATTGCATTTCCGCCATTTTTGGGTTCGGACCTCGAAATTTAAGGTTTCATGTAAAATTGCATTTAATTGAAACCTCGCGTATTAAAGTCGGATTATTATGCGTTTAACTTTCTTTGTCATGCAACGTTAGTGTTTATAGCGATTATCCGAATTTAATCCGCGTGTGACCATTTTTCGGTTAAATGTTTTATCTCGCAACTTTGGGTTAAATTCCTTCTTGTGTGATGTTTATGCTTAATTGTAAATGCTCGATTAAATGTTTTCGAACCGTAATTCTAATTAGTAGTTGTTTAGCCCGTGAATGGTAGGATGCGATCCCGATCCTCGCTTTACTTTATTTAGAGTTAAGTTCTCTTTTATTTTGTCACCATAACCACCCTATCACCTTTTCTTTTATTTATTTTACACCACTTTTATTCCTGAAGTAATTAAAACAATTAAAGTCTAAAATTCAATCACTCCCTGTGGATTTCGATACCCGACTTACCACTGTACTTTCTTGTCAAGTGTAGTAGTATATTAGGTTCTTTTGTATCGCGGCGGCGAAACACACGACGATTGTGCACTTTACACGCGCACACTTTTTTCGCCCGACCAATATACATCCATGTTAGTGTAGGATGATTATTATCATCAACATATGAATATTGGTGTAAATTTGGAAGATTCAAATCATGTTCTTAGGTAGGAATCATGTTAGGTTTAATCCCTTATGCATATAGAACGAATTTGATGAATTAGTATGATAAAAATGTGAAGAAATCTGGGTTCTTATTGAAGTTCTTGAACAAAAATGATAATATAGGGTTTTGGGGCATAATGTTGAATTAATTCGATTTAAGTTATTCCTTGATGATTTAATGATTCAATCACGTTAGAAATCGTTCATATGTTAGTATGCTATTTAGTATGTTTGGTCGAGAGTTCGGGACTGTGTAATGGAGGTTTGGAGTGATAAAAATTATGAAACCCAGAATTGTTAAAGGAAGAAGACTATACCCTCTACAGAAAATCGATTCGAAAAGTGAATCAATTCGGACTAAGGCCGAATCGATTCAGTTTCCCAGAATTGGATAATTTTTATCCTTTTTACTTAGGACTCGTAGGGAACGATCGTGTTAACTTTTGAAGTTATTTTAAAATATACTGGGATACATTTTTTTACTTACTAGTAGAACAATGTTGGGATTTAGACCTAGTCACATGAGGAGAATTTAGGACTAAGATTAATTAGGCATGATTGGGTAATAAAACCTAGTTCGGGGACTCATATCATCTCACGGGGAATCAAGAGAAACCATGACTTCGACCAATAGGGTACGGGTGAATTACCTACTGAATTACTTTAAAGAATGTATGGCATACCTCGAGTAGTGGGGGATACTCCAGAATATACGAGGAAAAGCATAATTGACATTAAATAAGTTATAGGATATTCGGGAGTTATATATACTACGTATTAGGCATATACTATTGATTGAGTGTATATCTATACTGATATTATATGTATATATAGGTTGTGTGTATACCAATTGTGTGAATTCTTATCTGTGAACATACCTAGGCTACTTTCTATCATGGCAGGTCCCACTTCGTGTGTAGTCTTATCCTGATGAGCCCATTGGGGGGATTTTGACTAGTACCTCAGAACATAGAACTTAGGGATTGAGCACTACTTGTGGGAATAAGGGTGTGATTGATCATTTGGGTGCGTTAGGTGAGCGCATAGCCCAAAGGCTTAGAACTATGTTCGCCTCCAAATTTGTGTGAATTGTGAATGTATGGTTCGAGAGTGATTCTGAACCGAATGTCCTTACTTAGTATATGATGTACCAGGACTTGATAGCAGAGTATGACGACATCGCAGTTCTCCACCTAGGGATGTCGTATACATAAATATTATAAGAGTGATGTAAATATATATATGCGTGATTTATTCTACCACGAGTGCTTTAGTAGATACTATAGTTAGTGATATCTAATTTAACCTCTCTATGGGTGAACTTAATAATTAATTGGCGACTACTAATAAATAAAAGGGATTGAAAATTTAGTAACGTATTATATGGGCAATACGAGTGGGCACAGTGAATTATTCAACGGGAAAAGGCATAAGTCAAACTAGTTAGGCAGGGTAGCGTAACTAGATAGTTTTAAAAGAGTACGTTAGGCATGCACAATAGTTGAGAGGTGAGGATCTAAATCGCGAGCACGTGAAGCTAACATATATCTAATATGTACTCTTTAATTCTTTTTAAATACTTGCTAAATTTCTTTTAAACTGTTTTACTTGGGCTCTGACCCATTTCAAATCCATTTTTGTAAAAATATTTTATGTACCCTGCCAGAGGGACGTCAGGCCTATGAGTTCCTTCTTATTTGTCATGCTGCAGTTGTTGTGGACATTACGGGACTTTAATACTTGATGCCTCCACATTTATCAGTTCCTATTTAGTTATTTATCTATCTCAGTCGAGCATGTCGTGCATCTCTAGTTGGTGGTTATTTTCAGAGACATTGCACTTTCATTTTATTTATCGTGTTGGATATGGTTTTATATTATGGATGATTGTACTTGATTTTTGTCTAGAGTGTTATTTCAGGCTTATTTATGCATCTTGTTGATTGATCATTATTAATATGTTTTGTTGGAATGGTGAATGTGAATTATTTAGTTTTTATTAATTGCATGTTAATAACAAGAATTAAAAACTTGACATCGGGCCATAAGGGTATTAGTAAATAATTTTGTAATACCCCGCCCTAAATATTATATTTAATCCCCGTATACGATAAAACGAAAAAAACATAGGGACTTGAATGATTATGATTAATTTGGAGGCTTGAGAATGATTATTGAAAATTTGGGATTTGAAATAAAATAAAGGGAAATTATTAAATCAGGAATTATATATAAATTTATATAAGGAGGGATACATTTTAATTATAAGAAATATCGGGTGACAAATTGGAATGAATGAGGAAAATTATTGGATTGATGATAACACATGAATTATATAAGGGTTATGAAATTATTAAGTTATAAATTATATAAATCACTTTATGATTTTAGAAACTAAGTGGGGAAAATGTGCAAATAAAAAAATAGTGGGTTAAGGACAAACCCCATTCTTCCATTTAACGTACTTCCGTCCTAATTAAAGGAGATATACAAGTATGGGTAAGGGTAAAAACGTTTCAAAGGCTGCGTAAGCATGGGGACCCATGCTGTCTCGTTAAAGCGGCGATCGTCGTCGTTCTAACCACATGTGTGATTGCTCGAGCAACACACAGTCGCTAGAATGACCCTGAAAAGTGACAATCTCTCCTCCTGGCTGCTTAAGAGTTGATCCACCATCCCCAATTCTCTCCAGCTCGTGGCTTTGCACTTCGGTTTAATGAAGGCAGGTGTGTCCGGTACCTTTGTCATGGGATGAAAATAAAGGAACTTAGATACAACAAAAAGGAAAACTCTACTAAGCCGCATGGCCTGAGGTCCGGAATCAACACAGACGAAGTAAATCAGAAACAATATTTTGTTTTGTGAAGTGTGGGATGTGGTACTAATTCGACTTGTGCTGCCCTGTTCCCATTTGTAGCCCACTATTTATATCAATCTCAGGTCAGCCTTGGGCCTGCCTGATCCTTTTGACGAACTCAGAATGCCTCTTCATGGATGGCAGACTGATATTAAATCAGAGCGAGGTGTGGGGTGTGATATGGATGGAAACAGGTCTGCTAGAGAAGAATTGTCAAACGTTCAACCATTTTATCAGCTCTTAAACTAGCGGTGTTTTGACCGGATCGAATCCAAAAATGCCTCTTTGAAAAAAAAAATTGATTTTTTTGGAAATAAAATAACTATTCCGATCCGATTTTTTCGAAAAATTAAAAAAATTTCAGAATTCGGAAAAATCGGAAAATCGGCAAAAATCGGAAAAAAATCGGAAATTCACAAAATATATTAAAAATCCAGAAATTTCGAAAATTCCAAAATTTCAAAAAAATAAATTATGGATTTTCGATTACTCGAAATTCTCATTTTAAAGAAACAAATAAAATGGCTTAACCCAACATGTAAATACATGAGGATTTGGCCCATTGTTTCATTTGTGTAGAAGTTAAGAGGATACTCTCCTTTTATATAGCATATTTTGGAGCCCTCTTCCTCTCCCAACCGATGTGAGACATGGAAAACTTTCAAAAATCGGAAAAGAAATCGAAAAAATCGGAAATCGGAAAATATTTTCGAAAAATCGGATCGGCATAGTTTTGAAAAAATCGGATCGGAAAAATCGGAAAATCTAAAATTCAGAATTATTTCCGATTTCCGATCCGATTTTTTTCGGAAAAATCGAAAATCGGCAAACTAAAATTTCATTCCAAATTCGAAAAAAATCGGATCGAAAATCGAAAAAAACGGAAAGTTCGAAAAAAAAACAAAACCCTATCTTAAACCCTTGGCTTATATGTCCAAGGTATCACGGGTTCTTCATGGAGTGAGAAGCCTGGCCTATAAAATCCACCCAACAAACCTGTCAATTTTATTGTTGTGATTAAAACCATGGATCGAGTCCACATGTCAAAATCTCGGGAAACCCCAATTTGGGTTGAATCAGATGGAGTGGTTATATAGTTTGTGGGTTTCCTTTGTTGGGTATATTTAAAAAGACGTGGGTAGAGGAGATCCACAAATTTACTCTTTCCATATTTTACAACACCCTCACCATTTCTTCTCCTAAATGGCCAGTAAGGCCATTGGAATTATTTAAAGTCCTATAGTTACACTCATACCAGTAAATGACTATCCTTCCCCATGGCTGAAATTAGAGCTACGAAATATTAAATTTTTTGTTGGGTTAAAGAAGGTGTAATATTTAGAGTTGGATAAAGTGTTTGAAGGGGGTTATCTTGGAGGTAGAGGAAGCATTTTTGGAGTGTTGTTGGAGCTTTTCATGGGAGCTTGGAAAAAAGACATTTGTGACCCGCTTTAAGGCCACTTTTGGAGGTGAGGGAGTTATCCATCTTCTGAAATATTGTAACACCCCGTATTTTTAATGACTTTTAAAATGGGATTAATTAAAATTAATTATGAGATAATTGAAAATTAATTTGGATTTAAATATTACTTAAGAGTAAAGTAATATGTGATTTATGTTGAATTTCACTTGGTGATTAAAAGTAATATATATGATTATCACTTTACATGTGATTATGATTTTTTTTTAAATTACCGCGAGTGATGAGTACGAAAATTTATGGAAATTAAGTCGGGACGCGCTAATCAGTCGTGTCGAAACTAATTTAATGGAATAAAAAGTAAATTTTCTTTAGATCACTCGTATGGTCATTTCGAGCACGCCGATGTTCCCAGAAGGGTCGAGATAGTCAGAAAAGTGTACTCGGGGGTTAAGTTTGGGTCTCGGGACTATTTTAGGCTTAACCGGCATCCCGATAGGGCATTTTGGTAATTTTTATTTTAGGACCTTAATTAATTACAAAATTATTAAGGCTATTTCAGATGGTGTGTCGAATCAAACCTATACCACCACCGCCAAAGCATAGACCGGAAGAAGAGGATCGTTCCTATATTACTCAAATTCGTCGGATCAAACCTGCAACAAGAGGCAAGTATTTATTTTGCTCATCTTGTGTTGATACAACAACCATGTTAGAATAGGAGGAACAATTAAATATTTTTATGGAGATTTAATGTATTTGGAAGACTAGAATTCAGATGTTTGAATAGAAATCATGTTAAGTTGATATCCTTATAACATGCAGAACATCAATCACACATTTAATGATTCTTAGAGGAAGAAATCTAAAAATATTATGTGATTCTTGAAATAATATTGTAAACTAGGATTTGAGACAAATTCATGAATTTTACCCATTTAATGATGCTTCTTTAAGGATTTAATCAAGATTTTACGTTAGAAATCGTTCGAACGTGTTACTATAATGTTTGTGATATTTGGTTGGGAGCTTGGGTTGAATTAATGGAGGTTTTGAGGGTAAACTTTGGTGAAACCCGTACGCAAAGAATTACAGAAACTGGGCAATATCTGATCGATCGATCGATCGACTCAAGGATATGAATCGATCGACTGGATCGATCGATCGACTATTCCTATCGATCGATCGAATCCTCCTGGAAATTGAAACTTGTTTCCTTTTAAATGTTTAATCCAAACCCACTTTACAAGAACCCTTAAACATAATTTAATTACCATAATGGGACTTGGGAAGGACCAGTAGGGTTGTGGTTCGGGTTTGGGTTGTGTGACCTTATGTGAGAATTAACGGTAGGGTCACGAGAGTATAAAATGGGTTATGATCGTGTGTGTGATAAATTGGACGTTGTGCAAGTTAATGACGACTTAGGACAGTGGGATATAGAGAGTACATCTACTGGTATTATACATATCAATATGATACACGTAGAGGGTGGAGCAGTACTTGGGAACGTGCGGTAAATGAGAAAAAGGATAAACTAATTATACGTAGGATTCGGGTGTTACGTGCCACGCATGATTAGAATATGTTATTGGTCGTGGGTGTACATATCTGAATAATGTAAAAATATATATGAGTGTATGTATATATTTATTATATGAATATCTGTGTTGAATCATACCCGCATTGCTTGCTATCATGGACGTTTCCACGCCGGAACAATTTTATTCTGTGTTCCCATTAGGGGAATATTGACTTGTACCCTAAAACATAGAATCCCGGGTAAAGGCTATCTGAGAATGATAGTACGGACGGTCCTAAGAGACGTGAGGGTATGTGCTGACCTCTTAGTGACTTGGAACTATGATTCGTCTGCAATTTGTGTATTTTGTGTTAGTATAGTTCGAGAGTGGATCCGAACTAGTATTTCCCTTATTTGTACGAGAGGTACAGGGACTAGACAGCAGAGTATGCCTGCACAATAATTTAGTTTCGGGTGCCTTATTAGTATATATATTGTTAGAGAGGAATATATATACTAGGGATTCATCTACTGTGTTTGTAATCAGAAAGAAATTGAATAATGATATTTAATGACTTAAGTGTTTGAGAACTTAAGGCCGTATTAAGACATATACATATATACCTGACTTGTAACATTCAGTAATTTGATCATGTATAAATTATAATTATGCGAAAACATGAATAAGGGTTGATGAGAGGAGACTGGGTGTCGAATAGTTATCTTATTTAGCATTAACTAGAATAATTAGTAGTGCGTTAGGTGTGCACACTAGTTGAGAGGTGAGAATTCCCAAGTGAGGGTAACGCAACTAACATTTATGAAGTATCTTCTAGTTGTAATAACCCGCATAATTTTTGGGGTATTTTCAAAATAAAGAGCAAAAATAAATTTTGAGATAAAGTTATTTTTATTGCTCAAATATGTTGGTTATGATTTTATAAGAATAAAACTTCAAGCGGAATTGAAATCGGATTTAAAATGGATTTTATATGAATTTTTTTATATTTTGCCTTATGGCATTTTTAAGGGAAACTGTCAGATTTTAGGCATGATCGATCGATCGATGATTTTCATAGATCGATCGATGGTCCCAGAAAATGTGAACAACAAGTATTTTTTAGGAGTTGTGGTTTGATTCAAACTCTTATATTTTTACCTTATAAAAATGGATCGTTAGCTATTGTTTTGGAACAGCCTTGGGGCATAAAAATACTCAGAAAACATATTTTTATTTCCTCTCTTTTTATACACAAACATGCCCTTTAATTTATGCATTCAACCTTAGGTTTTTGAGGTGTTCTTGGCGCTGTTTTGAGGTTGTCCTTAGAGGTGTTTTTGATGATTCTTGGAGCAGATTTTGATGGCTTATTCTGTGATTTATGGGCAAAATTATGTTGGTTCTTGTTGGTGGTTTAAGGTATGGAGTTTTACACAATATGCTTCCTAATCTCGCGAGAGTTATTCCCCTTGTTTTCCTATGATTATTGACTCATATTTGAATTGCTAAATTCATTGGAATCTAAAAATTATTGTTGGAATCTATTTTTGATTCATGTGATATTATTATTGTGTTGAGAATGTTGTCATGATACTTTAATATGGCACGGAGGTCGGGCAGCCGCTAATATTCCTTTTTTCGGATATGCTTAAGAATGCATAGGCGCGGTAGGGTGGTGAGGCCTGGTGACCCGGTTAATGTGTTGTTGAGAAATTATATTGATAAAAATTCTATTGAGATTCTCATTTGATTTGAATATTTTTACTCGTATTGTTACGCTTTATTCACCGCTAATATATTTGTTGAGCATCTTTCCTGTCGTATTGTGTACTTCCCCATATTTTCTTTAGTTGGAAAGTTAGCATGGATTGGGACGCTATGAACCAATTGGGATGATTTTAGCGTGGATTATATTGGGAAGAATATTCAAGAAGACATATGAGAAGACTTGTGTTTATTTTTTTATGTATAGAGCATTTGAGATATATTTTAGATGTTGTATTTATTTCGAGAGATTGGTTGTATTGTAATTTGAAGAAAATGAGATTTGAGTTCTCTTTTGCTGTCATGGGATTTAGATGCTCTATACCTTGTTATTTGTGGAATTTGATTTAGTTTTATAGATAGTAGCACTCCGTTCGCTCTCCCCGGATGGGCAGGGTGTGACACTAGTAAGCATTTAAATACTTGCTAAACTTATTTTAAAATTATAACTATCGGGCTCTGACCCGTTTATTGTCATCTCTTCTTACCCTCTTGTGTGTGTGTCTTTGTATATATATATATATATATATATATATATATATATATATATATATATATATATATATATATATATATATATATATATTATATCAGGTGTCCAGCCACAGGGACGCCAAGCTTAGGTCGTTAGACTGATTGACGTGCTGCAGATGGTTAGGGAGTTGCAGGTACTCACATTTAGACGCTTCATCTTGATCATCTCATTCTCATTCTCAGTCACTTCATATAGGCACGTGTCACCCATTTCCATCATTTATTTTGTTCGGAGAGATATTGTACTCTTTTGGTTTCAGCATTTAGTTTGAATTGGGTTTGTAATCATTATTTATTATTGGTTTGAGATATTCTTACTAGAATGTTTAGTCCAGTTTACTTAATTCAGTTTGATGGTTATCACCTATTACTATTGTGTTTTTTAGAATGGTTAATGTCTTTATGTTGCGTGATCGGTTGACGTTAATTAATAAAATTAAATATTTTCACTCTTAGCTTAATTATTTATTAGGTGATAAATAAATAAATTATTTTTCGACAGTGATGCTAAGAATGAACCAACCGGATACTTTGCTTTAATTTAATAGAGGACTGATCACCCGATATTTAATTAGGCGGGGTGTCACAGGTGGTATTAGAGCATCAGGTTCTAGTGTCCTTAGGATCAGTACGACTTTATACGATTTAGCGTAACATTATTTGATGTAAAGCCCTATTATTAGGATGTTGTATTCCTCTGCGTATTACGACTTAAGTGCTCTTACCAGAAAATATAAGTGATGTAATTATTATTCGAGCTCGATCGAGCATTGATGACTAGCAAGGGTCGTTTGAATAACAGCAGGACGTGGACTCAGCCAAAGATATAGAGTGCTTTGGGAAAATGGTGATTGAGATAGAACTCACCAAAATTGTTGTTCAGGCTGAGGACAATAAAGGCATCACTCAGGAGTTGTAGTTTCCCAAACACCGTCGTAGATGACGTTTGTGCCGTTCCAAGCTCACCCGGATCTATCAGTGAAGGGTGAGGGATTCAGAAGGATTTTTTTGTGAAGGAAGAAATCCAAAGGCCACCATGTAGGGTGCAGTGTAGTAACACCCAGGACTTGAAAATTTTGGATGAAAATATTCTCATAGGGGCAATCTAAAGTGATGAGAGTAATACATCTCATATAAAAAAAAATATGTGAAGCTAAATGAGAAATTTGGGTATAGTTCAATCGTGAAATCGTCCATTTGATCTGGTTGTGAAGGGAATTTGGAAACATAAGGGAAACAAATAAATCCCAACCCGAGAGAGCAGTCAACTTGCTTAACGAACTCCTTACGCAGCTAGTAAGGGATATATAGAACATAAGAAGAGTTCCTTGTTGTGAAAGGACACATGATTTAAATATTCAAATGAGGGTGAGATATATGACAAAGACGACTTGGGCCAATGTCGTCAAGGAATTAGTAATCGCTTCTAAAAGAAGGGAAGCCCGTAGGGTTGGGAAAACCTAGCTTAAGGACAAGATTGGATTCAATGGTGATATTGAAACATTATCGGAAGGTATACCCAGTAGGGGAACCTATTTAAGTCCTTACTAAGTAGCGGTGAATTCAACCAAGACCAGCGGGGTCGACAACGTGTTCCTTAGGACTAGTGGGACCAATGGAATAACGAAAATAGCAATTGGGAGATAAGACTTCCAAGTCCAAGGGAAGGACATTCCAAAATGGTTAGTAGGGACAGTGATGGGGAAATGGCTTAGAACATTTCCTTATATGTAGAGAGTGGGACTACCAGTGTTGAATGTGTCCACATTGATAAGTGAGACTGATAAGTTTGAGAATGTAAACCATGGCAGTTAGGCATAATAACTAGAAGAGTGAGATTTCTAGCGGAGGAATTGGGTCAAGAGAGTTGGGTCGAGGAATTTAGAACCAGAGGGTAGTGGGTTTAGGCAGGACTAGTGGAGTCCTTGGTAATAGTAGCATACCGTATTTCAGGCTCGATGGGGCCTAGGAAGTAAAAAGGAGGTTAGTAAGGCCGTAATTGATGGGAACGTAAGCCGCAGAGCATAATAATTTGCCCACTATGAGGAGGATCAACTATTGGATGAAGTCCTAGATGTATAACGATTGCAGATGCTCATGGGTCATGTTGGCAGATACGTACTGGGACCCTACGACCCTACGATTAGGTGAAGACTGGTGAAGTTTTATTTCATCCTTATGAGTAAAGGATTCACTCAAGTGATATGGGTGTGTCACAATATATATACATGAACTGTTAGCACTAAAATTTGCGTGCGAGTCGAGTTTGGTGGGTATGTCAATGTTAACTGTCTGGTTACAAACGTATTTCTCGTTGATAACGGGACTTCTTAATGTTGCCCGTGAGTGAACCAAGTAGGCCCTGGGAGCATATTTTGTAGTTACAATTTTCTACTGCATGGAGTTGGCAAAGTAGGGTTTGTTATGGTAATGTGTAGTGACTAATTACCTAATATTTTAGCGATAGTAGATTGAGTAATAAGACTATCATGCTGAATACTCCGAGTGAGTAATTTTACTTTAGTAAGGTGCCAACTGAAATAGGGTTGGGCCTATAACTATACATTTATATGAAAACTTCATGATATCATAGACTTCAATGAGTATGTTGTCTAGTTATATGTGATCCCAGTGTGTAGGGATTTATTTACTAATGTGAATCTGGATACATTGTGTTATATATAGTGCCGAGAACTTGGGATAGTGAGAGCGCCATGTTTCATATTATTTTTAAAGGACATAAGAGTAGACGAGTAGACTTTTATGTCAACATATGATGATGGTAGGAAGGCATATATTATGGACTGAGGGACTTATGGATCTCGAGAACCGACTAAGTTAGGTAGTAGAATATCAGGGGGGTTCCTTGTTTGGATTTCGCTTTGCGAGACACCCCATGCATGAAACTAGAGAACGTCGGGAGTTGGAGAGAAGTTTGGATAATGGTACATGGGTTTTGTACCTTGGTTAATGTACATATATGAGAATATAATCAGAGTTGATAATTCTATTATGACTTAAGGCCAGTAGAGTTGCCTAATCCTGACGTGATAATTGATTTAAGAGGATTATATTTAATTTGTGCATTAATACGTGAGACATAGGGTGTATGGGCGCCCTAGGTGACTAAATCTTGATTTTTTCCCCATTTGGAAATTATGGGATAAGATAAATATAGAGGTTGAGAAATAAATTTTGGTCTGATTTGGTGGGAAAGAAAAGTCATACTCAGCTACAAAAAGAATTGGAAACCAGTGTCCCTCCACCAAAGAAAATAAACCATAAGGACAAGGAGGTTCTTCCAAAATAACCCACGAAGGGATTGAAAAATCAGATAGAAATTTATCCAATGATTCTATAAGATAAACCATGGTGAATAAAGTAAATAAAGAAGAAGGAATAAAATCTTACAGAAGAAAGAGAGATCGATTGACAATGAATGATGGAAAGAACGAAGGCACAAGATATAAAAAAAATGAAGAGTTCAGAAATACAGATTTGAAAAGTAGAAGACGATAGGATTTCTGTCGCACTTAAATACTTTACCTCAGGAATAGAGAAAAGCAATGATTGCAAGGGAAGACATTTGTATTTTCGGCGGCTAAAAGAGGAAAAAGGCACAAATATCGAAGTGATCGTGAAAAATTCAAAATATTTATGAAGTTTGATATTATATGCTCAAAAGGAACTATATACAATGAAAATTTTCCTAATCTCTGAAGACTAGTAATCCGAGAAACTTTCAAGAAAAATATTCCACACTTTTCGTCAACCTTAACTGTGAAACATTGGGGGCTTCTATTGATACCAAATTTAGTCAGCTAGCGTGGATCAATCATATGAATACACGTGTCAATCTATGTAGCAAAAACAAATACTTTTAAGGAACAACATAATTTCATCGAGCTACTCAAGCGTACCGGGCAACTCAGGCGGTCCGAGCCACTTAGCATGCAGAGCATCTAATCAAGAAAACCAAAAGGCAACTACACATTCAATAAACGTCTGATTTAATGCGCAATTATTATTGTACAGATGTATATGTTTACTAAGTGACAGCTTATTGCCTTTTCATATATACAGCCTCAAGGCTATAAATACATTGTAACCTCATCATAAGAGGTACCCTTTTAGATCTCTTAGTCAACCTATCACCGAGATTCAAGGAAAACAGTCAGCAATACAACAATAGTGGACGTAGGCCATTTTCATAACGCTGAACCACTTTAAAAATCCTTTGTCTTATTTATTCATTTTTATCTGTGATTAATTAATTAGATTGCATCTAGTTTTTTACATCAACAGTGAGCAATCCCTCTAAACAAGATAGAAGGCCACAAAAAAAGTCTAAGGATGAGGGGGGGCTCACTTTGAGCAACCCCTCTACCAAGATAGAAGGCCACAGAAAAAGGCCAAAGAGGAGGGGCTCACCATAAGCAACCCCTCTAAATAGGATAGAAGGACAAAGAAGAAGGCCAAGGATGAGGTTATCAGTGTGAGTAACCCCCCAAAATAAGATAGAAGGCCACAAAAAAAAGCCAAGGACGAGGGGCACACCGCGAGTAACCCCTCTGCCCAAGTTGATACCCATATAAAGAGGTCCACTATAATTAGCCTCATCTACAAAACCTGGGATGAGGTGACAGAGCATATAATGACCCTAGGGGGAATGATGAAGGAACCCTAGGGTCCCTCAAAATTAAAAATTGAATTTATGCCATACAAAGCCTTTTGGTCTACCCAAAACAAAAGACTTTGCACGAGGGGCTAATGTAGATGCGTGCTTCCACCTTGACCACCATATTTTAAGGTAAGGGTCCCTCAAAGACCCCTCCTTTAGCTTACGGAAAATATGAGGTTGAGGAACACCCAAAATTCATATTAGCTGAGGAACCCCCAAGTCCCTCGATCGTAGAAACTCATATTTAGAAGGAAATCCTAGTGTTCCGACATAAATTCATATTGAAAAGGAACCCCCAAGGTCTCGAAAGAAACTCATATTGAGAAGGAACCCCTAGAATCCCGGTAGAAATTCATATTGAGAAGGCACCCTAGGGTCCCAGTAGAAACTCATATTAAGAAGGAACCCCTAGGGTCCCGACAGAGAATTCATATTGGTGCGGGAACATAGTCCCCCTAGACGCAGAAAATGACTTTTAATGAAAGTGAACCTAAGGTCCCTCGATCGCAGAGAATTCATATTAGTACGGGAACCTAGGCCCCCTGGCCGTAGAAAATGAATAATTGGTGAAAGTGCACCCAAGGTCCCTCGATCGCAGAGAATTCATATTGGTACGGGAACCTAGGCTCCTTGGCCATAGAAAATGACTTTTGATGAAAAGTGCACCCAAGGTCCCTCAACCGCAGAGAATCCATATTGGTGCGGGAACCTAGGCCCCCTGGCTGCAGAAAATGCATAATTGGTGAAAGTGCACCCAAGGTTCCTCGACCGCAGAGAATCCATATTGGTGCGGGAACCTAGTCCCCCTGGGCATAGAAAATTCATAATTAGTTCAAGTGCACCCAAGGTCCATCGACCGCAGAGAATCCATATTGGTGCGAGAGCCTAGGCCCCCTTGTCGAAGAAAATGCACAACTGGTGAAAGGGCATCCAAGGTCCCTTACCGCAGAGAATTCATATTGGTGCGGGAACTTAGGCCCCCTGACCGCATAAAATGCATAATCGGTTAAAGAGCAAACATGTCCCTCAAATACAGAAAAGTTATATTGGTGAAGGAACCCCCAGGGCCCCTCGACCAAAAACCAGGCCAAGACCCCAGGATGAGGGAGTGGCTACCATGAGCAACTCACTTCATGAAAAGGCATTCCTTTTAAGAACTATAGTATTAACACTTTGCTTTCTCATACAGATAGCCTTGTTGAGCAGACATGGCTCAAATAGGCTAGTTGGGATTCCTTGGGAGTTTTGGCTTGGCGGCTGATGAACAAGGTTTGTTGAGGAAGGTCAACCACTTAGCACTTTAGGATTGAGAGAATACTAGTAGAAAGATCCTAGGGTCACCCAATCCTCATACACCTCATAGTCAGACACAATTAGGGTGAGCAGCCAAGGGGTTACTCACAAGAAAAGAATTGTTTAAAAAATGATTTTAAAGAAGGGGGTCCTCTAGGCCACTCTCAAGAAAAATTATTTTAAAAGAGGGTCCTCAAGACCCCCTCAAGCTTACAAATATTTTAGAGGAGGTGGTCCTTGAGACCCCCCTCAAGTTTACAAAGTCTGTACCAAAAGTTACCGTTTCAAAATATATTTACCAACTCAGATATTTTGTCTCCATTAGGAGATATATTTGCTTTTTGACTTTGGTTTGCACCAGGTGGCACCTGTCTGAGGGGAAAAGCTGTTGCACACAGGGGACAAATGGTACACAGCAGACCTTGTCCCTCACCAACCCTCTAAGTTTTTGGTGCCAAAAGTGCCAACTCAGCCCTTTTGCCCAATTATAAATAGGACCCCTGGGCAAGGTCAAGAGATGATATAGGAAAACTCAATATCACTGTTACTCTGTCAAAATCATGCCATAACTCCCTAGTATTCTCTCCCTGCTCTCTCCTTAGTGCTAAGTGCCTTGTTCTTTCATTGCTTACTGACAGTCATCATTCTCGGGAGATCCTCTTGAGAAAATTAATATTATTGTTATGAAAATTTATCTTCTTATAGGGAGGGAGTTCCATCTTAAGCTCAATTTTTACCAAAAGGAGAAGGTTTCATCAGAAACTGCTCCAGAAGTTTTTGAGAACCTTGCAAGCAACGTCCACTGTAGTGGGTCATACCTCACCCTTTTCAGTTATTCATAGATCCCAGCCTCACTACCCTCCTTCATTTGGTGACTCTGTTGTGGGGGTATCCTCACTTCCATGGACAAAGAAGGCTTTAATGTTTCTAAGCAGCTGGCCTTTGAAGACACTGCAGCTGGAAATGGAGTTCAAAATGACCAGACCACCCAAGAGGAGGTGGTAATGACCGGAACTAGAGCACATGTTCCTCAAGGAGGACAGGATAGTGCAACATCAGTTTCTCTATTGACAGCAGCAGCCCCCTCTGGAGGGGCAGCCACTGCAGCACCAGTAAGAGTAGAGGTGGCTCCGCCGCGGAAGGCAGTGCCGGAGAAAATAGTTGCACCAGTGATGATTCCCACGAGAGAGCAAGGGTGTCAAAGGTGGCGCCAACAAAAAAAGTGGTGGTTGAGTAACCTTCTAGCAAAGAAAGTAGAGGTGGAGGAATCACCCTCAAAGATACCTTAGAGGAGGATCTACTCACTTGTAGATATAGATACAAAATAAGGAGAAAATAGAGTATTCAAGAACCATGTTCAGACATATCTGGTTCTTTATCACAGCTAAGTAAACTGCCTTGCTTTGTTACTTGTTGAATATATTCATTTCACAAGTCTTTGTTTATGTTTTACTAAGCATTTCATATATATGCTAGATGATTTAGTTGGTAAAAAAAAATTCACACATGCGATAATTTCTTGAGGTGCCCAATGATAAAATTCAAGAACATTCATAATAGTTCTTTGTTAGTATATCTCACTCAAAAAAAAATATCCATAGTTAATTTTATAAATTTTATCCACATAAATGTTTGCAATTTTCAATGTCACATGCGCTCTTATTAAATATTATGAATATTAAAAAAAACAGCCATAGCATGTTGTTTGTTATTTTATTTATATTATGATGAATAAAATAAAATAATATAAAATAAAAAGGCTAAGACCAGTTCATGTGAAATCATCAATTAATTATAACAAGCAATGGTGTAATCATATGTAGTTTTACGATAGCCTTTATTATACTCATTGAATAGTACAGCGTATCCGCGCAAAAAGTGTGAAAAGTTTACATTCCGCATTTAGGCCATCTCCAATGTAGTTATTTCCAAACCGGCTTCTATATGACGGTTAAAAGCAAATCTTTATCTAGGTGGAAGATTTCCGAAAAGTATGTGAATAAGTTGGCCCTTTGTTTTTCCAACGGTGTTATTCTTTTCTGCTGATATGGCTTGTTTTTAGGAGAAATTGTTGGATGGAATTTTATAACAACCAATTAAAAGTCATTAAGTCTATCCACGTCATATTGGCAAAACCGTTTCTGCATTTCTACATGTAAAAATTATGATAGAAATTTCAATATGAATCATCATCCATCTCACATCCGCAACTCTACGGAAATTCTTGTTGGAGAAGTTTTTACCCTTTGTGTCTTTCCACGATAGAAATTGACTTGGTTAGAAACAATCATTGGAGAGGGCCTTAATGCCTATCTCCCTGTACAAATTTCTGATGCACATATGCCTTTTATGTTATTCCCACAAGCACCTACTCCTCATTTTCACAAGACATAAAAAACAAAAATATACACGAGGAACCCCCTCAAACCAGAAGTACACTAATACCAGACGGGTTCCTGGCGGCCTCGCCCCAAGATTAAAAACCATTGCTCGCAACTGAAAGTAAGATTTATGAAGGAAAAATTACTCGAAATGAGGAACCAGGATAGGAACATTCACATTTGAGTCTATGCACGACAAACCAAAAAGAACAAATGCCTCGTTCATGGGTCACATAACGCCTGCAGCGAGTGGACTTGGAGCAAACCAGTTCTGAACACGAGTTTCCTCTTCATGTCTCTATCTCTGAAAAAAAATCGATATAAGGTTTCAAAAAAAAAATCAAACAATTTTCTCAGATCATCAAAATAAAATAAAAATTGCTACCATTTCTCGTCTGCTCGTACGTGTTGTGAACCTGTTTGGAAAAGTAAAGACTTTACCAAATCAAAGAAATCGAGCAACCCCAACAGCTTATGGGGAAGGACGTGGAACTTGAAAAACTAAAAATACGATAGACCCACAAATCCACAACTGAGCACCTGATGTGCGGAGGTACACAAAATCCACATACACTAGAACGAACGAACCAAAATGTAAGAGCCCCACACTTCCTCGTTGAAAACGAACGCTCGCAAAATATATCTGAAAGTAAGATTTACAAAAACAAATTACACGAGACGAGGAACCAGCACCTCGTTGTTCAAACTTGAACCCAGGAACCAACACCTCGTTGTTCAAACTCGAACGCAGGAACCAGCACCTCGATTCTTCGATTCCCTTGCTCAAACCAAAACCATACACACCTTACTGTTGGAAAATTGGACTTGAATTGGGTTTTAGAAAGCTTTCCGGAATTTTCTGGACAGAATTTTGAGAAACTTTGAGCTTAAATTTAGGTGGGACCTACACTACGAAAATCGTGGGACCATATACGAACGCGTTCACCTCCGCAAGGAGATTAACGTAGTATATTCATACGTCCAATTTTAATAAGTTATGAATGATAAATATGTCCCCAAAGTGACTCACAAAGCAATGAAAGTTAATGAATTGGGTATGTTTTAACTCTTGTCCCACATTGGAAGAGTAGTGGAAATTTGATGAGTTAATAACACCCCAAGTATGGACTAAGGCTTGGATGCCTTGGGGTATCCCAACTCTTTGAAGGGGAGATGACCTAAGCTATGCACGGGTTGACTTTCGATCAAAACTCTACACGCGCGTCCGTCCGGCCGGCCGGCTCGGGCTCGGGCTCGGGCTTATAAAAATCTCCTACATTTTTGGGCCAAATTTATTTAACTTTTTGGGCTTTAATTATTAATTAATTACGAAATTAATTAATTAATAAACTGTTGGCAGTTATTGCCAATAGTCAACAGTTAATTTCGTTTAACTGATTAACTGTTTTTGACAGTTAATTTCAGTTGACTGTTCCAACAGTCAACAAAAAAGCTATAAATTAAACATTTCCCCTACAGAATTGACTACTGAAAAAATTGCCCTCCAATAATTCCGAATTTATGCTGCATCTTTTCGCAGAAAAATACAAACTTTTTTACTGCTATTGCATACATTCCTGCATATCATTATTTGGTTTGGTTGAGTATAAACACGGAATTGTGTTCGAAGAAATTAATCATTGTTGTGCTTCTTGATTAATTTGGAAATCCGTTCTATCTTGGGAGACAATTATTCATTACCTTTGGCACCTTGTGGAGGGAATAAATTTGTCTTAAGGAGACTGTTCTAAACAGGGCTCGGATTACTTTTTCTATTCTAATATTATTTCTGCAAATACAAGTAAGTATTTCATTTCTGTAATTTCGTTTTATTTCTGTAATTATATTATAATTAATAATTCTGTACTTTTGTATTTATTAAACAGTAGACATAACAATCTTAAGACAAATTTATAAAGTTCTACTGTTTTTTAGTGTACAGAATTTTTTTTATTAAAGAAATTTATTTGTTGAAAATAAATCTGTTTTGACAGAATAAAATGAATTAAGTTATTGCTTTATTGTAGAAATTAGTAAAAACAGTTTTGGTACAGAAATTAATTTCTATACTGTTTTAGAAAATAAAATTTTATTTGTGTATTCTTGTTAAAATCTGTTTATGAAAAAATTTTAATCTTTAAATTATAATTCTGTTTTGTACGGAATTCTTTTTATTTTTTAAAATTAGTGTGACACAGATTTTAAATTTAATTCTGTTTTGTACGAAATTCTGTTTATATTATAGTTTAATTCTGAATTTTATTTGGAATTCATTTGGAATTCATTTAATGTGAATTATATTTGGAGGAAATTGGTGCACAGAATTTTGTATTATGTTTTGATTAATTCATTATATATGAATTTTATCATTGATAAAAATTCTGTTTTTGTAACAGAAATGGAATCACAAAGTACGAACACTACTCCTACGAAACTAATTGTCACCAACACAAATGTGACTGCACCCGTATCTATGCCACACGGGGAGAAACCGAAAAAGTTCATTGGGGCTTACTTCAAATGTTGGCAAGGACAAATGTACTTCTATCTCACTACCTTCCAACTGGGCAGGTTTGTATATGAAGATTGCCCCTCTATTTAAGAGGGAGATGATGCTGAAAAGGTTGCTGCTGTAGATGCTTGGAAGCATTCGGACTACCTATGCCGTAATTATATTCTGGCTTACTTGGACAAGGCATTGTACCATGTCTACTGCACGATCAAAACATCCAAGGAATTATGGAATTCTTTGGAAAAGAAGTATAAAACTGAAGATGCTGGGATGAAGACATTTATCGTTGGGCATTTTCTGGACTTCAAAATGGTTGATTCTAAATCTGTGATCTCGCAAGTGCAACAATTCCAAGTGATCATCCACGACATTCATGCTGAAGGAATGTCAAATAGTGAAAATTTCCAAGTTGCTGCAATTGTTGAAAAGTTGCCACCATCTTGGACTTTGTTCAAAAACTATCTCAAGCACAAGCGTAAGGAGATGAATGTGGAGGAGTTGGTGGTCAGGCTAAGAATCGAAGAAGACAACCGTGAGTCTCAAAAGAAAAGTGGGAAGAATTCGATGGAAACAAAGGTCCATGTCGTTGAAGGTCCTAAGAAGAACAAACGAAAGTATGATGGGGAAGGCACTTCCAAACATAACAAGAAAAAGTTCAAAGGAAAATGTTACAATTGTGGTAAACCTGGACACCGCTCAAGCGAGTTTCGTAAGCCGAAGAAGCAAAATCAAAACAATCCTCAATCAAATGTAACTGAGGGTGTGAATATCGTCAATGATTTGACGGATATGAATATTTCTACCGTGGTCTCTGAATGTAACTTGGTTGGAAATACCAAGGAATGGTGGGTGGATATTGGAGACACACAACACATTTATGCAAACAAATGGATGTTCACCACCTATAAGCCTTTGGAAAATGAAGAAAACCTCTTTATGGGAAATTCTTCCACTTCGAAGGTGGTGGGACAAGGAAAGATAACTCTGAAAATGACTTCTGGAAAGGAACTTACTCTCAACAATGTTCTTCACGTGCCTGATATCCGAAAGAATCTAATTTTTGGATCTCTCCTTACTAAAAATGGTTTCAAGCTTGTGTTTGTGTCTGATCGCTTTGTGTTGTCTAAAAATGACATGTATGTAGGAAAGGGCTACATAAATTAGGGGCTCTTTAAACTCAATGTTCTTACTGTAACCCCAAAAACATCTATTTCAATTAATGAAATTGCTAGTTCTTCTTACTTGGTTGAGTCATCTAATATTTGGCATGCTAGATTAGGACATGTTAATTTTGATACATTGCGTAGATTAATTAACTTGGAATTTTTGCCAAAATTTAATATTGATAAAAATCATAAATGTGAAATTTGTGTGGAATCTAAATTAGCAAGATTACCTTTCCATTCTATTGAAAGGATAACTGAATCTTTAGATTTAATTCACACCGATATTTGTGATTTAAAATTTGTTCAAACTAGAGGTGGGAAAAAGTATTTTATTACTTTTATTGACGATTGCACAAAATATTGCTATGTATATTCGTTACATAGTAAAGGTGAGGCTATTAATGCATTTAAACAATATAAGAATGAAGTTGAGAATCAATTAAGCAAAACGATAAATGCTATTAGGAGTGATAGAGGAGGTGAATATGAATATCCATTTGAGGAATTTTTTTTCTGAAAATGGGATCATTCATCAAACAACCGCTCCTTATTCTCCTCAATCGAATGGTGTTGCTGAACGCAAAAACCGTACTTTGAAAGAAATGATGAACTCAATGTTATTAAGTTCAGGAGCTCCATAAAATTTGTGGGGGGAAGCCTTACTTTCTGCTAATTACATTCTCAATAAAGTACCTCACAAAAAGACTCACAAGACACCTTATGAATTATGGAAAGGTCGAAGACCTTCCTATAAATATTTACGAGTGTGGGGGTGCTTAGCCAAAGTGATGGTTCCTAAACCTAAAAAGGTAAGAATAGGGCCAAAAACCATGGATTGTGTATTCATCGGTTATGCTACTAATAGCAGTGCATATCGATTTCTAGTTTGTAAATCTGAGATTTCGGACATTCATCTAAATACGGTTATTGAATCGAGGGATGCTTCATTTTTTGAAAATGAATTCCCGTATAACATGACCCGAGAATCTGGTCCTTCTAAAAGGACAAATCAAGCTACTACAAGTGGTACTCATCAACCTATTGAATCAATAGAGGATGAACCAAGACGTAGTAAAAGAGCAAAAACCTCGACTTCTTTCGGTCCGGATTTTCTAACATATTTGTTAGAAAATGAACCTTAATCGTATAAAGAAGTTATATCCTTACCCGATGCTTCCAATTGGAAAGAAGCAATTAATAGTGAAATTGAATCCATATTACAAAATCATACATGGGAACTAGTGGATCTTCCACCAGGTTCAAAACCGTTAGGTTATAAATGCATCTTCAAAAAGAAATTGAAGGCCGATGGATCAATTGATAAATATAAAGCTAAACTTGTAGCTAAAGGTTATAGGCAAAAGGAAGGGTTGGATTACTTCGACACATATTCACCGGTAACAAGAATAACGTCCATTCGGATGTTAATAGCAATAGCTGCTATTAGTGGACTTGAAATACATCAAATGGATGTAAAAACTGCATTCTTAAACGGTGAACTAGACGAGGAAATTTATATGGAGCAACCTGAAGGGTTCAAAGCTCCCGGACAAGAAGGAAAAGTATGTAAGCTTGTTAAATCACTATATGGATTAAAACAAGCACCTAAGCAATGGCATGAAAAATTTGATAATGCAACGGTTTCAAAATTAATGAATGCGATAAATGTGTTTACTTTAAATACATTCATAATGGATATGTCATTGTATGCCTCTATGTTGATGATATGCTTATCATGGGTAGTAACTTAGAAATTGTCAAAACTACAAAACAAATGTTGAGTAGTAGATTTGACATGAAAGATATGGGAATCGCCGATGTTATATTAGGAATTAAAATTTCTAGAACATCAGATGGACTTATATTATCTCAATCTCATTACATAGAGAAAGTACTTGAAAAATTCAAGAAGTATGATATTAGTCCTACCAAGACACCTGTAGATGTAAATTTACATCTTGCAAGAAATAATGGTGAAAGCATATCTCAACTAGAATATTCTCGTATTATCGGCGGTTTAATGTATATCATGAAATGTACGCGACCGGACATAGCATACTCAATAAGTAAGCTAAGTCGATTTACGAGTAATCCAGATATCCGATATAAAAGACTCTAAGTCTACGAGTGGGTATGTGTTTACCCTCGGAGGTGCAGCCGTATCTTGGAAATCCTCAAAACAAACGTGCATTGCTAGATCGACAATGGAATCTGAATTCATTGCACTAGACAAAGCTGGAGAAGAAGCTGAATGGCTTCGAAATTTCTTAGAGGATGTTCCAAATTGGTCTAAACCTGTGCCCGCAATATGTATACATTGCGATAGCCAATCAGCGATTGGAAGGGCAAAAAATCACATGTATAACGGAAAGTCATGACATATTCGTCGTCGACACAATACCGTTAGACAGCTTCTCTCAAACGGAATTATCTTAATTGACTATGTAAAGTCAAAAGATAATATATCGGATCCACAAACGAAAGGTTTAAACCGAGAGAAAGTTGAAAGATCATCGAGAGGAATGGGTCTAAAGCCTATAAATAAATAAGAACCAATATAGTGGCAACCCAACCTAGGTGACTGGAGATCCCAAGATCTAGGTTCAATGGGCAAACCGAACTACGTTGTATTCAGTAAGCACTAGAGGATATTTAATCCTATCCATTCCAAAGATGAGACAGTGCATATCTGCCGTGAAATTATGATAAGTTATGCTTTTAATGACATTTATATCTTAGTACGTCTAAGTGGGGTATTGCAGATTACTCTTTATGGAAGTCACCTACGTGAGTAAGAAGGGGGCCACTTCTATGAGAATAATGAAAGGCATATTCTCTAAAATACTTGCGAAACCAAGTGGTGTTCACGGTCAAAATGAACACAAACGTGAGAACCAACTGTGTTGAAGAATTGTTGTGTGAATACTATTGTCTAGGTTTATAAAAAAGGTTGACGATTCAAGGACGTGAAGTCTACTGATTAACCAAGTAAATTCGATAGTATATCACTAAGGAAAGTTCAAGGCCACTAGGCTACTTCTCCCGATGCAATAAGTCTTCAGTTTTACTCAACTTGTGTCTGCATCTGCATTAGCATCTGTTTGGTTTTATTTATAGCGATATATCATTCATGTGGGGGATTGTTGGAAAATTGGACTTGAATTGGGTTTTAGAAAGCTGTCCAGAATTTTGAGCAATTTTGAGCTTAAATTTAGGTGGGACCCACACTACGAAAATCGTGGGATCATATACGAACGCGTTCACCTCCGAAAGGAGATTAACGTAGTATATTCATACGTCCAATTTTAATAAGTTATGAATGATAAATATGTCCCCAAAGTGACTCACAAAGAAATGAAAGTTAATGAATTGGGTGTGTTTTAACTCTTGTCCCACATTGGAAGAGTAGTGAAAATTTGATGAGTTAATAACACCCCAAGTATGGACTAAGGCTTGGATGCCTTGGGGTATCCCAACTCTTTGAAGGGGAGATGACCTAAGCTATGCACGAGTTGACTTTCGGTCAAAACTCCACACGCGCGTCCGTCCGGCCGGCTCGGGCTTGGGCTCGGGCTCGGGCCTATAAAAATCTCCTACATTTTTGGGCTGAATTTATTTAACTTTCTGAGCTTTAATTATTAATTAATTACGAAATTAATTAATTAGTTAATTAATTAATTAATTAACTGTTGGCAGTTATTGCCAACAGTCAATAGTTAATTTCGTTTAACTTATTAACTGTTTTTGACAGTTAATTTCGGTTGACTGTTCCAATAGTCAACACAAAAGCTATAAATTAAACATTTCTCCTATAGAATTGACTACTGAAAAAATTATCCTCCAATAATTCCGAATTTATGCTGCATCTTTTCCCCGAAAAATACAAACTTTTCTACTGCTACTACATACATTCCTGCATATCATTCTTTGGTCTGGTTGAGTATAAACACAGAATTGTGTTCGAAGAAATTAATCATTGTTGTGTTGCTTGATTAATTTGGAAATCCGTTCTATCTTGGGAGACAATTATTCATTACCTTTGGCACCTTGTGGAGGGAATAAATTTGTCTTAAGGAGACTATTCTAAACCGGGCTCGGATTACTTTTTCTATTCTAATATTATTTCTGCAAATACAAGTAAGTATTTCATTTCTGTAATTTCGTTTTATTTCTGTAATTATATTATAATTAATAATTCTATACTTTTGTATTTATTAAACAGTAGACATAACACTTACTCCAAGGTAAATACCAGATGAGGAACCAACACCTCATGGTATAATAATAATAAAAAAAGGGTGGGGGTTAATTTCTTTAAATATTGGTTTCTCACAAAGCTTAAAGATCGGTTAAAAAAAATCCCTACCGATCTTAATATAAGAGATGTGGTTTTACCCTCTCACCTGCTCCAATTGGTTTATAGTCGAGGCCCTCTTACTCCTCACCTTTTCTCTTAGGCTCCGTTTGGTTGACAATAGGTAAAAGAGTGGCAATGGCAAAATTTATCTCGACAAATTTTGATTAGGCAAATTTTACCTAGTTTTTTTCACATGAGGCTATCAAACAACCATTAAGCGAAATTAAAGTCAATCCCATTAATTTATTTAAAAACTGTTTTTATATTATATTCAAAAATGTTAAAAACTGTTTTTACAATATTTTTATATTACGGTTTTTAAAAAAAATTGTAAAAGATTTTCTTAACAATTTTTATAATATTAAAAACAGTTTTTGAAATATTACAAAACAATTTTTAAATATTCACAACAGTTTTTTTAGGGTCAATTATTCAATATTCCTTACTATAAATATATATTTTTTAAAAAGGACATATATTTTTAGTTTAACCCATTTAGTCTCTCAAGCAATCAATATTCTCTTATTTTAAGAGGTCCGCGACAGCGGCACTCCCTCTCCAAAATATGTGGCAAAGGACTTTTTGAAGCAAAATAAAAAAGCTTGGACTAAATGAGTATTAAAAAATGTTCGAGGGACTATTTGGTATATGTCTCTTTTTTTTAACTATTTAAAATATTTTTTAATTATGTTTTTAAACTTTAAAACTGTTTTTATATTATATTCAAAACAGTTTTAAAAAATGTTAAAAACTATTTTTACAATATTTTTATATTACGGTTTTTGAAAAAATTTGTAAAACATTCTCTTAACAATTTTTTATAATATTAAAGACAGTTTTTAAAATACTACAAAACAATTTTTAAATATTCACAACCGTTTTTTTAAACTATTTAAAACCGTTTTAAAAAATGTTTTTTAAAACTTTAAAATAGTTTTTATAATATATTCAAAACAGTTTTTAAAAATGTTAAAAACAGTTTTTACATTATTTTTATAATACGGTTTTTAAAAAAATTTGTAAAACATTTTCTTAACAATTTTTTCTAATATTAAAAACAGTTTTCAAAACATTACAAAACAGTTTTTAAATATTTATAACAGTTTTTTAACTATTTAAAATAGTTTTTAAAACTTTAAACCTGTTTTTATAATATATTCAAACAGTTTTTAAAAATGTTAAAAGCAGTTTTTACAATATTTTGTTAATATGATTTTTTAAAAAATTTGTAAAACATTTTCTTAACAATTTTTTATAATATTAAAAACAGTTTTTAAAACATTGTAAAACAATTTTTAAATATTCATAACAGTTTTTTAATTGTTTAAAATAGTTTTTAAATTATTTTTTAAAACATTAAAACCGTTTAAGAAGTTGGCAAATTTGTTAGCAAATATTTCTCACTCAAATAGGTAAGCAAAATTTATCGACAGATTGTGCATATGAGGTGTTGTACATTGGCAAATAATGTCACGGCAAATTGTGCAATCAAACAGCCAAAATATGAGCAAATTTTCATATTTGCCAACTTTTTGGCATTTGCCTAGGCAAAAAACGTCAACCAAATGGACCCTTAGTCTCTCTCTCTCTCTCATGTGTTTAAAGAATGAGCAGATGTGTATTTTAAAAAAGAGAGAAACCCAAAATGAGGATTAGTCAGGTCCAAACAGTACAATTTTTTTATATATATATTCGAGTAGCACAAAAATATAATTGGGCGAAACTCACTCTAATTTCCTACAAGACTTAGGAAACGTGTTTCTTTTATAAACTCGTCTACTTTATTGGATGTAAAAGAAAATAAAAAGATGGGGTTCTAAGAAATATACAAATAATTCCCCCCGTTTCGAGTAAGGGAAAAAAGTTTCTGAAGTTGGGTTTAAAAATAACCCTCTCGTCTATTTTATGGCACTTTATAAAATATATATTGAAAAAAGGGTCTCTCACATCAATTCTGGGATTCCCAACATCACCCCACTTATTGTTATAAAAAGTAAAGGATTGTCCGAATATAGCCCTCATGTTTTTTGTCTTATAACAAGGAAGATATGATAAGATAAGTGTTTTAGCAAGTGCCATTTGTTTAAGAGAGTAGTTTACTACGAGGAACCATTTATCCTTTATTAAGACAGTTTCCTTTCTCGAAACTAAGACCAGATTGGTATGTTTCTTACCCATTGCTTGAAATACAAGCGAGGCACCCATACAATATGAAGTACCTTGTGTCGGGCAAGATAATTGATATAATAATAAAATTATTATTATTATTATTATTATTATTATTATTATTATTATTATTATTATTATTCAATAATTGAGATACTTTGGAATTTCTCAAGTTGTATCCTCGAAATAGTGCATGTGATTAACTTCACAAAATATTATCAGTTGATTTAAAATGCAGGGTAAAATGAAAAGAAGCTCAAGTACATATACTCGTGATTTTCTCAGTATAAAACTTTCTAGAAAAATATAAGTGTTCTTTCATAAGAAAGTATCACAAATAAGGATTGCTTGAATTTACAATCCATATGTTTATGCTTTTAAGTTCATATAAAAAATAGGGGTTGCTTGAATTTATGACCTGAGCGTTTATGTGACCAGGGGTTGCTCGAATTTACAAACCAAGTTTGTACACCTGAGTGCACAAGAATAGTGTTGCACAAACCCATACTCCCATATTTGCATGTTTTAACAAGGTTTGTTTTAGGAATATTCAAGTTTCTATCGATAATCCTAAAAGCCTTAGATTTATTTATTCAGAATAGTTCATGTGAGTAATTTTACATTTCATTAATGTTAAATAGTTTGAATAAGAGTAATTCATTATGTGAATAAAGATAAGACCTCTTAATCCTTCACTCGAACATGTTTTCCCCATTTATTCAAAGTATAAATGACTTTGAGAGTATTTATTACTATACCATGCGCATTATTTTTTTTAGTCATATTAATTATTTGAAATGTTCACTATTGACATGCGTTTCAAAAAATTATGTTGCGCAGCTAAAAGATCATAGTTGCTTTAGTGATTTTTTTTTATTCCCTCGCATGCTTGGATTCAAGCAACGGGGCTAGTAAGCAGATGTATTAAGCCTTGATAAAAAATTTAAGTCTCAAATTGACTTTATGGAAGTGTACTCGACTCCAATAGGCATCATGAGCATTCTCACTTACTGTGAAAGGCAAGATCTAGCAACAAAAAGTATGAGGTATCAACTATACCTTCTTAGCAAAGTTTAATGCTTATAAAATGTCAAGTTACCCTATATAGGCCATGGTGCCTCTTAGTGAACATTTACTTGTTATTATTTCTCCACCTAATAAAATACGATAGCAGGTGTGAGAACACAAAAAGTATTTACAAAAGTATAAATTAAAGTATATAAAAAGGTACAATAGCTTAGTACCTAAGGCTCCAAGGGCACCGAAGTGCTCACAGTATTGAGAAAGTTTCAAGTATAAATGTAAGGTACGACAATTTAGTACCTCAGTCTCCAAGGGCATAGGAGCGCTCACAGTATTGAGCAAGTGCCAAAGATAAACAAAAGGTACACCGGACTAGTGTTTTCTTTTTCTTAAGAGAATAGTAGATCTCTACTAGATCAGAAGAGAGTCCATGACATGAAGGTATTTCCTCATTATAGTTATGGGAATAGCTATCCCAAGGAAAAAGTATATTGAGCAAAGTCCTTACAAACACAACAAATAATTTGTTACTCCAGACCAGCACGAAGTTATCCTCCTAGTAATAATAATAAAAAAAATCACTACATTTTGGGCATATTTATTTATTATTCCATACAGATTTATAGCCTAAAGAACAAGTCCTAACCCCTGTTCTCAAGGAAAAAAAATTCTTGACGGGTTTTTAGAAAATAGGGAGAAGCTGGTCTACCCCCCTCTCTAAAGTTTTTATTTTTATAAGACAAAAAGGTTCCTAAGAAAAGTTTGGAACAAGGACCCTGCAGACCAAGGGAAAATTTATGAATAAAGAAATAACTATTTCTTTATTTATGATATATGTGAAATTTTATTCAAAGTTTGTGGGAAAGAGAAAGGCTAACCCCATATCCTAGTTACTACCTAAGAAATGAATGTGTATAAAAAAATACCCCGCAGTCACATGGAGTTGGTCTAAAAAAAAATATACCCCAAAGTCACATGGGGGTGTGCTAAAAAGTACCCCACAGTCACATGGGGCTGCACTAATAAGTCATAACTTGCTCAGTTATATGCAAGTACCCCATAGCTAGAGGAGAAACTTCCAAATTTGAACTTGCTCAGTTATATGCAAGTACCCCACAGTTAGAGAGGAAACTTCAAAATTTTAACTTGCTCAGTTATATGCAAGTACCCCACAGCTAGAGGAGCAGCTTCCAAATTTTAACTTGCTCAGTTATATGCAAGTACCCCACAGCTAGAGTGGTAGTTTCCAAATTTTAACTTGCTCAATTATATTCAAATACCCCGCAGTTAGAGGGGAAGCTTCAGAAATAATAACTTTCTCAGCTCATATGCAAGCACCCCCACAGTTAGAGGGATAGCTTCAAAAATAATAACTTGCTCAACTCATATGCAAGTGCCCCGCAGTTAGAGGCGTAACTTCAAATTTTTAACTTGCTTAGTTGTATGCAAGTACCCCGCAGTTAGAGGGGTAGTTCCAGATTTTAACTTGCTCAATTATATGCAAGTACACCGCAGTTAGAGGGGAAGCTTTAGAAATAATTACTTGCTCAGCTCATATGCAAGTACGCCCCCAGTTAGAGGGGTAGCTTTAGAAATAATAACTTGCTCATCTCATATGCAAGTATCCCGAAGTTAGAGGGGTATCTTCAAAATTTTAACTTTCTCAGTTGTATGAAAGAACCCCGCAGTTACAGGGGTGGCTCCAAAATTTTAACTTGCCCGGCTATATGCAAGTACCCCACAGGTAGAGGGGCAGCTTCCAAATTTTAACTTGCTCATCACATATGCAAGTACCCCGCAGTTAGAGGGGGCACCTCTAAAATGATAACTTTCTTATATCATAGGCAAGTAACCCACAGACTACGGGGGGAGTTCAATCTTGAAGTTCTCACAGAAAATAGAGCAAATCGCTGTATTGAGCAAGTGCCTAGTATAAATATAAGGTACGATAGTTTAGTACCTCAGACTCCAAGGGCACCGAAGCACTCACAGTCTTGAGCAAATGACAAATATAAATATAAGGTACGACAGTTTAGTACCTAAGGCTCCAAGGGCACCGGAGCGCTCACAGTCTTGAGCAAATGACAAGTATAAATATAAGGTATGGTAGTTTAGTACCTAGGGATCCAAGGACACCGGAACGCTCATAGTCTTGAGCAAATACCAAGTATAAATAAAAGGTATGACAATTTAGCACCTAAAGCAACAAAGGCACCAGAGCGCTCATAGCATCAACATGAGAAGTCGAGCAAGTGCCAAGTTGTAATACCCCGTACTTTTGGCTATATTTATTTTGGGGATTAATTAATTAAATGCGTATTAATTGGAAATTAATCCGGGTTATAATTACTAATGAGATGCGAGTTGGTATTTGATTATGTGCATATATGATTATATATGTATTTGGTATTATAAATTTGTCGTGAGATTTATATACGGCAATTTGGAAATTTTATTGAGACGCGTGGGACCGCCGCGTCACGGTGTAATATGTTGATAATAAAAGTGAATTTAAAATCTATAATCCGTATGGTCGTTTTGAGTGCGCCAACGGGTCCGAAAGGGTCGAGATAGTCAGAAAACACTAGTCGGGGGTATAGTTTGGGTCTCGGGGTATTTTTAGGCCATACCGGCAACTTAAAGGGTATTTTGGTAATTTTACATTTTTAGGAATTAAAAGTGACGAAAATTAGAGATGTAAATCTGATGTGGATTTAACCCATTAAGCCCATTAACCAAACCATATTAACCTAGAAAGCTACGTAGGTTATCATTTAGGTTTTCTAAGTTCCCAAATCAAAACCCTAGCCACCTTAAGCCACCATTGGAGAAGGAGCTTGGAGAAGGAGAGAAAGAGAGGAAATTCTGCGGAGATTCTTCACCAAATCAACACCAAATCCGGAAACAAACAAGGCAAGTGGTTTAATTATGTTTAACTTCAGCAAATGTTCTTTCCATGTTAGAAAATTGAAGATTTATAATTGTTATTGGAAGATGAATGAAAACCCATGATTAACTGGACTTAGGTTCTGAATATTGAGGATAAATTCCGTGTAGAATAGTTTGGAGACGATTAATCTGATGTTAATACATGATTGGGTGAAAGAAAAACGAATTAAATTCTGGGATTTGATGATGATATGTAGTTAGGGTTCATGTTCTTGAGATATTTGGAAAAAGTGTAGAAAGTTGTAAATTTAATTGATATTGGGATGGATTGATCCCTTAAAAACATGTTAGGATGTGACTATATATGTTTAGTATTGATTATAGACCTTTAAACGATTGTTGGGACTTAGTTTAGAAGATTTGAGGTGTTAAAATGGATGAAAAATGATTTGGGGAAAAATCTGGGCCGAAGCTGGTAGCTCGTTAGAAGCAACCCCCAGGTCGTTCGAACGAACTCGTTCGAATGAGCTTCTAACGAGTTGACCAGTCGTTGCTAACGAGTAGGGATTTCGTTCGATATCTCGTTCAAACGAGATATCGTGAGAAGGGACAGTTCGTTCGAACGAACTGGATCTCGTTCGAACGAGACTTCTAACGAGCTGACAGTCCAAACTCATTCGAACAGTCTCGTTCGAACGAGACTTCTAACGAGCTGGCAGTTTGGGCCATTTTGGACTGTTTTGATTTTTGGAGTTCCGTAAACTGATTCGAGGATATAGATATCATTCCGTAGATGTAGTAATGATAGGATTGGGGGCATTTGAGTATTTATGAGGAGGAATTTACATACGAGAGTTGTAATACATGGACGGTTTGAGTTGAGACGTGAGTGTATACTACGACGTGAGAAAATTATAGCGCGTATGATTACAAACCGGAATAGTACAAATTATGATAATTATAATTAGTATGAGAATATGTACTACGATTAAAAAATGGTATTACTAAGATGTGTGTTTACTTAGTATTGGTATATGGATTGTGTGTATGACATACCTACCATACTTGCTATCACGGGAGGTTGCGTTCGCTTAGGACCCTCTAATCCTTGTGTGCCTACGGGGGGGATATAGACTGGTACCTCGATGAACATAGGTCATAGAAGGACTTATTGTGATATTAATAAGTCTGCTGATCATGGGAGCATAGGTATGTGCGTGACCCATGTGATGGTGACTGTGTTCGCCTCCACTATTTGTGATTTGTGTTACCTGAACTATTCCTGAGAGATTCGGAATGTGTGATCCTTATGTACGTGATGTACCGGGATGGATAGCAGAGTATGTGTGCACCACAGCTTAGTTCTCGGGGTGCTTGTATTGTATATTTATGATGCGAATAATATACACTTAATTAATGAGAACCTCCATGTTATTGATGTGAATATAATTACGGTATTGTTTCGATAAAAATAATGAGTTAGCTGATAGAGAAATACATTGCATATTGAGCATCTGAGTTTACATTAAATCCCTATCTAATTACAAGCGTTATATGTTAATAGAACCGGGTAATAAGGGTAGAAACTATTACAGTCTAGCTAGTTATGATGTCACTTAGCTAGTGGTTTATATCGTAGTAGATGGGTACTTACATTAGGAGTGCACAGTTAGACGAGAGGTGAGAATATAATGTGAGTGTACGTCCTAACATGTACTTTGCATTTAATGTTTTAAATGTTTTTAAAGCACTTGAAGGTTTTTAAAATATAACTCCACATTCGGGCTCTGACCCGTTTGCTTTTCAAATCTTTTTCTTGTAAAACCATTTTAGGTGCCCAGCCACAGGGACACCAAGCATAGGATTCTCATTCAGGTGACGAGCTGTAGCTGTTTGTGGAAGCTACATGGATTTGCATGTAGACGCTTCTATCTTTTGGATTCCAGAGTCACTATCTATCAGTTGTAGGGCATGTGGCCCATTTCTATTTAGAGATATCTTTTACATTTCAGTTTTCAGACTTTAGCATGTACTATTTCAGTATTCGGTTATTTATTTCAGTATGGGATTGTAGTGAGGAGTTTTCCTCCAGACTTTATTTACTCTATTGTGATGGTTACTCGTTTTACTTCTGTATAGTGTATGGTGTTATTTATTTCTTCATTACACTTGTTGCATGTTAATCGGACTTAAATTAAATTTGGCAACTTACTTCTTAAATACTAGGTGGTTAGTAATAAAAAAAAAATGTTTTCGACAGTGATGCTATTAACTGAGCCAACTTGGCATTTTGAATTAATTTAATAAAGGAGTAGCTACCCGGTATTTAATTAGTCGGGGTGTCATAGGTGGTATCAGAGCATCAGGTTCTAGTGTCCTTTAGGATCTGTACGGCTATTATGTTTCCGCTACGTTTTTTTGATATAAAGCCCTATATTTTAGGACTGTTGTACTCTGTTGTGTATGCTTCGTTCTTCAGCTGTGTTAAGTTTATTAACCGTGAACTTATAAACTTTGTTCTTATTTCAGATGCCTCCACGACGTGCACGACGAGTTCCTAGGGATGCAACGCCCGAGCCCCAGCCCGCTCCAGTTCAGGGCATGATGAACGCCGCTGAGGTTGCCCAAGCGGTAAATGCCGCAATTGCCGTGATTCATCAGGCACCACCTCAGGCGCCGGTTGTCGCGCCAGCACAGGTTAATGCATTCCCGTCTGCTTGGGAGCGTGTACGAGACGCTTTTCAGAAAGCGCATCCGCCAGAGTTTGCAGGTAGCTCAGATGTGGTAGTCTCGAGCCAATGGAGGAAGGACATACAGAGACATTTGAGGATGCATGAGTGCACAGATGTTCAGAAACAGGTACTAGCTACTTTCAAGCTAGTGGGATCTGCACTACAGTGGTGGGAGTCTATTACCACCGCGGAGGATAGGGATACTCTCACGATTCAGGAGTTCTGGGTGCGGTTCAACCGCAAGTACTTCCCGTCCGCGGTTCATACAGAGATGAGGAGGAAGCTGATGAGTTTGAAGCAGGAAGGCAAAACAGTGGCCGAGTATGAGGCCGAGTTTACTAATCTGTTGAATATCGTTCCAGATGAGATACCAACAGAGAAGAAGAAGATTGAGAAGTTCACCGATGGGTTGAATTGGAGGATCCGTCAGCATCTGCTAGGGAACCTATCGTTGGCCACTTATTCTGATGTGGTTAACGCTGCATTGTTACACTTCCAGGACCACCATTTTCATATGGCCGAGGGAAAAAGGTCGGGAGAGTCTAGCCATCAGGGCAGGACTGGAGGACATGGTGCCAGCGGGGCACAATCTGGTCAGGGGCAGAGACAGAATGAGCAGGGCTCCCAGCAGGGAGATAATAAGAGGTTCCGATCAGGGAACTACAGGCAGGGACAGGGAGGTTTCCGTCAGGTCCATCAGGGTCCAAACGGCTATCAGGGCCAGCAGGGGCAGAATGGGCAGCAGTTTCATCACGGCCAGCAGGGCCAAGGGAGGAACGGTAACGGCCACCAGGGCCGGGGACAGCAGGGGCAGAGGGGAGGGAACTTCCCAGGGAAGTGCTTTGTTTGTGGCAAGACTGGCCATAAGAAGCAGGATTGTCCTGATAGGGGCAGGGCCCCACAGCAGCAGCAGCAGGGTGCTCGCCAGGAGCCACAGAGGCCTATGTTTCCCGCCGCTCTTCCCGCACCGCCATAGATGGTAGCATTGCCACCCATTCCAGCAGTCCCAGCTCAGCAGGGGCAGCTACAGTATGGACGTGTCTACAACGTCCACCAGGCTGCAGTTCCACAGGCACCGCCCGCGATCGAGGGTACGTTTCCTATCCATGGTACTATGGGTCGGGTATTGTTTGATACGGGTGATACACACTGTTTTATAGCTACACACTTCGCGAAAGCTTTAGGATTGTTAGCTACGGCAGAGAGCACAGTGACGTGTGTCGACTCACCATTGGGGAGTGGGTCACTTATTTTCTTTATATGCCGGGGAGTGGGGGTAGAGATTGGTGGGTTGGTATTGCCTGCAGACATGTTAGTGTTAGACATACATGTTCACGATGTGATCATCGGTATGGATTGGCTCGTAGCATATAGGGCCACGATTGATTGCTTCAGCGGGAGCATTGTTTTTGCCATTCCGGGGCAAGAGATGTTTATAGTGACGATGCCTCGCCCAGAGGGAGGATCGACCGCTCATCTGTATTACATTGAGGAGGATACCCCTAAGGAGGTTTTGATTCCTTTGGATTCGATCCCGTTTGTCAGGGAGTATTCAGATGTGTTTTAGGAGATACCGGGCTTACCACCCAGTCGAGAGATAGACTTCGTTATAGATTTGCTACCGGGTACGAGACCTATAGCACGTGCACCATACCGTATGGCTCCAGTTGAGATGAGGGAGCTACGAGATCAGATAGAGCAGCTGTTAGGGCAGGGCTTTATTCGCAGGAGTACCTCACCTTGGGGCGCTCCAGTTTTTTTTGTGAAGAAGAGGGACGGTTCACTGAGATTGTGTGTGGACTACCGAGAGTTGAATAAGGTCACGATAAAGAATAAGTACCCGTTGCCTCGAATCGATGACTTATTCGACCAGTTGAGAGGATCTTCTTTCTTCTCAAAGATTGATTTGAGATCGGGATACCATCAGTTGTGTATCAGGGAGGAGGATGTCTCGAAGACCGCGTTCTTGTCGAGATATGGTTCTTACGAGTTTCGGGTTATGCCTTTCGGCTTGACCAACGCTCCAGCAGTGTTTATGGATTTGATGAACAGAGTGTTCAGGGATTTCCTAGCTCAGTTTGTCATTGTCTTCATTGATGACATTCTGGTTTACTCTCAGACAGAGGAGGAGCACGCCAAGCATTTGAGGCATGTTTTGCAGACACTCCGTCAGAACGAGTTGTATGCAAAATATGAGAAGTGCGGGTTTTGGCTGAAGGAAGTCCAATTTTTGGGGCATATCATTTCCGACCTGGGAATATCTGTTGATCCGGGGAAGGTGTCAGCGGTGAGGGAGTGGGGACAGCCCACGACACCAACGGAGATTCGTAGTTTCTTGGGTTTAGCAGGATACTACAGGAGGTTTATTCGGGGTTTCTCGGAGATAGCAGGTCCTTTGACACATCTTACTCGTAAGGGTGTGCCATATATCTGGAGTGATGTCTGTCAGTTGGCATTCGATGAATTGAAGGACAAATTGACCTCAGCACCTGTGTTAGCATTGCCGAGACCGGGAGTTGAGTATTTGGTTTACACCGATGCGTCTTTGCAAGGACTGGGAGGTGTATTACAGCAGGAGAGACAGGCCATAGCTTATGCTTCCCGTAAGCTTAAGCCTCATGAGATGAATTAAACCACGCATGATTTGGAGTTGGCATCAGTGGTATTTGCCTTACGGATTTGGAGGCACTATCTTTTGGGGGAGAAGTTTCAGCTGTTCACGGACCACAAGTCACTACAGTATCTGTTCACGCAGAAGGAATTGAATATGCGGCAGCATAGGTGGCTTGAATTTGTGAAGGACTACCAGTTCGACATCCAGTACCACCCGGGTAAGGCTAACGTGGTAGCAGACGTGTTGAGCTGCAGGCCAGCTGATGAGGTGGCAGAGGTGTGGAAAGCTAAGTGGAAGGAATTGGTACACCAGGATGCAGTGGCCCGATCTTTCATGTCTGTGATGACCGTTACACCGCAGATTGTCACGAAAGTAGTACGGGCACAGGCTAATGACTCGTTCTGTCAGGAGCAGATAGTTCGATTACTTGCAGAGGGAGCCGAGTCCTATACCGTTAGCTCTGACGGGGGATTATGCTTCAATGGGAGATTGGTAGTTCCGGAAGGAGAGGAATTGCAGCACGATGTGATGGCAGAGTCGCACGGCTCACGGTTCGCGGTACATCCCGGTGGGGACAAAATGTACCAAGACATGAGACGCCAGTATTGGTGGAGCGGTATGAAGAGAGATATCGTTGAGTTTGTCTTGAAATGCGCCACTTGTCAGCTCGTAAAAGTGGATCATCAGAGACCGACAGGATTATTACAGCCATTGGAGGTCCCAGTGTGGATGTGGGAGAGCATATCCATGGACTTTATCACGGGGTTGCCTACGTCGCAGAGGGGTCACGACTCCGTTTGGGTGATTGTGGACAGGTTGTCCAAGGTCGCTCACTTCTTACCCGTAAGGAATGATTACACTACGGGACAGTATGCCCAGCTCTTCATTTCAGAGATTGTGAGACTTCACGGTGTGCCCCTAAATATCGTGTCTGACAGAGACAAGATATTTGTTTTGAGGTTTTGGGAGAGTTTCCAGGAGGCCATGGGCACGGAATTGCGGTTGAGTACGGCTTATAATCCGCAGATCGATGGGCAGACAGAGCGCACCAATCAGATGTTGGAGGACATGCTACGCATGTGCATTATTGACTTTGGGGGTGGATGGGAGCAGTACCTTCCACTGGTGGAGTTTGCTTACAACAACTCCTATCAGTTCACGATTGGCATGGCTCCGTTTGAGGCATTGTACGGTAGGCCTTGTCGTTCCCCAGCATGTTGGTTAGAAGTGGTGGACAACAAACTACTTGGGCCGGAAGTGATTCAGGATACTTCGGCAAGGATTGAGTTGATTCGGAGTCGCATACGGGTAGCTCATGACAGACAGAAGAGTTATGCTGATGCGAAGAGGTTTTTCAGGGAGTTCCAAGTGGGGGACCAGGTTTTGCTCAGGGTATCTCCGATGAAGGGGATTATGCGTTTCGGGAATAAGGGGAAGTTGGCACCGAGGTATGTGGGGCCGTTTCCTATTATTGAGCAGATCGGACCGGTTGCGTATAGACTTGGACTACCGGAGCACTTGCATCGGATTCATGACGGGTTCCATATTTCCTCGCTGAGGAAATACCTTAGAGATAATTTGGCTCATTCTCATATTGCTGTGGATGACATCGATCTCCAGCCGGATAGCTCCTACGAGGAGGGGCCAATTGCTATTTTGGACCGAAGCGAGAGGAAACTGCGGTCAAAGATAGTCCCGTTAGTGCGTGTTCAGTGGCAACATCACAATGTCGAAGAGTCCACATGGGAGCGCGAGGATGAGATGCGCGAGCATTATCCAGAGCTGTTTTTAGCAGGTACTTTCTAGTTTCGAATTTTGGGACGAAATTCAGTTATTAGGGGGGGAGTATGTAATACCCCGTACTTTTGGCTATATTTATTTTGGGGATTAATTAATTAAATGCGTATTAATTGGAAATTAATCCGGGTTATAATTACTAATGAGATGCGAGTTGGTATTTGATTATTTGCATATATGATTATATATATATTTGGTATTATAAATTTGTCGTGAGATTTATATACGGCAATTTGGAAATTTTATTGAGACGCGTGGGACTGCCGCGTCACGGTGTAATATGTTGATAATAAAAGTGAATTTAAAATCTATAATCCGTATGGTCGTTTTGAGTGCGCCAACGGGTCCGAAAGGGTCGAGATAGTCAGAAAACACTAGCCGGGGGTATAGTTTGGGTCCCGGGGTATTTTTAGGCCATACCGGCAACTTAAAGGGTATTTTGGTAATTTTACATTTTTAGGAATTAAAAGTGACGAAAATTAGAGATGTAAATCTGATGTGGATTTAACCCATTAAGCCCATTAACCAAACCATATTAACTTAGAAAGCTACGTAGGTTATCATTTAGGTTTTCTAAGTTCCCAAATCAAAACCCTAGCCACCTTAAGCCACCATTGGAGAAGGAGCTTGGAGAAGGAGAGAAAGAGAGGAAATTCTGCGGAGATTCTTCACCAAATCAACACCAAATCCGGAAACAAACAAGGCAAGTGGTTTAATTATGTTTAACTTCAGCAAATGTTCTTTCCATGTTAGAAAATTGAAGATTTATAATTGTTATTGGAAGATGAATGAAAACACATGATTAACTGGACTTAGGTTCTGAATATTGAGGATAAATTGCGTGTAGAATAGTTTGGAGACGATTAATCTGATGTTAATACATGATTGGGTGAAAGAAAAATGAATTAAATTCTGGGATTTGATGATGATATGTAGTTAGGGTTCATGTTCTTGAGATATTTGGAAAAAGTGTAGAAAGTTGTAAATTTAATTGATATTGGGATGGATTGATCCCTTAAAAACATGTTAGGATGTGACTATATATGTTTAGTATTGATTATAGACCTTTAAACGATTGTTGGGACTTAGTTTAGAAGATTTGAGGTGTTAAAATGGATGAAAAATGATTTGGGGAAAAATCTGGGCCGAAGCTGGTAGCTCGTTAGAAGCAACCCCCAGGTCGTTCGAACGAACTCGTTCGAACGAGCTTCTAACGAGTTGACCAGTCGTTGCTAACGAGTAGGGATTTCATTCGATATCTCGTTCGAATGAGATATCGTTAGAAGGGACAGTTCGTTCGAACGAACTGGATCTCGTTCGAACAGCCTCGTTCGAACGAGACTTCTAACGAGCTGACAGTCCAAACTCGTTCGAACAGTCTCGTTCGAACGAGACTTCTAACGAGCTGGCAGTTTGGGCCATTTTGGACTGTTTTGATTTTTGGAGTTCCGTAAACTGATTCGAGGATATAGATATCATTCCGTAGATGTAGTAATGATAGTATTGGGGGCATTTGAGTATTTATGAGGAGGAATTTACATACGAGAGTTGTAATACATGGACGGTTTGAGTTGAGACATGAGTGTATACTACGACGTGAGAAAATTATGGCGCGTATGATTACAAACCGGAATAGTACAAATTGTGATAATTATAATTAGTATGAGAATATGTACTACGATTAAAAAATGGTATTACTAAGATGTGTGTTTACTTAGTATTGGTATATCGATTGTGTGTATGACATACCTACCATACTTGCTATCAAGGGAGGTTGCGTTCGCTTAGGACCCTCTAATCCTTGTGTGCCTACGGGAGGGATATAGACTGGTACCTCGATGAACATAGGTCATAGAAGGACTTATTGTGATATTAATAAGTCTGCTGATCATGGGAGCGTAGGTATGTGCGTGACCCATGTGATGGTGACTGTGTTCGCCTCCACTATTTGTGATTTGTGTTACCTGAACTATTCCTGAGAGATTCGGAATGTGTGATCCTTATGTACGTGATGTACCGGGATGGATAGCAGAGTATGTGTGCACCACAGCTTAGTTCTCGGGGTGCTTGTATTGTATATTTATGATGTGAATAATATACACTTAATTAATGAGAACCTCCATGTTATTGATGTGAATATAATTACGGTATTGTTTCGATAAAAATAATGAGTTAGCTGATAGAGAAATATATTGCATATTGAGCTTCTGAGTTTACATTAAATCCCTATCTAATTACAAGCGTTATATGTTAATAGAACCGGGTAATAAGGGTAGAAACTATTACAGTCTAGCTAGTTATGATGTCACTTAGCTAGTGGTTTATATCGTAGTAGATGGGTACTTACGTTAGGAGTGCACAGTTAGACGAGAGGTGAGAATATAATGTGAGTGTACGTCCTAACATGTACTTTGCATTTAATGTTTTAAATGTTTTTAAAGCACTTGCAGGTTTTTAAAATATAACTCCACATTCGGGCTCTGACCCGTTTGCTTTTCAGATCTTTTTCTTGTAAAACCATTTTAGGTGCCCAGCCACAGGGACACCAAGCATAGGATTCTCATTCAGGTGACGAGCTGTAGCTGTTTGTGGAAGCTACAGGGATTTGCATGTAGACGCTTCTATCTTTTGGATTCCAGAGTCACTATCTATCAGTTGTAGGGCATGTGGCCCATTTCTATTTAGAGATATCTTTTACATTTCAGTTTTCAGACTTTAGCATGTACTATTTCAGTATTCGGTTATTTATTTCAGTATGGGATTGTAGTGAGGAGTTTTCCTCCAGACTTTATTTACTCTATTGTGATGGTTATTCGTTTTACTTCTGTATGGTGTATGGTGTTATTTATTTCTTCATTACACTTGTTGCATGTTAATCGGACTTAAATTAAAATTTGGCAACTTACTTCTTAAATACTAGGTGGTTAGTAATAAAAAAAAATGTTTTCGACAGTGATGCTATTAACTGAGCCAACTTGGCATTTTGAATTAATTTAATAAAGGAGTAGCTACCCGGTATTTAATTAGTCGGGGTGTCACACAAGTATGAATAAAATAGTAACAAATGTACCACAGTTTAGTACCTCAGGCTCCAAAGGCATAAGAGCAATCACAGTCATGAGCAACTATCAAGTATAAATAAAAGGTACGATAATTTAGTACCTGGGGCTCCAAGGGCATTATAGCACCCATACTATTAATCTCTATTCTGCTTGTGAGGGGACTAATGCTGAGAAGTCCTCAAGCTAGTAAACAAAGAGTGAAATCTCAATTATGATATTTCGTGCAGAAGTCTCTCGTCACTACAAGACTCTTTTGCACGAGGGGGCTAATGTTGAGAAGTCCTCAAGCCATTAAACAAAGAGTGGAATCTTGATTATGATATCTCGTGCACAAGTCTCTCGACACTAAAAGAGAGTTCTGCACGAGGGGGATAATATTGAGAAGTCCTCAAGCCAGTGAACAAAGATAAAAAAAGCCTAGAGCACGGGGATCCACTTAGAGTGGCTCGTCTTTCCCAAGATTGTAAGTTTGATAGAAAATAGCCTTGGGCGAGGGGATCTACCTTGAGTGGCCCTTCTTCCTAAACTTGATGCTACAGAAAATGACTCAGGGCGAGGGGTCCACCACGAATGGTACCCTCTGCCAAGATCAATACAAAAAATAACTTATGGCAAGGGGGTCCACTTCGAGTGGCCCCTCTGCTAAGACAAACACAAGTAACAGTTTGAGGATGAGAAGTCCACCACAAATGTCCCATTAGTCAAGATTACAACAAGAAATAGTTTATGATGAGGGAGTCCACCAGGAGTGCCCCCTCGACCAAAAAAAAATGTTACAAAACAACTGGTGGTGAGGAGGACCACCATAAGTGGCCCCTCGGCTACAATCAAAGGAACAAATTGTTTATGGCGAGGGAGTTCACTTCTAATGACCCCCTTTGCCAAAGGCAAATACAAAGAGGAAAACCCAGGGCAAGGTAATCCAAGATAAGTGACCTATCTTCCAAAGACATACATAGAAATGAGAGGGTCTACCATAAGCATCCTCCCCCCCCCCCCCCCCCCCTCACTGCATAAACTAGAAACAAGGTAAAATGAGTTAGAGCGAGGAGACTCACCTAGAATGGCCCCTCTGCCCAAAACCGATGTAGAAACGAGAATGACTAAGGTTGAGGGAGTCCAACATTAGGGACCCCTCGGTTACTCCAAATTGAACAGTGTAATGATGTAAAGGCATGAAATTTTTTCATTTCGAGATGAAATGATTTTTCGTACAAAACCCTATGGTCCACCCAACACAAAGGTTTTGTACGAGGGGACTAATGTAGAGGGGTGTCCAGCTGCTATTCTAGAATAGCCAAGGGCGAGTGAGCCCACCTAGAGGGGCTCTTACTGCCCAAGTTAGTAAGAAAATATTTAGATCAAGGGGGTCCACATTGAGTGGCCTATGAAGAGGTGTAAAACCTCGATGAGGGGACTCACAGCGAGCAACCCCTCTACCCAAGATAGACGGCCATAGACAAAGTCCAAGGATGAGAGGATCATTGCGAGCAACCCCTCTACCCAAGATAGAAGGACACAAACAAAGACCAAGGATTAGGGGATCACGGTGAGCACTCCCTCTAAACAAGATAGAAGGCCACAGAACAAGGCCAAGGATGATGGGGTCTCACTTTGAGCAACCTCTCTACCCAAGATAGAATGCCAGAGAAAAAGGACAAAGAGAAGGGGCTCACCGTGATAAACCCCTCTAAACAGGATAGAAGGCCAGGATGAGGGGATCAATATGAGTAACCCCCTAAATAAGATAAAAGGCCACATAAAAAGGCCAAGGATGAGGGGCTCACCGCGAGCAACCCATCTACCCAAGTTAATACCCAGATAAAGAGGTCCACCATAAGTAGCTTCATCTACAATACCTGGGATGAGGTGACAGAGAATTTAACGACCCTAGGGGGAATGATGAAGGAACCCTAGGGTCCCTCAAAATTAATAATTGAATTTATGGCGTATAAAGCCTTTTGGTCTTCCCAACACAAAAGACTTTGCCCGAGGGCCTAATGTAGAAGGGTGTATCCATCTTGACCACCATATTTTAGGGTCAGGGCCCCTCAAAGACCCCCTTCAGCTTACAAAAAATATGAGGTTGAGGAATAACTAAAATTCATATTAGCTGAGGAACCCCCAAATCCCTTAACCGAAGAAACTCGTATTGAGAAGGAAACCCTAGGGGCCTGAGAGAAATTCATATTGAGAAGGAACCCCCACGGGCCTGACAGAAACTCATATTGAGAAGGAACCCCTAGGCTCCCGATAAAAATTCATATTAAGATGGAACCCCAGGGTCCCGATAAAAACTCATATGGAGAAGGAACCCCCAGGGTCCCGGTAGAGAATCCATATTGGTGCGGGATCGTAGGCCACTAGGCTGCAGAAAATGCATAATTGGTGAAAGTTCATGCAAGGTCCCTCGACCGCAGAGAATTCATATTGGTGCAAGAACCTTGGCCCCCTGGCCGCAGAAAATGACTTTTGATGAAAAGTGCACCCAAGGTCCCTCGACCGCAGAGAATCCATATTGGTGCAGGAACCTAGGACCTATGGCCACATAAAATGCATAATTGGTAAAAGTGAACACAAGGTTCCTCGACTGCAGAGAATCCATATTGGTGTGGGAACCTAGGCCCCCTGGCTGTAGAAAATGCATAATTGGTGAAGTGAACCCAAGGTCCCTCGACAGCAGAGAATCCATATTGGTGCGAGAACCTAGGCCTCGTGGCCATAGAAAATGCATAACTGGTGAAATAGCATCCAAGGTCCCTTACTGTAGAGAATTCATATTGGTGCAGGAACCTAGGCCCCCTGACCGTCGAAAAAGCATAATCGGTGAAAGATCACCCTGGTCCCTAAAATATAGAAAAGCCATATTAGGGAAGGAATCTCTAGGGCCCCTCGACCAAAACCCGGGGCAGAGACCCCAGGATGAGGGAGTGGCTACCATGAGCAACCCTCATCATGAAAAGTAGTTCTTTTAAAGAACAGCAGTATTAACATTTTGATTTCTTGTACATATAGCTTAATTGAGCAGGCATGGCTCAAATAGGCTAGTTGGGATCCCTTGGGAGTTTTGGCTTGGAGGTTGAGGAACAAGGTTTGTTGAGAAAGCTCAACCACTTAGCACTTCAGGATTAAGAGAATATTAGTAGAAAGACCCACCCAGTCCTCACACACCTCACAGTCAGACACAATCAGGGTGAGCAGCCAAAGGGTTACTCACAAGAAAAGAATTTTTATAAAATGATTTTAAAGGAGAGGGTCCTCTAGACCCCTCTCAAGAATAATGATTTAGAAGGGGGTCCTTAAGACCCCCCTCAAGCTTACAAAGATTTTAGAGGAGGTGGTCCTAGAGACCCCCCTCAAGTTTACAACGTTTGTACCAAAAGTTACCGTTTCAAAAGATATTTACTAAATCAGATGTTTTGTCTCCATTAGGAGACATATTTTCTTTTTGACTTTGGTTTGCACCAGGTGGCACCAGTCTGAGGGGACAGTCTGCTGCACACAGGAAGGGACAAATGGTACACTGCAGACCTTGTCCCTCACCAATCCTCTCAATTTTTGGCGCCAAAAGTGCCAACTCAACCCTAATGCCCAAGTATAAATAGAAACCCTGGGAAAGGTCAAGAGATGATATAGAAAAACTCAATAGCACTATTACTCTATCAAAATCACGCCAGAACTTCCTAGTATTCTCTCCCTCCTCTCTCTCTAGTGCTAAGTGACTTGTTCTTTCACTCATCACTGACAACCATCATTCTTAGGAGCTCCTCTTGAGAAAATTACTAATATTGTTATGGAAGTTCATCTTCTTTCAGGGAGGGAGTTCCATATTGAGCTTTATTTTTACCAAAAGGAGAAGGTTCCATCAGAAGCTGCTCCAAAAGTTCTTGAGAACCTTACAGGTAGTGTCCATTGGAGTGGGTCATGCCTCACCCTTTCCAGTTATTCATAGACCCCAGTCTCACTACCCTCTTACACTTATACTTGTAAATTTCTAGTTTGGTGTTAGGAAGACATCTATAGTTTTCATTGAATCCAACCTATTTAGGTAGTGTAGAAATCTTCTTGAGGATGGCTATGTCTTATTGACAGAGGAAGATGGGGTTTCCACGGCCCAAATGCCTTTGATCAAATTAAGGAGTCTTATATTTCTCTCCATTGCCTTTTGGACAAAGCAATAGCGAATAATTTTGGTTATTATGGAATGATTGAGCAAATGTAGGAAGACCATAAACTCTCCAAGGCACCACTTCATTCTAATTATCAGGCTAAGTATCAGGCCTTGATTGAAAGTTGGGGCTTTGATGAGAAGTTACAAGCTATTACTTCTTCCATGAATAAGAAGGAATTAGCTTTGAACCAAGAACTAGAGAGTGAACAATCAATTGCTGCCCTTTTGAAGAAGGAAAATATTACTCTGAGGAATGAGCTTGACAATTTAAAGAAATCAACCACTACTAGTTCAGATGAGGGGGTGTCATTTTTGGAGACCAAAAATTCTATAAGAAAGCTAAACCAGACCAATCTTCTAAGAAAAGTATAGTTGTTCGGCCAACTGTTAATGAAGAGAGAACCAAGAAAACCACATCCGACCAAGCTTTTAAGCTCAAAGAGAAGGATAAGGTCATCATAAAGCTTCAATATGGCATGAACTAACTTTATTTCCATTGCCATAAGAATCCAAAGTTGTTTGAATGGACGGGTATGATGAGGCCTTGGTTTACTTGGACAAACACATAGAGAAGGCCAGTAATGAGGGATATAAATGGGTTGGATGAATCTTCTTTATCTGATGAAGATACTTAAGGGGAATGAATTATGGTATTGGAATGACCCATGAATATTGGAATACCTTGATCCTCCTTTATCTATTTACATTAATTGGATTCCTCCTGATGCCACTCCTCAGAGCTTGATTAGAAAATACATTGGGGATTTTGTCCTTAAAGGAGAGGTGGAGTATGTTCATACCCAACATCTACTTAACTAAATGAGTAGCAATAGGCATATTAGGAGGAGAGATTTTTGATCTATCAATCATCCGAGCATCCATGAAGAACCTCCTGTCGGGATAAGCAAGGTTGATGGAAAATGCCTAGTAGAATAGATTTATATTATGTGGCTTGTTGATCTTTACTTTGTAATACATAGTTATTGGTATGAAATGAAGTTATTTACGATATTTTGTCTTCTTTATTTAAGATTGTGGTTACTATTAATTTTATTACCGACTAGGTAATCTATATAATGACTAGTTAGTTATCTTATTGACTAAATGACCCACTGAAATGTTAAATGTTTGATTCATGATTGAATCTAATTGTAATGCCTTAGATTATACTAATGATGTTCTTAGATAAAACTGTAAATAGTTTTATCGAACTAAGTTGTAGCATTAGTTATCAGTGGCGACTAAGTGTATTAGGAATGTATAATTATCCATGTGTTTTAACTCAGTCGGGTAAGACCTCTTGTGTTTGACTTTGAGTTATACATGAGGTTTTACTAACTTATTGTTATTGATTTTTCGAAGACGAAATCATACATGAAGTTTTCAAAGAGTAACTTTTCTGAAGTTAGAAAAGTTCAAAAAATAGAAAATAACTTTTCTGAAGTTGGAAAAGTTTGAATTTAAATTAGCTAGAACTTTTAATTTTAAGGAGGTATCACACCATACTCCAAAAAAAACATAAAAAGGAATTATAATGGAGATAAACATGCAACTTCATTAAATTGAACAGCCGATTACATCCAAAAATGAAATTATTCATAATATTTGGGGAAAATGGTAACCATTCCGTGGGTTCTTAAGCTATTCGCCTCCCAATATTTCTAGGCGTTATGTTCCTGGTCGGATAACTGTCGAGATACGATATAGACCGTGCCAATTAGGGTCAAACTTGTTATTTTTTAGAATCACTTCATCGTACGAGATCTCCTTATTTAAAGTTGGTCAGCTTGACTCTTCGATTATAGAACCTAGCAGTTCTTTGCTGATAGGCAGCCATCTGAATTACAAGATCTTCTTTGAATTCTTTAAACATGTCTAGATCTATCTCATCATTAGATCACTTTTGGGGGAATCAAAATTCGGCACCCTATGACTTGGCAGACCTATTTCAGCTGGTAGCACTGCCTCACTGTTGAAAGCGAGCATGCACAAAGTTTTTCTTATTGTCGTTCTTGGTGTAGTCCTATAAGCCCAAACAACGCTGTACAATTCAATGATCCAATTCCCTTTGGCATCATCCAATTATTTCTTTAATCCATCTAGCAAAGTTTTATTAATTATCTCTATTTGACCATTGCATTGTGGATGTCCAGCTTCTGAATGTAGTTTCTAAATTTTAGATCGGATACAATACTCCTCAAACTCTTCATTGTCAAACTGAGTACCGTGATCAGTAATAAAAGCGTAGGGAATTCCATAGAAATATATGATATGTTTCCATATGAATAGAAACACTCTTTGATAGGGCATGTTGATCAATGGCTCAGCCTGCACCCTTTTGGTGATGTAATCCACTACGATGACTACATACTTGAACCTTCCTTTAGTGGTCCGCAATGGTCCGACCAAGTTTATTACCTAAATAGTAAAAGTCTAAGGATAAGTAATAGGAGTTAAGGAATCCCCTAGTTTTCTCTGAATAGAAGCAAACCTTTGGCACTTGTCACACCTCTTGGCGAAGGAAACACGGTCTGATTTCATTATTGGTCAATAATAGCCTTGCATGGATATCTTTTGTACCAAAGATCTTTCTGCGGAATGAGTGCCAAATGAGGCCTCATGGACCTCCTTAATCAAATCATTTACTTCAGTTAGATGGACACAAGGAAGTAAAGATATTGTGTATCCCCTTTTTATACAGAACTCCTTTCTCCAAGACATAGTTAGTTGTTTTGTATCTCATTTTCCTTTCTTCATTCTAGTCAGCTGGTAACATTCCTTTCTCAATGTATTGTTTAATTGGATCCATCCAAGAAGGCCTTAATTCTATATAAAATATACTGACTACTTCCACATCATAACTTCTACTAGTGAGAATCTACTAAAATGGTTCGTCTAAGCTCCATTGGAATTGCTGAGGCTAGCCGAGCAAGATCATCTGCTCGGGCAATATCCAACCTTAGAATTTGAACCATTTTGAGTACAGGAAAGGAATAAATAACTTCTTTGGACTTATTCGGGTATCTTACCATTATTTCTCACTTAATTCCGTATATTTGAAGTATCTGGTGAATAATAGTTAAGAATCACTCTGTGATATCACCTGCTCGATAACTAGTGACGAGGCTAGCTCCAAACCAGTAATTAATTCTTCATATTTTGCTTCATTATTGGAGGATTGAAATTGAAATCTCAATTCATACTCTACATCCAAATCTTCTAGAGTGTTGATAATAAGTCCAACTCCACTGCCACTAGTGCACAAAGAGCCATCTACGAATAATTTTCAATCTGGGACATTATTATTAAAGTCTTTGTCTGCCAGTACTTCGTAGTTGAACATCTTATTACTTTGTTCAGCTAATCATGGAGCTCGTTCTTGAACAATCGATGATTCTAATTGGCCGACGACCATCTCAGTTTGCTTTTAAGCCGAGTAATATTTTGGAGAAGTTTGATCAGCTGGCAAACTTGGTTTTCTTGATACCTCTGCATAAGTGAATTCTGCTATGAAATCAGCCATTGCTTGCGCTTTTAATGAAGTTCTTTCCTCATAAAAAAAATTATATTCTCTAAGTTAAACCATCTAAGACATTAGTCTTCCTAACTTTTTAGGTTTGTACAAAGCTTGTCGTAGAGGTAAATTAGTGTATACTACTATGGTATGGGCCTGAAAGTATGGCCTTATTCTTCTGAAAGCTTCAACGAGTGCTATTGACAATTTCTCCTAGCACGAATATCTTACTTTTGCTCCTCGAAATGCTATATTAGTGTAATACAATGTTTTTTGAACACCTTCCTCTAATCGGATCAAGGTCTAACGAATAGCAAACTCTGAAAAAACCAAATATAAGTACTACTTCTCACCCAGAACTAGTCAGGAGTGTAGTGCGGGAGATCTGAAGTACTTCATGTCTAAAAAAGCTTATTTGCACTATCATTCCATTTAAAGGTCTTTTTAAGCACCTTGAAGAATGGAAGAAATTTGTCTGTGGATCGAGAAATAAAACGATTTAGAAATGTCGTTCTTCTTATCAATTTTAGTACATCCTTCTTGCTGGTCGGGGATTGCATCTCTAGTAAAGCGTTTATTTTATTAGGGCTAGATTTAGTTCCCCTTCAAATTATGATGTACCCCAAGAACATAACTACCTGTACTCTGAATATACACTTGGTCGGATTGAGCTTCATTTGATATTTTTCTAGCTGGTCAAATGTTTGGGTTAAATCAGCAATATGGTCGATAAATTTTTTCTCTTAGTGAGCATATCATCTACATATACTTCCATTCTCTTACCAATCTTCTCCTCGAATAACTTGTTTACCAACCTCTGATATATTCCAGTGTTTTTAGCCTAAATGGCATAACATTATAGCAGTAGGTTCCTCGATTGGTGATGAAAGATGTGCTCTCGTTATCTTCTGGGTTTAGTTTTATCTGGCTATAACCAGAATAAGTGTCCATGAATCTTATTAGCTCATGACATGCCATTGCATCTATCCAATGATCAATCTTTGGTAAAGTAAAGTGATCTTTTGGGCATGCTTTATTGAAGTCGTGAAATCTATACATATACACCATTTATTGTTCTTCCTCTTGACCGCTACCATATTAGCCAACCAAGTTGAATATTTAACATCCTCTATAAACTATGTTTTATGTAGATTTTCCACTTCCTCCTGGATTGTCATATTCTTCTCGGGACTGAAAACTTTGCGCTTCTACTTGATTGGTTTGGCATCCTTATAAATGTTGAGTTCATGAAAGATGAAGTTAGGATAAATCCCTAGCATATCCTCATGGCTCTAGGAGAATACGTTATTCCTATTTATGAGGAATGTAATTAATTCTTATTTAAGAGATGGTGTTAGTCTTGAAACAATTTAAGTGGTCCTTCTTGGTTTCTCATCGTCAAACATAACAGTTTATGTTTCTTCCATAACGTGTCCCTTCACCAAGTTTTCCTCTTTGCGGGGATCCAAAGTTTAATATGGAAAGTTGTTGTGCCCCTCTGTATCTCCTATTGGTCGATTGGAGTATAGTAGCACTCCCTAGCTTCCATCTGGTTATCATTAACTACACCGACTCCACAATTGGTAGGAAACTTTATGCACTGATGCATAGTAGATGGCAATGCCTTAAATTTCTTCATCCCAACACTGTCAATGATTATATTGTAAGCTGAAGGTACGGTTTTTTCCAGTACAAAGAAGTGAATTATTTCCTTTTTGCTCGCTGGCCAAGTGCCGACCAACACATCCAACTTGATTGTTCCCAAAAGATATACCATTTCTCCTGAGAACCTTATGAGAGGCCTATGATATGGTTTTAGCTTATTATCTCGTAGAGCTAGGCTTTGAAAATAGTTGTAGAACATGACGTCCACTGAACTCCCATTGTCAACCAAAACTCTTGCCACTCTACCATGGTGAACTCTAGAAGTGAAGAATAACGGATCATCATGAGTATATATCACTCCACCCAACTCATTTTTGGAGAATTCGATCATCAATCTATCTTTGTTAACTTTTATAGGCTGACTGTCACTGCTCTCGAACATGTCAATCTACTTGATATTAGGACACACTTTGGCCTCATTTAGTTAGGCTTTCCTTTCGACAAGTCCATCTCCTCCACCGGTGTCTCCCCTGCAATGAAATGATAATCAAAGCAAATCATCCCTACATCCATCTCTGATTCATCAGGCTTATTTGGTAGGTCAAGATCATCCTCATAGTCATTATTTTATGCCCTTTTGATGTCATCCTTTCCTTGTCCGAGTGACTCAGATCTTTGCTTAGCGTATCGGTTACCATTTCGATCAATAAATTTAGCCAATGTTCCTCGGCAAATAAGAATTTCAACTTTATTCTTGAGGGTGATGCAACTATCAGTAGTGTGTCCATGATCTCTAAGAAAATTGCAGTATTTGGACTTGTCCCTCCTGTTGTCAGGTGGCCTCAATTTCTTAGGAAGTTCAAAACTCTGTTTCCCCTAATTTCCTCCAGGATGTGATGGAAACATTTAGTGAGTGGGGTATACTCATCATACTTCTTCATCGTATCAATCTTCTTATTTTTTAATCTTTCTTAAACGAATTATTCTTTTGACCTTATCTTTCCTCTCCGCCACTTCTTTTGCTACCATAGATTCCACGAATGTTCATAATCTTTCTAGCATTATCCATCAGCTTTGTCATGGTTTTGGGAGAATTTTTTTCTAGAGCATAGTAAACATCCTTGACCGGTAATCCACTAATCAAGGCTTTAATGGCTATATTTTCTTTATAGTCCACCACTTCTAGTTTCTATTTATTAAAACAGGTGATATACTCCTCTGTACTTTCTTTAGGTATTTAGTGTACAGTCAAGAGATGAGTAACACTCTTGATCGGCTTAGCCTAAAGAAAAAGTTATCAATGAATAATTTAGCTAATTGAGGGAAACTAGAAATTTTACCTTTGGGTTGATTATTGTACCGTATTTGAGCAGGATTAGTGATGGAACAAGAAAAAGCCCTACACCTCATCTCATCGGGGCCATAATATTTATCGGCAGTAACTTGATATTGTTCAATGTGGAGTATTGGATCAGTTTTCCTATCATATTTAGGAGTGACAATTGGTGGTTTGAATTTGGAAGGTGTGGATTAATCCACAATAGGCTGGACAAAAGGTGAGCCTTTTACAAAACTTCTTTGCAAAGGATTTATTATTTTGGCCATTTCCCCCATCCGACCTTCCAGTCATTGCATAGATCCCTACCAGGAATATTCCTCTAGTTTGGATTTGGCAGAAGAAGATTGTATGGCTTTGTGGTGCATATATGTTGAACTCCCTTCTTGAGAAGCCTGCTCGGCACACACAGATACCCCCTTGCTAGCTCTAGATCGCATGGATTCATCTATGTGCTTGCATTGACGTTCTTTCTCCTTATGATGACCTTTGGTTACTTGGGGGCCGGAACGATCAAAAGAAGATTCCCTACTTAGACTCTCCATTATGCTTGGCCTCTACTTAGAAAAAGATCTACCATCATAGTAATCCATTGATCGGAATGAAGATGTTGCATTAGGATGGTATGACCTGTCACGAGAAGACTGGGAGTGGTAACTCCTTGAAGTCTAAAAATAGAGAGGGTCCAATTTTATAATCATAGATAAATAATAAGATCAATCTAAACAAACACAGAAAAGAAAAACATTTCTAAAGTGGTTTATTTATTATAAGTATACGTCCACTCTTGGTATTATTATTGGTGTTTACAAGAGCTCCGTATGGTGTGCTTGAGATTGGTTGATTCATCCCCTTGATCTAAGGGAGACTGTATATTAATAGTGCTCTAGAACCTAGAGACGGAATGCCTTTATATCTCTAAGAATTTACACCCATATACAATAAATGAAACTTTTGGCATTCAGTACAAGTCGCTCTTCCATCCGAGTAACTTCTGTTATTCCTGATGGATCACATTCTAGGGGTTGGCTGACATTCTATCCAACTAAGTTCCTCTCATGCTGATCAAGATAGTTGAATGGACATATAGGTTGTTCATTGGTCCATGTAGGAGAGTAATTTTTACATACAACACCATATATTTATTTTAAATATATTTTATGCATGTCGGTCAATTGGACTTAGTAGGAATTTTGTTGGTTTGGGTTTGACCTGATCACGAAAGATCAGAATTTTGGTTTTAGTACAATTGAACATATCACAACTTAGATAGGGAGTTTACGGGATCACCTTACCGTATGGCTCCAGCTGATATGAGAGAGTTACGGGATCAGATTGAGCAGTTGTTGGGTCAGGGGTTTATCCGGAGGAGTACTTCGTCGTGGGGTGCCCCTGTGTTGTTCCTTAAGAAGAGGGATGGATCGTTGAGGTTGTGTGTGGATTACCGAGAGTTGAATAAGGTCACGATACGGAATAAGTATCCGTTTCCCCGAATCGATGACTTATTCGACCAGCTGAGAGGAGCTTATTTCTTCTCGGAGATATTTTTTGTGATCTGGTTACCATCAGTTGCGTATCAGGGAGGAGGACGTCTCGAAGACTGCTTTCTTAACGAGATATGGTTCCTACGAGTTTAGGGTCATGCCTTTTGGTTTGACCAATGCTCCAGCCGTGTTTATGGACTTGATGAATAGGGTGTTCAGTGAGTTCCTAGATCAGTTTGTCATTGTCTTCATTGATGATATTCTGGTTTACTCCCAGATAGGGGAGGAGCACGCCGAGCATTTGAGGTAGGTTTTGCAGACGCTACGTCAGAGCGAGCTGTATGAAAAATATGAGAAGTGAGGGTTTTGACTGAAGGAGGTTCAATTTTTGGAGCACATTATTTCCGACCGGGGATATCTGTTGATCCGGGGAAGGTACCCACGGTGAGGGCGTGGGGACAGCCCACGACATCGACTGAGATCCGTAGTTTCTTGGGCCTAGTAGGATACTACAGGAGGTTTATTCGGGGTTTCTCCAAGATAGCGGGTCCTTTGACACATATGACTCGTAAGGGGGTGCCATTCATTTGGAATGATTCCTGTCAGTTGCCATTTGATGAGTTGAAGGACAAGTTGACCTCAGCACCTGTGTTAGAATTACCGAGACCGGGAGTTGAGTATATAGTTTACACCGATGCGTCCTTATAAGGACTTGGAGGTGTATTGCAACAGGAGAGTCAGGCCATAGCTTATGCTTCCCGTAAGCTTAAGCCTCACGAGAAGAATTACCCCACCTATGACTTGGAGTTAGCGGCAGTGGTATTTTCCCTTCGAATTTGGAGACATTATCTTTTGGGGGAGAAGTTTTGATTGTTCACGAACCACAAGTCCCTACAGTACCTATTCACGCAGAAGGAGTTGAATATGTGGCAGCGAAGGTGGCTTGAGTTTGTGAAGGATTATCAGTTTGATATCCAATATCACCCGGGGAGGGCTAACGTGGTAGCAGACGCGTTGAGCCGTAGGCCAGTAGATGAGGTGTCAGGGGTGTGGAAGGCAAAGTGGAAAGAGTTGGGACACCAGGATGCAGTGGCCAGATCGTTCATGTCAGTGATGACTGTTACACCGCAGATTGTCACGAAGGTGGTAAAGGCATAGGCAAATGACTTTTTCTGTCAGGAACAAATAGTTCGATTACTAGCAGAGGGAGCCGAGTCCTATATCGTTAGCTCATACGGGGGATTACGCTTCAATGAGAGAAGTTCTGGAAGGGGAGGAATTGCGACACGAGGTGATGGCAGAGTCGCACGGCTCACGGTTCGCGGTACATCCCGGTGGGGACAAAATGTACCAAGACATGAGACGACAGTATTGGTGGAGCGGGATAAAGAAAGATATCGCCGTGTTTGTTTCTAAATGCGCCACTTGTCAGCTGGTAAAAGTGGATCATCAGAGACCGGCAGGACTTCTACAGCCATTAGACGAACGTTATCCAGATTTGTTTTTACCAGGTACTTTTTAGTTCCGAATTTCGGGACGAAATTCTGTTATTAGGGGGGAAGTATGTAATACCCCGCATTTTTATCGATATTTATTTATGGGATTAATTAAATTAAATTTGAATTAATTGAGAATTAATCCGGATAAAATACTAACGAGATTTGAGTTGGTATTTGATTATAATATGTATATATGACAATATATGAATATTGAAAATATTGAATTTTTCGCGAGGCTGAAATACGGCAATTTGGAAATTTTAGTTGGGACGCACGTGACAGTCGCGTCAGGAATGTAATTATTTTAGTTAAAAAGTGAATTTCATTTTTATCAACCGTATGGCCATTTTGAGTGCGCCAACGTGTTCGGAAGGGTCGAAATAGTCAGAAAACACTAGCCGGGGGTTTAGTTTGGGTCCCGGGCCATTTTTAGGCCATACCGACAACGCAAAAGGGTAATTTGGTAATTTCAGAATTTTGGTAATTAAAACCCACGAAATTTAGAGTTTAATTATGATTTATCATTTAACCCACCAACCCATTATCAGCACTAAACTAAGTAGTGGGCTACAGGAGAAGTTTAGAAAAGAAGTTAAAAGTCCAAAAATAAACCTCCACCTCCATTTGTCATCTTTGGAGAAGAAATTGTAGAGAGAGAGAGGAGAATTCTGCAGAGAGAGAGAGTGGATATCAACCATCATCTTCTATCATCTTCATCTACAACAATCTGAAGAACGATTAAGGCAAGTGATTTAATTACAATTGATTCAATGATATGTTCTTACATGTTTAGGGTAATTATCGAATTTGTCTTGGAAGATTGATACAAACCCATGAATTTGAGGATTAAAACTATAAACCATGTTAGGATTTGCATGTAGACATATTCTGGACGAATTATGAATTCAAAAATAACCCTTGATGATCTAAAAACGGATTTAAGAAGAGAATTATTAGTGTTCTTGAAAGAAATAGAAAACTAGGGTTCTTGATGAAGTTTTGATCCAAATAAAGCCTTTGGTTGATGATTTATTGGTTTTAGAACGTTAACAATGTTGTAGGATGGTTGTATGATGATATTATAATTTTAGATTAGAGTTTCATGCATTATAATGGAGTTTTGGGACGATTTGAGGACTGCAAAACGAAGCAGTCCGTAGCCTATCTGGTGCAATCGATCGATCGACATTCATCAGTCGATCGATCGACCACCATCGATCGATCGATGTTCAAGGTCGATCGATCGACCTTCCCAGAATGAGTAAAATTTTCCCTAGTTAAATTTTAATGATGTTAACCCTTAGAAAATTATTGTTGGAGACTTTATGAATATCCTTAGACTTAAGGAAGACCAGTAGGTATGGTTATAAAATTTGGACCTTAATAAGAATTCAATTTGAGGAATTTTTCTAAAATCTAATGAAATTCGATGAGTGAGATAATATTAGGGTTAAAAGAGTAAATTTGAATGATGTGATGAAATGAGGTTTGGGGCAGAAGTAAGGACCTTAAGAATAATGATGTTATATGTGGGAATAATAGGAAACTTAATAATCCCTTTGAGATAGGTCTTAAGTACAAGAAACTATGACGTGAGATGTGTCGACAGTCTACATTATGTATTATCGGAAGACTTAAAATGTATAAAATTGGAATAATGGTATAAGGATGTAGAATATACCTTTATTAATATTGATACATCTAAGATGTGTGAATGCTTAGTATATAACTTATGTGTATGACATACCTACCATACTTGTTATCACGGGAGGTTTACGTTCTCTTAGGGCCATCTAATCTTTGTGTGCCCGGATTTAGATTGGTACCTCGAGAACATAGGTCAGAGAAGGACTTATTGGGAAGTTAATAAGACTGCTGATCATGGGAGCGTAGGTATGTGCGTGACCCATGTGATGTGACTGTGTTCGCCTCCATTGTTGTGATTTGCTATTATCTGAGAACGATTCCTGAGAGATTCGGAATGCGTGATCCTTATGTACGTGATGTACCGGGATGGATAGCAGAGTATGTGTGCACCGTAGCTTAGTCTCGGGGTGCTAGTATTGTATATTTATGATGTGAATAATATACGGTTAGATGAAAAGTCTTATCACGTTTATATAATGAAATATAATTAATGTGTTGCACGATTAAAGATAAAAATAGATAACCTATAGTGCTTCGCATTTCTAATAATTGAGAATCCAGGAATTTAATGTAAAACTCTCTATTTAATTGATGATGTTGAAATTAAATTGCGAATCGAGTAGAAAGGTTAATAATTGTTTTGGTCTAGATAGATATGAGAATCACTTGTATGGGTACGTTTCGTTTGGAGTGCACAAGTAGTCGAGAGGTGAGTATTTCATGTGAGAGCACGTCCTAACATGTACTTTGCATTCATTGTTGTAAATGTTGTTAAAACACTTGCTGTTTTTAAAATATTCTCCACATTCGGGCTCTGACCCGTTTTCTTTCAAATCTATCTTTTTGCAGAAATCATTTTAGGTGCCCAGCCACAAGGACACCATGCATAGGAATTCTATTTAGGTGATGAGCTGTAGTTGTTGTGGAAGTTACAGGGCCTTGACAGTAGACGCCTCCTTTTCTTGTCTTGATTCCATATTCAGTTTCATCATTTGTAGGGCATGTCGCCCATTTCTTTTAGAGACACTTTACATTTCAGTTATTCAGACTTTGGTTTGTAATTAATTCGGGATACATGCTATTGTTCTTATATTAGTTCCGTATTTGGATTGTTGTGAGGAGTATTTCCTCCAGACTTATTATTATTTGATGATTACTATAGTTGGACTTTATTGTGAATGGTTATGTTATCCTTTATATTTCACTTATTGCATGTTAATCAGAGTTAACTTAAAATTTGGCAACTCACTTTTTAAATACTAGGTGGTTAGTAATTATTAAAATGTTTTCGACAGTGATGCTATTAACTGAACCAACTTGGCATTTTGTATTAATTTAATAAAGGAGTAGCTACCCGGTATTTAATTAGTCCGGGTGTCACACAATCCTATTAGTTTATATTAACTATGATAACTTATTTGATGGTTCAGTAACTTGTCTGATATTTTAAAGAGGGTTATGACCTGTTAATCAGGAATGTTTTTAATAGGGTCATGTATGATAGTCAAGTCTAAGCATTGTCTAGATTATACTTGCATAATCTCAAAGGGTTGTAAAGGGTTCATAGCTTCTTAATCTTGAGGATTATGAGGATTGGAATGCCTGAACAATTATTTCTTTCATTGTTATGGGTACGATTAAATTTGATTGGATCCAAATCTCCAAAATTTGGGAAATTTCCATGGAATCATGTCTAAGATCATAATCTGAAGGACTCTGCAACTAAGAAATATCTTGGATTATGATACCCCTTTTATAGGCTTATAAATTTAGTTCTACTAGTAAATATATACAGTGCAATTGTATTTAGTAGAGTATCAAATAAGTTAAGTGTGAGATCAATAAACAAATAATAAGTTAGTTAAAATAGATTAGTGACATATTGATTTGACCTAAAGGTTATTGTATGCTAAACGTGGAGAATAACATTATGTGTCATTATAACTTTGCAAATAAGATCTTGTCATTTGAGTAGTTTTGAGATAATTAAATTGGAGTGTAGTCCTAATTATTTAATGGAATTAATTATGATTAATGGTGAAGAGAAATATATTACATGGATGTAATTTTAGATTTTGAGCATTGTATTTACAATAGAGTTTAATTATTTAGACTTGGATCCCTAATGTAGTCCATTTACCCAAGTAGCATGTCTAAACTCTCTGAAAACCTAATTTACCCCAATCCCATTACTTATACTTATATATATTGGTATAACCAAGGGTTTTAAGATTCATAACACATAGTAAGGGTTAGCTATGCAAAGGAAAAGTAATATTCATGTTTTTATAAAGAGTGTGGAGAGATAAGATCATATCTCACTCAAATGAACAAGTATTCTCCTCCAAGAGTTCACAAGGCCTGCTTTAGAGGGATTATTGATAATACGCAAATATTGCATATTTCATCCCTCGAACCTATGCATTTTAGCCCCATCGAGTGCCTTAATCTCTATATTTAAGCTCGTTAACCAGAAAACCTCGGATTTATATTGTTAACATGCTATATGAGGTATAATTAGGATTTTTTTAGGTATTTAGGTACTAAGTATGGAGTTCGGATGCATTCCAGCTGATTTTTAAACGTAATTGCACGTTCAAGGGCATTTGAGTCAATTCACAATTTAGGCACCTGGCCCAACATCTACATGAACGTTGTAGCCCTCCTTGCAAGCTTTATGTGTCCACAAACGATGCGCGAATTCGATTCCTAACGAAGAAGTTACGGTGATATTAGCGGAAGAGAAAACCAATTAAACCAATGTAGGGGAGAAGGAAAGAGAATGCAGAAGGCTGAGACCTGCTTGATCGATCGATCGATCGACCCTTCAATTTTCACTCTTCTAACAAAGGCAGTGGGCTTATATCTGATCGATTGATCGATCGACCAAAGGAGTCGATTGATCGATCCCCTGTTTTCTGAGATATTTTCCCTTTTCTTTAATTTTCTATTTTAATTCCAACTTACTATTTAAGGGATTTTTTTGTGTAATATTCAGGGAGAATTACTTTTTAGATAGTTTAGGTTAGGGTTTGGGGGTTGGACAGCTCATTCTTCATTTCTTCTTGGTTTGACACCCAATTGGGTTTGTAAGTGGACTATTCATCGTCCCTCTCCATTAATTTAGTTGTCTTCCTTTATTTCCTTACTTTGTAGTTAATTTACTTGATTTGTTAATTAGATTTACATGCTTTCTTTAGTTGCTTTCTAGTGTTGTTTTATCGCATTTATTTACCACATTTTTATCATGCTTTCTAACTAAATTAGTCTAGGTTGTGTCGGGTTGAACTCACTTCGGGTTGACATGTAGCTTAGCTTTGGTTATGGAGTTTACAGGTCTATTTCGAGTGCGTTGTCCTAGTTATTATGCCTAGGATATTTGACGGGGTATATCATATATGCTCTGTGCTTACGACCTTGCGTGCGTAATTTCCAGGGTATTTGTTGATGCCAAAATCTTATTAGACTTTTATGAGAATTTAAGGTGTGACATCTCTTAATTTAATTAACTGTCGAATTAAAATGCAATCTTCATAACTCATCGACCCATGTAACCATTTTATACTAATTAATTCGGGTGAAGGATATTCAACGCAACCTATAGTTTTATTCGCTTTGTTAATCTAGTTTAAATACACTCGCCTAGTTTAATCTTTCCCTTTTTGCATCTTTTCCTTTTTGTTTATAATCATCTTTTACACTTTTATTTTAGGAATATTAAACCTTATAAATTCTAGTAACTCGTCTTTGTGGATTTTCGATACCCGAACTTGGCCGCTATACTTACCTGTTGAGTGTAGTCATAAGTTTAGGTTTTTGTATTGAGGTGGTGAACAGAAAACAATGATCGTAATTTTGACGCAACGCCAATTTTCACCTTTGATCAAAATGGCGTCGTTGCCGGGGATGAGTTTGTTTTAGAATATATTTGATTTTGTATTTCGTAGTATTTTCTTTCTATTAGTATTTTTTTTGCTAACCTTTTTGTAGGACTTCTACATTTGAGCGCCAAGAACCTCTTGAATTTTTCCCGCGCGCATCTACTTTGTGGAATTCGCCACTTCGATCCATTCTTAGGGTAAGGATGTGTTATTTCAATTCTTTCGGTAATCATTATTATAATTCTCAAAATGCCCGTAATTCTATGTCTTTCGATCAATACTTGGAGTCCCAAAAAATTACAAATTCAAAAATGACTTTGGGCGAGTATAATGAAAGTTAAAACTTAGGTTATTGGAATTTTGAGGATGATGATAATGATTTTTGGCATCTAATTCCTTATAATAGGAATTTTGAAACGAATTGCAATAGTTTTCAAAACTCTTATAATAATGAGTTTAAGTTTAAGTCTGATGGTAATTTTCAAAGTTTGCATTTTCAAGAATCCGTACCTCGACCTATGACATTCGGTGAGGGCTTGCGTATGCTTGAGAATGAGAAAATTGAAAATCGTTATCGGGAAGATAATCGTTTGTGGGAGCATGAATTGGATTTATTATTTGAATCCGACGACGATTTTTCTTTCGAGACTTTTGAATTGGTGGGTTGGTTATTAAATATGTTAATTTGGATCTTACTTAGTTTAACCAATAATTTTTAGTCCATCACATGACCTCGAATTTGAAACAATTTTTAGATTTGTAATGACTATTCAATTTATTTGAAACAATGCTTAGTTTGGTTTATGATATGGATTAGTTTTCTTATATTGTCATTAAATTTTATTCTTTTAGTGCTTTATTAATATCGGACGACAGTTTAATACTTTTATTCATTTGGATTTGATTAGTTTCGGTGGATTTGAATCAAAATTGGTGGGTTGGTTATTGAATATGTTAATTTGTATCTTAGTCGGTTTAACCATTAATTTTTAGTCCGTGACATGACCCAAATTTGAAACAATTTTTAGATTTGTAATTAGTATTCCATATATTTGAAATAATGCTTAGTTTGGTTGATGATATGGATTAGTATTCTTATAATATCATTAAATTGTATTCTTCAAGTGCTTTATTAATATCAGACGACATTTTAATGCTTTTATTCATTTGGAGTTGATCCGTTCCGATGGATTTGAATCAAAATTGGTGGGTTGGTTATTGAATATGTTAATTTGGATCTTACTCTGTTTAACCATTAATTCTTAGTCCGTGACATGACCCGAATTTGAAATAATTTTTAAATTTTTAATAAGTATTCCATTTATTTGAAATAATGCTTAGTTTGGTTGATGATATGGATTAGTATTCTTATAATGTTATTAACTTGTATTTATCTAGTGCCTTAATTCTTTTGGATTTTAATCAATTTATTGATTTCATTCATTTGGATTTGATCATTTTCTCATATATATATTTGTACTAATAACAACAATTTTTGTAGGAAATGGCTTCATCAGGACATCACGATAGAGAAGGCGAGGAAGGATCGTCTGCCATTAGGCCATCTGGGTAGCACTACAGTTAGTTACTCACTTTATTTTTATTTTGCATTTATATTTATATTTTATTATATTTTATAATTTAGATACAACTAACACTTACTTTATTTTTGGTTTGTATTTATTTGATAGAGACAATTCTGCCTTCCCCCACATGTTAACAATTGAGATACCAATACAAAACATGGAAGAAAACATGCAGGTTAGGTACTTTAGGCAGGACCAAGAGTCCTTATTGAGGGTCCGTGACACCGTACTATCGAAGGAGCCAATCTCATTGGCACAGTGGCATCAGTTTGTCGACAATAAGATCGAGGGGAGGCAGTTGACATCTCATCAATTGGGGAGGGACAATCGGGCGAAAAAGGTGGATGTGCACTACTCCGCGCGGATATCTTACGCCGAGGTGGAGCACAAGATGATAAGTTTTTGTTTCTCTATAATTTTAGTTTTATGTTATTCTAATTGAGCATTACTTTGCGTTACTTACTAATTTTGCATTATTTTATTTCAGGAGACGGGGATTAGCCATGAGGGTAGGCCACATAGGCTCAATGCCTATATGGAAATTTGGATAAAGAAAGTCAAGGATAAGGAGGAGTCCATGAGCGTGGCAACCAAGATTGTAAGTTATAAAAATATCTTACAATTGTTTTATTTTTTTAATTACGTTATAACTTTTTTATTAAGTTAACTAATCATGTACTTTTTGTCATTTTTGGCAAAGCGTAAGGAAGTGCATGACAAGTCGTCTGATGTCGACATGGCATCTTTGGCTATGGACGCACTAAGCCAAGTGCTCGGGGCAGATCACAAGGGGGGAATAGGGGGTGAGCTCTCGGGTGGGGAAGTCGAAGCTCACCGGGATTGAGACGATCAACACCAGATTGGCTTGTAAGGGGGACACCCATGGAGATAAGTCAGAAAGGATGAAGGTGACGATCCTCGATATGTTCAAGTTCATGAAACGTCAGTTGGGGTCCACCTCACGCAAGGGAAAGGGTAATGGTAAGGAGGTAGACGAGGACGTCACTGCTCCATCTCTCTCATCCTCATCATCGATACGCACCCACTCGCCACCTGCATATAATCCATTTCCCATCTTGACTATTTACAATGAGTTGGGAGAACGTGTATTTAATAGACATCTTTGGTGGCACGCCGATAGCTAAGGGGTTTAGGGACCCGAACACACACCCAGATAGTGTGGTTCATTGACGTGTCATGCAAGATATAGAGACAAAGGTTCACCCTGACAATATTGTGCTCGGAAGAGAGAATGCACCTTTGTGGTTGGGACACCAATGTGGCGTTTGACGAATTGATGGATGTATCCATTCATATGTAGTGTGGCCTACCTTCCTCATTCGACCTACTCAAGACCTTAGTTCGTGAAATTATTTGTATTTATTTGATTTGGATATTGAATATTGGATGTTGTTTGTATTTTGTTAATTTGGTTATGAATATTTGTTGGTTGGTTATGGTTATGGATATTTGTATTTATTTGATTTGGTTACTGAATATTGAATATTGCTTGATATATATGTTGTTTGAACATGTTTAATATGTTGTAACATGTACAAATATACTATTGGGTAATGGCAATGGACATACTGCCTAAAAGTTTTTTTAATTCTGCCCAGATTTATCACGAACTTTGACTGTGATAAGTTTTTCTTTGTCATGCTCAAAGTCCGTGACAAGTTCAATTCTTGTCATGGACTTTGACTATGACAAGTCCGTGATAATTACCTTTGTCACCCCCAAACTTATCACGATATTTGATCTTGTCAAGTTTGCCTTGACATGATTTTTTACCGTGATAAGGTGGGGGTTTTGGTGTAGTGTTCAAACCAATTTGTCATTGGCTTGTCCTAACTCCTCCTACATAAATCATGCACCGTGACCAAGCATCTTAAATTCTCATCCACGCCCTCTCATTTCTAGATTTCAAGCGATCTCTCATTTTACACTTTTCAATGCCCATAATTTGTGTTATTAAAATGACGTGGTCTATTTGTAGAACCTCTATCTATAAAATTATCCATCTCCAAAAAGGAAAGATTTACACACCAAATAAGTTAGAATAAGGATTAACTACATACAACGTAACAACAAAGTATGAATCCAATTTAGCATATAAATTCAAATAAAAAAGAACCTTATCTGATACCATTTGAGGGTATAGTGCAAGTGTGTGCACTCAAATAAACCTAGAGGGGGTGAATAGTTTTTTTTAACAAATTATACCAATTTTATCTAATACAAAGTTATCTTCAATATTAACAATCTTAGTATAACATACAACTAGGTGAGATGATGAAAGGCATGCAGACCTACAATTTTACCCATTCAATTAGTAAATATAAGTTAATTGTCACAAAATGAGCTAGATGCAAATCCCATGTTCAATTTCAATGGATTTAGGTACATACAATCTAGGTCTAAGTGATGTATGTGTTAGAGATATGATAATTAAAGTAAATAATATACAATTAAGCCATATGACATCTCTACGAGGAAAAAACTCCCACTCGGGGGTAAAAAACCTTGATGCATCATATTCTCTCATTCAACTTGAAAAGGTTTTATGCAACTGGGAATATACCTCTCTTGTGACCTAACAAGAATATATCTGATGGATATTGAACTTTCTTCTATTGACAATGAGTGATCCATACTAAGGCTCCATCGGATCAACAAGAAAGTTTCATTATCCTCCTTAGAAATGCATCGTACTTAAACTCTCCAATAACACAAAAACCTATTTTATATCTAAGTTTTGATCTTAAATTCAAATATCGATCTAGTATGTTGAATCTAGGCTAAGTGTATCCGATATCAAAACAATTTTAATTCATCATAAAAAGTAGATCAAGTATAGATCTTGGTTTTCTCTAAAATGTTAAATGAATAAGTGATTTGGATTATAGATATGCATTTGATATGCTCTCAACCTCGAAAATACTCTCTTAGTGTAGGAAAAGTAAAGCAAAATTCGATATTTTGAAAATGAGGGAAAAGGCTATGTTTATATATTCTGTGCAAATTTTTCTGTGTCATATGTAGAATTTTTCCATTGAAATTGTTACACCAAAAATGTGCAGGGGATCGTACAGGTATAAAACGCGTTCATGCACACATTTTTAGGCAATATCCTAAAGCCTTTAGAGCCTTACACGCGGGACTAAAACATAGTCGTGCAAACAGTTTAGGATAGAAAAAGAGTTTCCTCCTAAACAACATTCTTTTTAAAAATGGATCTTTCCCTTAGGTTAAACAAAACATATCTTAATAGATAATCACTGTTCAGTTCTATACCAATGTTTCATCAACTTGAATGAAATATATGTGTGTGTTTAGACTTAGATGTTCAATCATAATTCAATGAAAAAGGATACATCTTCAATGAGTTAGGAAATATAAGTATTAGATTTAGACAAGTCGTGTAAGATGTTTAATGTTCAATGTTCAATGGTGCCTAATGAATAAGACTCCCTCTACCAAACGTCTATATAAAATCAAGTATTTTAGCTTGACTAATGCATGACTCAAATGCTTTGACATGGAATTCAGCCAACTATATTAAAAGAGTTAATTATAATTTTGACCCTTCAAGTTTGGGATAACTTTTACTTTACCCTTGATATTTTACTCTGCTCGCATTAAACCCTATAACTTTTTAAATTGTTTAAATATCATCCAAAATCAAATGACTGTTAAAAATTGATGGAGGGACCAAAGTGAGACTAGCAGACACTATATGGACCAAGACGTTCATTCATGTTTTTTGATTATTTTCGAGCCGAACATAACATGTGTGTTGCATCCAAAACCACTTTTCGTGTCATGTTCCCTAGCCTCGAAACATGAGCCCAAAATAAAAATTAACATTTTTCTCTCTAAATTTTTATTTGTCTCGCTTTGGTCCCTCCGTTAATTTTCGTAACGATCGTTTGATATTGGATAATATTTAAATAATTTAAAAACTTTAGGGTTCCATGTGAGCAAATTAAAACATCAAGGGAAAAAGTGAAAATTATCGCAAACTTGGAGGGTAAAAAGTGTAATTAACTCACACTATAATAATAATAAAGGTGCAATCATCATGCATAAATTTAATTCTTTAACACAACATAGTGGCATTGAGACTTAGACTTTGTAGGATTTTTGTGATAATCGTAAGTCCTCATATGGTTATATTTTTTTCATGAATGAGCAAGTATTTCATGGAGGAGTGCGAAACAATCCTTTACATTTTACTCCAGTAATGTTTTTTAATTTGATAACTAAATTTCATTACCTCAAGTTTTCAAGCATCTTGTTACTCGCATAGACATCATTAAGCCATTTGATTATGTTATTGTTTGAGGAACCATATAGTTTGGCTGCTATTTTGTTTGACTTCAATTCAATTAATGAAAAGCATTTTTCTCGTATATTTCATTACAATGCATCTATTTATATATTTAAGTCCTAGCACATGCTTAAACTATATAAACGTGACATATGTCAATCTTGATTCAGAGTTAGAACAAAAAAATTGTTATTTGGGAACAACATGTTAAACAATCATGTTTAAGTTTTCATCTCGGATATTAGACGATAGTTTTCACATGGTGATTAGACAAAATCTGTGGGGATGACACATATTGGCTTAATGTGTGAAGCTTGACATTATAGGAAATATATGGTTTAACATTCACACGTAAGGTTCTATACTATGAAATCTAAACTTCAATAAAACCACTAATAAAGATACACTTCATTTATCAGTGTACTAAGGGGTGAACATGAAATTACTACTACGATATCAAAAGCGTATGAGTGTTCATAATCTATCCATTATTTTTACTTTTAAATTCAAGTGGAAGGTTAAGGAGATATCTTATTTCTTATGAAAAGTGATATTTATAAAATCAAGAGTGGCCACTCGACTTTATCAAAGGACCAATCGATAAATATTTTTCCAAAGCTAAATTGTTGTGCTCAACGATTAAGTGAGAGGTTATAAGGGCTTTTTTTATAATAAAATCATTGTGACCCATTGAGCATCAAGAGTTCCTTATTATTAAACCGAATTGGTATATTTGTCATAATACAAATATTGAAAAGTTTTACTAGCTCCATTGTGTGATCTGTTTTGTGGCCCAGTATATGCTAATTTAATAACATTTATGGTCGAGTGCTAAACCAAATAAAAAACGAAGTTGTAAAAGCCCCTTAAGAGTATTTTATCGAATAGGAGAGTTATGAATAATAATAATTATTATAAAGGCAGCTTCCACTCTTTCATCCTAGTGCTTGTACTTGTATCGATTGACAAAAGGAGTTGAATGTTTTTGCACCAGAAGTACCCCTGAACCCCTTCTCTTTAATTTATGTGATTATTTATTACAATCAATTAAATCATCGTTGAGATGGATTAGTGTTTTACACTCTCATATTAACAGTTATATTTATAGAAAATACGTAATTTTAAAGACAATAATATGATATGAAAAAATTAAGTCCAACTAAGTTATCAGAAAATATTAGTTAATGTGTGGAGTCCACACGATAGTATTTAAATGTAATTTAATGTTTTATAATAACTCACCACTTCTGATATTTAGTTTAAGTGAATCTCTAAAATTAGTCGTTTAGAATTATATAATATTAAAGTTAGTCATTCGAAGTATTCATATTATGATACAAATGCATGTCTTGCATTTAACGGTATTTATCATTTTTTAATGGATAAATATGAAAATTCACTTTTGAGTCACTCGTGCCTACAATACTATGTTATGACATGTGGTATTAGCAACAAGTAAAATTATTGCCTTTAAAAATAATATCAAAGTAGCAAAGTTCTATAGAAAATTTTTATTTTATAAAAAAAATTGACTGCTTATTATCTAAAATCTTTAACTAAATTATGAAACCAGAGTTTGGCTCTTGTGCGATGGGTTTCTGCGGATGGGGTGCACACCTTTATTTCACTTGTTAAAACGACTTTGGCTCTAGTCGTTTTGATAAGGAAAAAACAAAACCCAAACATTTTCTGACTTTTCTCCATTCCATCCGACAATCATTCTCCCCAACTCTTTTAAGACCCAAATTAACTTCACCCAAATGTGAGAAAATCATAGGCCAGAAAATGAGGCCTTCAATCAACACAAACTTAGGTATTTTAGTTTTCTCACTTTTGGAATATGATATTCAACAGTTATGATATTCAGCAGTTAGTCTCTTCCATTTTACAATATGATATTACATTGTTTTATAATTAAAGTAAAATTGTTTAAACAATTAGTCTCTTCCCCTGTCAAAACTAATTTTAGTCTTTATTCTATTATCTACAAACAAGAATGCAAAGACAAAATTAGTTATAAAAAAATTGGTTATTATTTTCAAAATCAACTTCTCTTACGGTATAAACTCCAATTATTTTTTTATAATGGTTGAATTAAATTTTTTCCCTTTTTCGCAAAAAATGGATAGTTTGAGCATTAGTAAAGAAATGCAGATTGGAGAAAATATGCCCTTTGAGATTGAGATTGGGAAAAATGTCAATTTAGATATTAGGGATGATAGAGGGAAACAATGTGTTACATTAAATTCGAATGACATTGATAAACATTTCAACCCTTTTGTGCGGGAAGAACTTAAGCCAAAAATAGGCCAAGAGTTCGAAACACTTGATGAAGTGAAGGGTTTTTACAATGCATATGCAAAGGCAGGTGGGGTTGTATTTGTAATTGTTCTAAAAATAAGGATATGGAAAGTAACAAAATTATAAGGAAGGATAATGTTTGTTTCAAATAAGGAAAAGGAAAGCTGGTAGAGGTTCCAAGGACTTCTAGACATGGGGGTCCCATTAGGGAGGGTTGTAAAGTAAAAATTACGATTGCGATTTATTCGAGTGGTACATATGTGGTTATTTCATTTGTGGAGGGTCATAGCCACCCCTTTTCGACGCCAACGAAACACATTTTTTTAGATCTCATCATAGTGTTTCAACTTCCTAATAGTTCTTAACTCAATGTCTTGGAATGACCAATATACCATCGCACCAACAATTCAATTTTCTTCAAGTGCAAGCTCGTGGGTTTGAAAATATCGATTTCACTAAAAAAGATTTATGCAACCAAGAGAGGGATAAGCATAATGAATTAAAGGGGAAAGATGGAGATATGTTTCATGAGTTTTGAAACTAGAAAAAGGAAAGAATTCGTCTTTCACTTACCAAATCACAACGAATAGTGAACAAATGATTAGGCATTGTTTTTGGGCTTATGCAACTAGCAGACGGGATTATAAGTGTTTCAGTGATGTGGTCATATTTGATACCACATACAATACAAATCAATGTGGTATGATTTTTGTGCCACTGATGGGAGTAAATAACCATGGGAGGACTATTTTATTTTGTTGTGTATTTCTGAGTGATGAGACCATAGACTCATTTGTTTGGCTTTTCAATCTTTTTTTGGAGCCATGTTAAGCAATGCACTGAAGATAATTATCGCCGATCAAGATCCAGTTATGACAAGAGCGGTATCAGAAGCCCTCCCACACACCTATCACAATTATTGCAGTTGGCACGATTTATTGAAATTTTCTGAAAAAATCGATGAAGTGTAGTGCCTACTATAAGGAGTTTTCGGATTGCGTATGGAATTCTGAAATGAGGGAAGAGTTTGATGCCAAATGGATTGATCTTGTTGATAAGAGTTATTTAACTGACAATAAGTGGCTCCATTCTATATTTGAAATCCGTTCCCAATGGGTTTCGGCTTATATGAATCATGTTTTCTCCGTTGGAATTTTAAGTAGCCAACAAGCTGAAAGTGCCCATGCATTTTAAAAAAATTATGTTTCGAAAAAGAACTCGCTTGTGGATTTTATGATCCAATTTCGTAAAGGGCTTATGCATCAACGTCATGAAGAATTGTTTGTCGATCACAAAAACATAACAGAGAAGCCGAAACTAAAACTATTTCATGATGCTTTGGTGCAGATTGTCGGCATTTATATAACTGAAATATGTTATAAATTCCAAGATAAGATGTGGGATATATTGAGTTATAAGTTTTAAGCAGTGAAGGTGGATGGAAATAAACATGTTTATATAATTTGAAGGAAGAACGGTGACAAGAATAAGGTATAAGAAATTATTTACGACACTAATTTGCAATTTGCCTCGTATACTTGTAAGATAATTGAGAGCTCTTAGATACCATATCGACATGTGTTAGCCTATTTTCAAAAGTTTCATTGTTTTGATGCTTTACCGAGCCAATATATTTTGAAGAGATGGACAAAATTAGCAAAAATAGTTAAAATCACTAATGCTAGTGGAATCGATATAACTGATGACAAATCATATTTTCTTCAGCGGAGTCATTTAATCATATTTACAATGAAGGTACGGATGGCACACTTAAGAAAATCAAAAAAAATATTTGTATTGGTTCAAATTCACGAGTTGGTATCAAATAAAGTGTAGGCATTTCGGCGAACATGAGTTGTAATTATGGACATGTTTACAAGGAACCGCAAAAATTTAGAGCAAAAGGATGTGATAAAAGTCTTAAATGAGGAAAGAAAAAGTAATGAGTAGAGTGAATAAGTCTAATGTACACCGCTGCAATGGGTGCAACATGGTTTGCAGTCGCATGATAAAAGATGTCGTCCGTTGACCAATGATAAGTAAATAAACATTAATTGCCATTGTATTTATTAGTTTTATAAGTTCATAAACATAACTAATTTACAAATTTTCTTTATTTTGTAGGACCAGAGATGGTGAAAATGGAAGTGTTGACGAAGAGAGTGGTGATTCAACAAGTTGATGAAGTGTTATGAATTTAATTTGTTTTGGACCCGTTTGTATGTAATTTAACTGTTTACATAGTTATGGACCTATTTATATGCAATTCAACTGTTGCTATGTAAATCAAATGTCATAATTGAAATTGTTGTGATATTCAGTTGTTTCCTATGAAAGGTGTTGGAATATGATATTGCACTATTTTTATAATTAAAGTATATTGCGCTATTGGAATATGATATAACACTATTGGAATATGATATAACACTATTGGAATATGATATTTAGGTATTATACCTATTATAATTAAAATCTCTTACATTTTCAACTGTTATATATCAGATCACTGTATAACTACTTTTGTCAACCATTAATATACTTGTAAGATAATGAACTTGTAAGTTCATTGGTATAACTGTTATAACAACAATGACACATTACATAACTTAATTCAAAATGGATGTTCATTACATAACACAAATTGGATGCTCATTACATAACATAATTTAAAAGGGCACATTACATAACCCAAACTGAATTTTCACATTACTTAGAGTAATCAATCTCCTAAACCAACATCTTAAAAATAAACATCACTACAATTACAACCACAATACAATTAAAACGGAAATAGAATTTGTTTATTGAGGTCGCCAATTCATTAGTTAGTTGTACATTAAAAAAAATTAGACACAATGTGCTACGAATTAGTATTTTTGTTTTGCCAAATACAAACGAGATTCATTTGAAAAATGATAAGATGCGTCTAACACAATTAATATTTTTTTACCTTCAATTATACGCATATTAATACTAAAATTTGATGTGCGGGGATGACATTGGTGTTGAGATCTTAAGAAAGATAAAAATAATTACATAAGGTTTATCACGGGGGACAAATATAATTACACTTATAAACTGTTATTGCAAATTTTGGTTATTTCAATGTTACTAAACATTATAATTTAAGGGGTTTTAACTTTTGATTTTCTCATTTTAACATTTATGTGCACGCAAGTTTGACCAAATGCATAAGTTTTTTGGTGGTAAAAAAAATTCTTTATTTATTTTAATTTTTTTACTTTGAGATCTTGGATTCTCTAACTCAAAATTAGGCAATTTTTTAATTATGGTTGGGCATGTATTGAGTGACATAATTAGTTAGCAAAATACTTCATTATAATAAATCCATGAATGTTTTTGTAATATTTGAACACTATTTTTAATTGGTAATCAAAATCTAAATTAACTTATTTTTTGCATTATGTAACAATCAAGTCATTGGTAACTTCAATAACCACCGCCATTTGCTTATATCATTGCTGTAAACAAGTCAAGCTTAGTCTACAAAAACTCCTGTAAATCATCCGAGCATCACCCGAAACTAAAATCTAGTTATACTTCAATGGCATGTATATATAAGCGTGTTACACGTGTGCAGCGCACTCTCTAGTAAATAGAAAAGCAGTTAAATAGTGTACTAGCCCAATGAAAAGATTCAAATAACTCCGTAGGAATTAAACTTAGAAGAAAACATTTAAGGTTGTTGTTTAATCCCCGTCTGAATCTGGGTATCTTGGTGGACCTCCTTGTTCTGTACAGACCTCCAGTTGAAGAAAGTGCCAAACAGTGACTCCACTTCCTCAAGGTTCCTCCCCCGTGTTTCGGGTAACAAGGTATAAAAGAAGACCCAACCCACTAATGCAACCCCTGCAAATAAGAAGAATGCCCCACCAATAGTGATGGCCTTATAGAGAGATATAAAAGTCATAGAGATAACCCCACTGGTTACCCTATTCACTGCCAACCCCATACTATAACCCTGAGCCCGTAACCTCAACGGTAAAATCTCAGAGCTGTACAACCCTGTAATTGGCCCCAATCCAATTGAGAAAAATGCAACGAAAGATAATACCATCGCAATGCATAAAGCTATTGCCCAAATTATCTTATGATCTGAGTGGTCTATGATAGTCAACCCCACGCCCAGCAAAACGAGGGACACCATCATGCCACCCATACTTGATAGAAGCAACCTTCGTCGTCCGATTCTGTCAATGAAAAACATGGCAACTAAGATGAAACACGTCTTGGTGGATCCCACTGCTATCGTGGCGAGTAGCTTATGGGTATTGTCTGTTATGCCAGCTTTCTCGAAGATTCTTGGGCTGTACAAAACCACCACGTCTACCCCACTTGATTGCTGGAAGAAATGAATACCGATCGCTGCAATTAAGATGTGAAGAACGGACGGTGTAGGATGAACAAATAACTCTCTCCATACTGCCTCATTGTGCTTGCGTTTTGGGACGATTACCACCTCGTCATTGCATTCCTCGGGTATGCCGGCGACTTGTTTGATGTCGGCGAGTCTAAGTTGGGCTTCGTCTTTGTTGTCCGATATTTTGTCCAAAACTCGTGTTGCATCTCCGAGTCGACCCTGCATGACTAGCCAACGGGGTGATTCGGGCAAGGCAACCACACTTACGGCTAAGAAAATGGAAGGAACCGCACCGAATCCAAGCATAAATCTCCACCCTAAATTAGTTGGAAGTTTGGAAAATGCATAGTTTGATACGTATCCGAGTAGTATACCTGTTCATTTTCATTAAATGCATCTTTAAAATGTACTTGCATACAAATATTCACCTAAAAAACTATAACAAAAATGCACATAATTTAAGCATCAAATCATGACAGCTGTAAAACGAAGCCAATGCCCCACAAAGAAATAAGACACTCACACTTTCATATTTCATGCCAACTGATTAAAGAACAGAATTTTTGTTATAGGACTATCAATTGTTTAGATTTCGATCAAGGTCATTACATATCAACTTATTAAAAACAAAATTGACCTCGATCAGATATGGACTATACATAGGATACTGAAAACTATCATCCATATTCGAATCATAACGAATTCAGATCAGGTCGAATATTATCTAACCCCATTAAAACATTAATTACATAATATTTTATAAATTTAATTACAACTTTAGATAATTAACTAAATAAAATGAAGCTGATAAAAGTATATCATATGTAATATATATTTCTAAGTATATTAATAATCATAAAATAATATAAATCATGGTCAAAGATGCAAAGTATTAATTATATAATATTCAAATTTCTATTTATTTAATATACCAAGTGGGATCGGATTCTTAGTGGGTCAGATATGTATCAATCCAAATCCGATCCATTTACTAATCGGATAAATGGATAATCCGGTAACCAGATTGCATAACACTAATCCATAGACTTGGCAAAATGAGACACGACACGATAACACGATACGAGCCGACACGAAATTATAAGTTAATGGGTGGACCCTTAATGAGTTCGGGTCATATCAGTGCGAACCCAATAAGGTACGATAGTTAACGGGTCGAGTTAGGATTGACCTCCTTCACCCGTTAATACCCGATAAAACCCGTTATGACCCATTAATTTAAGTAAATAAGATATACTTTTGGAACTTATAAATAATTTATGTAGCATAATGTTAATTTAATCATAATGAATTTTACTAAATGAGAGATTTAGTAATGTCAATGAATTAATGGGTTTATTTGGGTTCAAAAATGAGATAATATGTCAACTTGTATACAATTAAAAATAATTCATTATCTTAATGGGTATTATTAACGAGTGAACACGACACGACTCAATAACATAATGGGTCGGGTTTGAATATAATTTTTTCACACGATAAAAATGTCACCCGTTTAGACACGAACCCAATAAGACCCGAACACGATAAAAACAACACGAACACGATCCGACACGACCCATTGACAGGTCTACCAATCCATATTCTATTAAATACACCATATTCAGGTCAGATTCAGATCAAAATTCAATTCATTGATAACCCTATATTGTGGTGCTAAAACTAAAATAAAAAAAATATGATTGACATTATATTCCTCCCAACACTGAATAAACATTAAATAATCCAATGGTAATTCATTTTATATATTGAGTAATGTTATACAATATGGGAATATTGTACACGTGTTCCCACGTCATTGGTGGACACACTTCACTCAGAAGTTTACCAATGACACATGGACATATGTCTTATGTCCCAAAAATGTTTCCTTTGTACCACTATCCTTACTTGCTATCCATGAAAGGTATATAATTTTTTAGTTTTAATATATGTTTTGTCCTCACCATATTCCCATGTTAGGTTAGCGTCAACGATTACATATGCTATATATACCTATTATAAATTGATTTTAAGGGGAAAAAAGCCCTCTTCCATCTCAACCCCAAGTTGGTTTATCAAACTATGGTGACCAGGGAATACCAATGACCGTAAAATGCATTTATTTTCATTTACACAATTAAAATTCAAAATATTTTTACTTGGTGAAAAATCAGAACTATTAATAGCCATTAATTGAATAAAAATTAAGCTTCCACCTATTTATAATGCGAAAAATAACATCACTGCCCAGGGGGGTTCTTATCCTACTTTTAGCCTCTGCATTCATAAGCTCGTGAAATTTGATGACTTTTGTGTTACCCTCTAAAATTCAGTTTATTCGCACACGGTAAATGGGTGCTATTTTTTCTTCCATGTATTTTACTATAAAAAATAGTTAACAAGGTTATGAACCTGCACCATAGGTGTCCGACCTCCATCGCCAAATAAGCCAATTACAATCGAAAGACCTTTCATTTGAATCCTTTGTCATAAAAAAGGGCAATTTTCAATTAGGTCTTTTGGTAACAATTTTTAAACATTTAAGGACAATTTACTATTAAGTTCACTTGTTATGTCACTACCGTAAATTTTTACAAAAGAGAATTAGTGGATCTAAATGTTTAAAATTTGGCAAAATTCTTTTAATATTTAAAATTTATTTGTGAGGGACATAAAGAGTACTTTCACCTAAAAAAAATGTCATTTAGATTATCCATAAGGGAATCTAATGTAAGTTGGACAACATTTCTAACCAAATTGGACAACATTTCTAACCAGAAAAGTCTTCCCAATCATTTTTCGTTTATCAGAAGCTCTACTTGTTCACCATCTAAATCCAAAGATTTAATATACTCTTAGCGGACAACAATGACAAAAAATGGTTTTGAGATAGTTATACACCACCTTTAAAGTTCAAGGTAAAGGTCAAGTATAATTATATAAATTCCACATGAATACTAGAATAAAAGGCCCTATTGCGGGAACCCATATGCACATTCATTTTAATAGGATCCCCTAAAAAAATTCGACATGGTTATAGAAGGTAATTTAAGAACTTGTACCCATAAACTCATATTAGGGATAACAACATTAGAAGGTTTATAAAGAATTTCATCTACCAATGTTCAAGGTTCTAAGAAACGCAGAGTGTGATTGAGACGTGAAAGAAAAGTCTTAAGCGTTAGAAGTCTAAACGGATCTTATATGTAAAAAGGCGTAAAAGGTGTTTAAGCATTTTTTAATATATTTTAATATTTTTAACTATAACAAGTCTATTAAAAATATTAAAATGGAACATACTTTAAAATATATCCGAATATATATAAAATAAAGTACTATTTCTTTTTAAATACTAAGAAAAAAAAAAACATGCATTTTTTTGGGTTTGGGATGAATGAGATATTTGTCCAATATTTAAAAAAAATCTTAAAAAAACGATATCATTTCACTAAAGCATTTTTATTTTTAAAAAATAAAATGCGTCTCAAAACTTTTATAAAAAATAAAACATAATTATATTAAGAAAGAAACTTTGGCACAAGTGAGTTAATAGACACAACACAGACGCGCTCTTTAAAAGACAGTAAATATCTAAATAATGATTGTTAATGGACCGTGGTCCACCCGAAAGAGTTAGCATATGACATCATTTGATTGATAATTAAAAAAGGCACACTAAATGTTGGCTATTTTCGCACCGTCAACTCTATTACACTTGTTCAACAACACAATTGACAAATTCCAATTTGTTTTAAATTGGAGTCCAAAAGATGTCTAAAATAGAACTATAAGTCCTCTTGATTACTAAGTAAAAGAGAAACAAGGTATGTTTGGGTGACAAATCGTTTGTTTACGGGAAGCTAAATTAATTCTAAATAGAAGTTTAAACGCACCAGCATTTATGAAAAAGTCAGGCAAAGATGCTAGGAATCCACGAGAAGACGCCGGAGATACCTCGGCAGTATAGACCGGAGCTATGAGTGCTGCGTAGCCAATTCCAAATCCGGCGACAAAGCGGCCAACCATGAGAAATGCGTAGCCGGTGGCGAAACCCATCAAGAGTGCTCCTGCAAAAAAGATACCGGCGGCGATCACAATGGTGTACCGTCGGCCGATCCAGTCGGATGTCCGGCCGGCAACAAGCGAGCCCAGAACGCAGTAGAGGTTAAGTATTCCAATAAGGATTTCAAGTTGGACGTCTGAGATTTTGAGGTCATCTTTTATATAAATTGCTGCTCCACTCATCACTCCAAAATCTGCAACTTAATCACTTAACTTCAGTAATTTAATCTTAATAAAATTATTGAGATGAAATGCTTTTCTATTAAAACGAAGTTAGTTTTATACAGGATAGTCTTTTAGCAATTCGTTTAATGGGATAGATGAACAAAATTGATACAGTTTGGGTTGGGTTTGATAGAGAGTGGGAGCAAAGTAATAAGGAAAAGTATATAGACAGTAATGATTGAAAAGGGGTGGTGCTTTTATTAGCTTACCATAACCCAGTAGTATACATGCCATGGAAGCTAAAACGGCACAACCAAAAGCGTACTTGTTTCTTTTGGCTCTTTTCGGAGGATCAAACTCTGGAATACATGTTTTGGGTTGGCCCAAGACACCATTGTTTTCATGTTTTTTTTCCATCGTCTGGAACTGGATGCGTGAGTGCGTGTGAGAGTGAGAGGGAAAGAGAGAGAGAGAGAGAAAGAGAAGTATTTTAGTGTGAGAGATAATTATTAAAGAAACTTGGTCATTAAGTGTTTCTCCACTTACACACTCGAGTGCTTAAATGGACCACGGATTATCTAGAAGAGTAAGATGAATGACGCTCAATGACGGAATGGAAACGAACAATAATAAAAGGTTAAAATCACATGTATAACACACGCAGACGCACTCATGACAAAAGATCCTTACACCAACCGTTACGAGTATGATAAAAGAGTAAAAAATGCTTTTTTGATTTATGTTACGGGTATTATATATATTCATATATAATATTTGATAGCGTAAAATTTAATAAATATAGAAGTGCACTAATTAATTTTAAATGAGGTCCACCTAAAATAGAAAATGTAGTTACATAAAAGAAAAAAAAGAAAAAATAAAAAGCCTTCCGCTTAGACTTTTCCCAATTTTTGCAAAACTCCTAGAAACAGATAACAACTTGTGTTATTTTTTTTTTCCAACAGCTACATTTCTCAATGGCTATTTTTTTTATTTATAAATACATGTTGTTCCTTCTCAAATAAATTACCCATTCTACTCCCAAATATTATTTATACAAAGTGAAAATTCATTTGTTTCCTGCAATTTATATATTTTAGTTAATGCCATATTTTTTTTATTAGTTTAGAATAAATGTACGTAAATTTTCGGTAGCGTAAAAAATCAATTTTTAGGTACCTAAATATACGTCCATTAATATTTTTATTCAAAACACTCTCTAGTATCTTCATTTTAATTATTACCAAATATTATTTTTTTAGCTACAATATATATTATTTATTTACCCAAAAATAATTTCAAAAATTTTATATTTGCTTAAATATATTTTGTGATTATTTTACAATGGTTCGAGGTCAAAATATGTCTCAACACGACGATGAAGTATTATGCATCGCTTATGTAAATCAAACAAATGATGGTTTACGAGGAACTAATCGACCTAGCATATTATTCTGGGATGCGGTCGCCGAAGAATATAATACAACGATCGGTATCACTGAAAATCGGACGGGAGGCAGCCTACAAATTCGCTACAGCAAAATTTCGAGACACGTAATGTTATATGTTTCTAAATTGAAATATGCATTGATGACAAATCGTGGTAGTGAGACTGTGAACACAGACTGGGTAAAATCACTTTTATTTTGTAATTTATTTTTAAATATTATTTCACGTAAATCTGTTGCTAACGAGGTAATAAAATTACATTGTCATATTATTTCAAGTTACTGCGGCTAATCTAGCATTCTAGCGAGAGAACAAGGGAAAATCATTTAATTTTTAATCTTATTATCAAATTGTAAAAGAACTCCACAAATTTCAAATTTCCCAAACATTTTTAGACTCCCCTCAATTTCATTTTGATTCACCAATTATTGGTGCGACAGAAAGTGAAGGAAGTCCGAATGTTGGGTTTCCCGCAGGAAATGCAAAGATGGGGCAGAAGTTGATATAGAAAGGCCTTATTCGAGGCCATCTGGAAGGAAAGAGATGAACCAACGGGCTAAAGGAAAAGCGAAGGCTACAAACATTGAGGTGAACCGAGAAATACTCAGTAGTTTCTCTTCCTTCAATGAATCATTCGAGTGATCATTTCAGGCAGATCGTGTACGTGACGAAGGGGCCCGTGAGGGGCTTAACGCTCAGTGCAACTTAAGGAGCAAAGTTTGGATCTCAACGAACACAATATATTGGCTATGGAGAGGAAAGATGTGAACAAATATTGCTTGATCAACAAATTCTAAGCACCGACACCTCAAACATGAATTCATCCCAGAAGGAGTACCATGAATAACTCGTGGTTAATATACTCAACAAAGCACGGGGCCAATATGGGCAATCAAACTTTCCAAATTATCCACCACATGGAGGCCTTTCTTGATTTTAAAATTTTTATGCTTCTGAGTATGTAACCTATTATTTATTGTGATAAACCTTATCACAAAGGGGTAGATAAATAGGTAAAGATTAATTAATAGGTGGTTGGAAGTTAGAAATATGGTTGAGGAATTTATGAGGGTAATAGTTAAATAATAGAGAAAGTGTGGGGGAAGATTGAAAAATGATGGAAGACTAAAACGGAACATGATGTTCCGCTTAGTCCATTATTCTGGCCCCACGCAAAACAGAACATGATGTTCCGCGGAAGTTTTTTTTATATACGACACCGTTTTGTGTGTCAAAAGGGTATATTTGCTTTTTACCCGTAGCATTTTCGTTCTGTTTTACTGGCTAAATTTGCACTAGCAATGTGTATTTTTAGCATACCCATAAGGGATGCTCTTATAACCACCAACACGCAAGTTACAAATCAATCACGATTACAAATTAAATATTCAATATAAAAGCAAAGTAACACATTTCTCATCATAAATTTTTTTAACAATCGTTGTAATATTGGCTCTAACACCAAATGAGACCTTCAAGAAGGGGATAAAAAAACATCGCCTCAGCACCCAATTCAAACCAAATCCAAAGTAAGAAAAGCTCCCATCATCTTTACCAACAAAAAATGCTAGAGAGCGCCTACCATCGACTTAACGTGAAGCACGTCCGAAAAGAGTAACGATACCAAGTTAACCACTCGCAATAAGGAGATTGGGACAGTAAGAGTCAACTGAGTCTCTATCTGTGCGATGTCACTGGGATTAGAAAAAATCCAACTAGACCCTATAAAGACAAAAATATGTCTAATAGAGGACCACACATCTTGATCTGATATGAAACAAGCACAAAAAGATGGAGATCAAGCAAAAAGGGTTGGATCCAGCAACAGATGAGGCTGTGACAAGAGGGGTTAAAGCCATATGCAAAGATAAATCACATCAAAGTTACAATCTGACATTAAGTGCATAAAATAGATAGCAACTGAGATTGAGGAGGCTTATCTACATGGATGGGAAGGTTGTAATACCCCACCCTAGAAATATATAATTCAAAAATAAATTGGGTGATTTATTGACAAAGTATTTGAAGAAAATATATGCAAAGGTGAATAGGTTACTATTGCACATGAAATGACGCACTTGTCGTAATATATTGGCTCGTTTGTTTTGCATGGGTGCGCATGGGGATGCGCGACACCCATTTTAGGTTGATAAAATTGAATTGGTGACACGAGAGGTAAAGAACTACAAATGATATGAAGTTACATACGTAGGAATTGGAAATTTGTCGTGCACGACGCGTCAAATGATAACTTTGCGCAATTTTTAGAAAATTCAACGAGAAGGGTAAAAATGGTCCAACCTAATGATTGGGGTTCTAAATTAGGGTTCTTGAGGACCATGGGGTCAAAAATGAAATTAAGGATGTTTTTTCTCCCATTTTTGTGTGTTGTCTCAAAGGTAGCCCTTGATCATTTGAGGTGTCGACTTGTGGGTGTGGCCATCCCCGATCCTCACAGCGGACGGGAAGAGTGAGGATCCTTGGTCTCGCGCGTCCCTCTTGGGAACGCTTCAGCCGACGTCATTGAGTGAGGTGAAAAATATAGAGAGAATGAGTCGCCAGTCTATTTTACTCAAAATAGACAAAAGAAAGGGAACCATCCTGAAGGACAACATCCAAAGACATACTGATGCATACGAAACCAAAATGATTCGAAAAGGGTCCGAAGGCTAAGTTACGAAATGGGACGGTGTTAGGCACCCATTCCGCCCCCCTTACGATCTCTCATGGGTTTTTGCTACTTTCCTTTATTTTCCCCGTAATATGTGTGCATGTGTATATATAGTGGACATAGGAATCCTTGACTTGTATCATGGAAGGGATAAAGCGAGTCATCCATATGAAGGTTCACAAAAATAATATTAGAAAATAGGATTTACGCGATTATCCTTGCGTTGATCGTTATAATGGAACGATAACGTTTTTGGAATAATACGCTACTAAGAACAAATATATGCATATATAAATATATGTAATCTAAGAGAGCTGAGTTTAGAGAAAGTAGAAAATGAGAGAAAAAAGTGAGAATAGGACTCGAGTCTCAAGTTTTATCCCGAGACGCCTACGTCACCTATAGAGGCATCAAAGTCCACGTAGTTCGCACGAAAAACGAGGGGTGGGGTTTATCCCATAAATCCAACCGGGGGACTTCTCTTATTTACGTGTGTGTGTGTGTAAAAAAGTATTTTAGTTGTGAGATAAGTGTAAGAAAAGTGTGAGAACTCCCGTTTGGAATTTATGAGCAAACCCTCTTTTTCTTATTTTTTGGGTTTTTTATTTGTATGAAAATAAGAGATGTGGAATAATACTAAAAAAAGTATATTAGGATAGATGAGAGAATAAAAATGCTAAGTAATAAAACAAGTTAATGCAAATTTATGAGAATTTAAAGAGAGAATTGAGAAAATTAGACCTTCTTGAAGATCTTGAGCTTGATCTTAAGTGTTGGGGAGCAACCCTTGCACTTGGATGATGATGGAGAGTAATGAATTCACCAAGTTTGATGAAAAGTGAAGGTTGGAAAGGGATTTGTATGTGGAAATCACGTTGACTTCGAGAGAGATTTTCTGGATTTTCTGAGAGTGATCTCTTTAAGATCTGGGACCTTCTTACAATGAGGCCAAGGCCTCTTTTTATAGGCCCAGGTCATTTACGATCGGCATAGCCCTAGTCCTACCAATCGGCAGGTGTGTTTAGGCACACTGCCGATAGGCAGGGTCTGGGACCTGCCGTTTGGCTGTGTCTTTCAGGCTTTTTTGGAAAATTGACCGCAGAGTGCAAACCGTTGATTCGAATCGTGCACGGGGTGGACCGTTGGAAAGTTAATTCAGAGACCTTCAAAAGTCCTTTGGATCACTCCCAGGTTCGGGTGTTGACTTTGGTTCAAATGTGGCTTGGAAGCGCTCGTCATTCCATTGGACGGAGAATCATCGGACGCAAACGGATCGTTCGTCTGCATGGTAAGTCTGAATCATGCACGGGGTGAACCATTGGAAAGGTTATGACATGTACTTCGACATTCTAAAGAGTTTGATCCGGTTCAGGGAGTTGACTTTGGTCAATCGGTCCCTAGAAGCATTCGGTGATCTCTCGGAGTAAAACGGATCCTACGTCCGTAAGTCAAAATCGCTCACGGGACGGACCGTTGGAAAGGGTATTCAGTGCCCTTCGAAGATTCAATCAATATCGGTCAAGATGAAGAGTTAACTTAGGTCGAACGGATCTCAGGAGCGTCCAATGGCCTCCTGATCGAGTTTCAGGGGAAAATGGGTCGTTCGTCCGCATGGTAAGTCAGAATCGCGCACGAGACGAACCGTTGGAAAGGGGTTTCAGTGCCATTTGAAGATTCATTCAGTCTCGATCGAGGTGAAGATTTTTACTTTTGGTCAAACGAAGCCTGTGCGTGCCCGATGGCTTTTAGGTCAGTACTCGGGGTATGACCTGGATTTATAGTGATGAAGGGAGGTGCTAAGGAACTAAGGAGAGTTTAAGGGGCAACAGAATGGGGTGCCTATATAGCCCCTCTACGGGTGAGTTTAGAACAAACGATAGCCATCGAATAGACACCGCATGATGCTTTTGAAAGAGGATGACCAATTCAGAGGGTCGAGGCCGATTCTGAGGACCTAAGGAACAAGGAGGACCAATCCAGAGGGTCAAGGTCTATTCTAAGGACCTAAGAAGCATGCGGGGGAGGATCGATTCTACGGGTCAAAGCCAATTTTGTGAGCTTAAGTAGAGATGACCAATTCTGCGAGTCGAAGCCAATTTTACGGGCTTAAGTAGAGATGACCAATTCTGCGGGTCGAAGCCAATTCTGAGGGCTTAATGATGAGGTGACCGATTTTATGGATCGAAGCTAATTCTGCGGGCTTAAGTAGAGATAACCAATTTTGCGGGTCGAAGCCAATTCTGCGGGCTTAAGTAGAGATAACCAATTCTGCAGGTCGAAGCTAATTCTGCGGGCTTAAGTAGAGATGACCAATTCTGCGAGTCAAAGCTAATTCTGAGGGCTTGAAGATGAAGGTGACCGATTCTGCGGGTAAAAGCCAATTCTGCAGGCTTAAGTAGAGATGACTAATTCTGCGGGTCGATGCCAATTTTGAGAGCTTGAAGTAGAGATGACCAATTTTATGGGTCGAAGCCAATTCTGAGGGCTTGAATAGAGATGACCAATACTGCAGGTCGAAGTCACTTCTGCGAGCTTAAGTAGAGATGATCAATTCTGCGGGTCAAAGCCAATTCTACGGGCTTAAGTAGAGATGACCAATTCTGCGAGTCGAAGCCAATTCTGAGGGCTTAAATAAAGATGACCAATTCTGCGGATCGAAGCCAATTCTGCGAGCTTAAGGTGAGAGGACCAATTCTGCGAGTCGAAGCCAATTATGTGGGCTTAAAGTGACGATCCAATACCGAGATCAATTCTGACCTAATAGAGGTGACGACCGAGGTCAATTCTGACCTAAGAGAGGTGCACATTTCCTCTGGGAAAATTAGGGATCTTTCTGGGGATAAAGATTGGATTTTGGGTTCCGTTGGGGAATAGTGAATGAGCTGGGAAAAATTTAGAGCGTCCTTTGGAGATATTGCATGGGGAGAATGATTCTTTGGAATTCCGCTGGGGAAAATTACCTTACGATGTTATTTTGAGTTGGGGAGCCGATGGCTGGGGAAATCCTTATGTCTTTTGGAGACTTTGCAGAGGAAAGGTCAATTTGAGGCTGTAAACTCCACTAGAGAAGTGGTTAGGTGGTCCAATCATTGGACATATTGCTGGGGGAGTTTGAGACCTCTGGGGTATAGGAGGTGATCCTTAGAGATTCTCCGAGGACGTTACCGGGAGGAGATTTACTTGGCTATTGAGAGTTCCGCTGGGGAAATAGGGGTTCCGCTTGAGGGAATGTGGAATTATCTTGGTGAAAATGTTTTAGATCATTCCTGGGATTTTTAGGAATTTTCTAAGGATTTTTCAGGATTTTTGGTATTTTCTGGGAATTTTTGTACAAAATTTTAAGGGGGGTGCCGGTCGGCATGGTATGAGGGGTGCCATTCCGCAGTGGCAAGGACTTTTGGATTGCCTCGGGAAGGCAAAGGGGCAGTGCCGATCAGTGGGTGGGGGGTCAATGCCGATCAGCATGACCCTTGGCATCCTATATAAAGAGGGCGAATTCCCTTCATTTTTCACATCTTCTTGCTTTCTCTCTTCTATGATTTTCCTCTGCGAATCATTCTAGCATTCCGATCTCTAAGAAATGGCCTCTTTTGTGAGCACAGCAGCGCATAGAGAATAGTTTATTGCTGATGACTGGGCGAACGTGGAGTGGAGGGCCAGGGTGCCTCTTACTTTGGGGTGCGAGAATTCCTTTGACTCATTCGAGCCGGTTGCGAATGAGCGGAACTTACTACGGTAGCTGTCGCATCATCGCTCTTCGAGGGTGGTGACCCCCGGTGGTTATGTAAGTAAACTGACTTTTGGCCTTCTTCTCTTTTTTCTTGGTAATTTTTCCTTCCTTCTTGAATTTTTGACAATGTTTTTTCCTTTGACATTCTGATATCTCTCTGAAGAACATGCATGCTCGTGGGATGACGGGGCTTAAGGACATTGGGAGCATCTTCCACCTGTGGTGCGTTGGGTGGTATCATCAGTGGGTTTTGGGAGGTTGGCGTCTGCGCTGGATGAGACGTCTCGTTCGACAACGATCTTATGTTCTCTGGGGGAGATATGGTGGGATACTACCCACACCTTCCATTTCGATTTTGGGGAGATGATCGTGACTCCCATAGACGTGCAGTAGCTGCTGGGGCTGGATTATGACGGAGAGCAGATAGAGGTGGATCGCTCCCTGTGGGTGAGGCCGGAGGCGGTGCGGGCGGCACTCGCCGATGTAGGGAGGATAGTTTCAGGGGATTCCATTCGGTTGTCCTTGCTAAAGGATGTTTTGCTGAGTAGGGTGGTTGATGTGGAGGACGGGCTATAGGTGAGGCAGATGGCCCGGTTGTTCATATTATTAGTGCTGGGAGGTTTCATGGTGGCGTCGAGCGGCGACGTCGTCCATTTGTGGTTCTTAGCGTATTTGAGGATGTTTTCGAACATCCCTCTCTATGATTTGGGGAGACTGACTTTGGAGACCCTCTATTTTTCTTTGGATGCATTCATTCGGTGCTTCTGGAAAACTTTTACTGGAACCACGTATCTTCTTGAGGTATTCTTCAGTTTGCGCACTTTCCTTTCATGCATTTTCCTTATGCGTCTCTTTTTTATTTTGAATTCTTGTCTTTGGCAGATGTGGTTCTATGAGGTGATTGGGTGAAATACCCAGTTGATTGCCCTGATGGACGAGACTGTTGGGGACTTCTACCGATTGTATCGATAGCAGAAGGCTAATCGGCAGTCAAAGGGATCTCTTTCTCTGGAGGCAGTGCGTCAGGTTTTGAATGGCCTGACCAGTGGTAGGGTAAGACTCTTTCCTCTTTAGTCTTGGTTTTTGCATGTTCTGATTTTGTATTGACTTATGCCTGTTGGGGATTTTCAGGTGACTTTTTACCCTTGGGGGATAACCATTCAGGATACGGGGGCGACTGGCGTGAACGCGCAGATGAGGCATTTGATGGCGCATGAGTTTGTCCATTCTTGGTATCTTGGGGGAGAGGGTGGTTTGGTAGATTATTAAGGAGGAGGTGGTGGTGCCACCCGCTCAGCCTCCTACGTCCATGAGGCGGTAGCGGCTGTTGCCGGAGGATGCGAGGATCGCGGCGATGATCGGTGAGTCCTACCTGTTGTACACTGATACGATCGTGCCATATGATTATATAGACTTTGTGACGAGCTGGTTGATGGTGCCTAGTATATATGATGCCTTGGATTTCCCTCCTGCGGGTTCTAGTCGGGCGGTGGGGCCTTCCCATAGCGGGGCGGTCCAGTGACATCTGTGGCGGTGACGACTTTGGAGGTTCCTTTTGTGCGATTGCACACTCCTTCATACAATATTCGACGAGCTGATGGAGGGATGGTCCCCATGTTGCACCGTCCTCATGCATTATATCCGGAGAAGCTGGGCCTGATAGAGGAGGTTCTTCGGCCTGGGGTATATCTTTCATGTTCCTCTCTATATTTCTTTTCTGTTTTGATCGTTTTTAATTTGATACTGATTTTTCCTTTTACTTGCAGCAAGTCCGAGTTTCGACTACTTAGTTTAGGGACATCCGAGACTGGATGTCTTCGGCTATTGCCCATATCCGGGATGCAATCCCTGTTCCTTCTTGCTTTGTGCCGTCTGCTTCTTCCGGAGAGGACTCTGGCTCGAGTAGTGGTGGTGCGTTGTCTCGCCGCAGGGGAAAGAGAACGCATCCCAGGGGTGGAAGCTCTTAGGGGGGTAAAGGGTAGGTGTGTGTGAGAGAGAGAGAAGGTGGGTTCGGTCTGAGTCCCGTTTTTTTTTGTTGCTTTTCTTTATTTCCTACAAAATTTGATGTAATACATAAGAATATATATATGCAATGCAAATGGAGTTTTTTATTATCTTTTGTTATTGATTAATGAATGCACATGCACTTTTTACTTTGTTGCTGAGACCGTAAAAAGAAATATTTTTGGTATTTTGAAGGAAAGTTTTAAAAATGAGAAATTACATAGGGGTGGAAGAAGATTTTTGAAATTCTGTTGAGAATATCAATTTATTTTTTATTGAGCTTCTGATTTTGACAAAAGAGGAAAAAGGAGAATTTCCAAAAATAGGGGTTTGCCGATCGGCAAGCCCCTTGTCCTGCCTATCGGCAGTCAAGTTCAGTCCCATTAATTCAAAGCTTTGATTAGTGCCCTCTTCAGCCTTTTGTACTTTGTGGGGCAGGATTGCCTCGGATTTCTGCAGGGGTCATGTCTTTTGTGAGGGTTTTTAAGTATAAAAAGGGGTAAGGGTGGAGTGTTTTCATCACACCTTCACATTCTTACTTACTTGCCTACTATTTCTTACTCTTGCAATATGGATCTCCCTGGTAGCATTGAGTTTTCTAACTACCTTGAAGCCTTGGAAGAAATGTGCTCTTATAACGTCGACTATGATGCTTTCAATATGCGTCGAGTTTATTTGTTGCGCAACCGACCCATTGAGTGGAACATGTTGATGGCGGAGGTACAATTCTGGTACCCTGAAGCCATGTATTTCTCTTTGGGTTGGATGAAGTTTGTCCTACGTACGAGGAATTTTCTGCCATGCTGGGGATAAATCCCAGTGTTGCTGCAGCTTTACCTGAATTTTCCCGTTCTCCTTGGGAGTTGTTGGCTGGGCTTCTTCGCATTTCGCCTTCGGCGGCCAGACCATTGGTTGCTAGGGGAATGATCTCTCTTTTGACGGTGTTATAGTTCATACATTTGTAGGAGGATGGCAATGATGGATACGCCGGAGCCGTTGTTCTAGGCTTAGTATCAAAATATCTCCTGGTAACTGGGGAACTGCTGGTGGACCCACAACTTGCAGCTATTATTTCCTGGATGTCATACGTCGCAATCCTACGGAGGTGATACTGGCAAAGACTTTGAATGGCCTGTATGCATGGAGAGAAGGTTGTTCTGACTTCCTGAGGGGTAGCTCCGTGATGCTGTTCATGTGGTTGTCTGAGAGATTTTGCCCGGTGACTCCTCCGGAATACCCTTTATCGACTGTACCCAACTTCTTTTCGCGCCACTTCATCAGCGTTGGCTTGGATATTGAGTGTTAGGAAAACTGGTTTGTGAAGCACGGGGCTCTAAATCTGTGCTGGTCAGTGCCTTGGTGGGGACAGTTGCTGCCTATTCTGGAGCTGGGGGAATACTCGTATGTCCGGCTAGTTTGTCTCAAACAGACCTCTTTCTATTTCACTTGGAGGCTTCTACGTCAATTTGGCTAGGAACATGTCATGCCACGTCGTACACTAGACTTTTTTCCAATAGAATATTTGACTGAGTGCCTGTGCATGCGGCTTGGTTCTTTGTGGGAGAATCGGCATTCGTCGACCCGTCCCTCTCAGTCTGTTGGGAGAGTTTGGCACATCCTCGGGGATTATATGAAGTGGTTGTGGAGGAGAGTGTTTAGCAAGATGTTGGCAGTGGAGATTGGACAAAGGTGTCTTGTCTTATTTAATACCATGGAGGGAAGCGTTGTGGTTTTTTTGAAGCTGGTTTGGGCTTATCGGTCCATGGAGCGCCTATGACACTCTGTTCAGGCAGGGGAAACTTGGGGACCCCGGGATACAGATGATGATGACAGAGCGGGATCCTCTGGTAGCTATGGATAGGACTCTTAGAGAGTTTATTTTGTAATGGGGAATAAATGTGGGGATTTTATTTTGGCTTTTTTAGGAAGGTAGGGGGAAGGGAGTTATCCATTCCTTTTCTCATCTAATCTGTACCAAAATTTCTTATTAATGAAATAAGCAAGTTTTTGATCATCTAGCTGTGCCTTTTGATGAGTTTTGTATTTTTGAATTATCTATACCGATCGCTAAGGCATATATAATCCTTTTGTTGAAGTATATGTTAGAATGGGCTGTTATTCTCGGAGATAAGAAAAGAATAGTATTTTATGAAAAAGAAAGGGTCGTGCTCATGTAAGGTGAATGAGCTGCCTATGTACCTCTGGGGTTTTGAAGATTTTTAAATTGTTTGAAAATGGTTTTGCAGAGGATCAGTCCCACATAGTTCTGGGTAAAAGGAAATGAAGAGATTATTTTAGTATAGAAGGGAGATGAGAAGAGTCGTAGCGCGCCGAGATTTCGGACTAGGGGTAAAATTTCTTGAGACGGTGCAGGTTGACTGGGCGAGCCATCTCCTCCCCATCTAAGTCGGTGAGCATGGCGGCACTGCCGGACAAGATCTTCTTCACAATGTAGGGGCCGCTCCAATCGGGCTTGAATTTCCCTCTAGGGTCCCAGATGGGTTCCATGATCGCTTTGAGGGATATATCCCCTTCTCGAACACTGCGATCCTTGACTCTCTTATTGAATGAATGCGCTATTCAACGATGGTACCCTTGTATGTGGTATAGAACTTTCAATCTCTTTTCATCTAGGAGGGTCAGCTCGTCAAGATGGCTTTGGCACCAGTCTTCTTTGCTGATTTTGCTTTCATGCATGATGGGCAGCGAGGGTATTTCCAGCTCCACGGGTAGGAATGCTTCCATGTCGTAAACTATATAGTAAGGGGTAGCCCCAGTAGAGGTTCGAATTGAGGTTCGGTAGCCCCAGAGAGTGTATGGGATTCAGTCGACCCAATCTCGACAGATTACGGTCATCTTGTTGATGATGGATTTGAGGTTCTTATTGGCGGCTTCGACTTCACCGTTGGTCTGAGGTCGGTAGGTATAAGATTTGTGTCTCTGAATCCCATACTCGTTGACCACTTTGGTAACTTCTGCCTCGAAATGCAAGCCGTTATCTGATACTAGCTCGTGCGGGACCCCATATCGGTAGATGATATTTTTCTTGATGAATTTGGCCACTTTCTTAGCGTTTAGCACTACGTATGACTCAGCTTTGACCCATTTGGTGAAGTAATCAATGGAAACTAGGATGAACTCATGCCCGTTGGAAGCCTTTGGTGTGACCTTACCTATGATGTCGATACCCTAGGTGGAGAACGACCAGGGAGAAGTCATGTTGTATAATTCACGCGGAGGCAGATGCTGAAGGTTGAAGAATTATTGGCATTTGAGGCATCTCCGGACATAGGCTGTGTAATCCTGGGTCATGGTAGTCCAGTAGTAACCTTATCGAATGATCTTCTAAACAAGCATGTGATCGTTCATGTGGGGTCCGCATTCCTCGCTATGGATCTTCTGCATTATCTTTTCAATGTCAGTCCCTGCGATATAGTGCAGATGAGTTCCATCGAAGTTCCTTTTGAGTAGTGCTTTGTGACAGATGATGTACTGGGTAGCTAGTCTTCAAAAGGTTTCTCAAGTATCAACAATTAGGCTCAGGATACCTACCATGGTCTTTCTCGGTCTTTCTTGTTGTAACCCTCGGGGTACCTACCATACTTGAGGAGGCGCCTGATATCTTAGTACCAACAATTAGGCTCAGGATCTTCTGTGGTAACGAGCTCAATATGGTAGCAGTGGGTTGGTTTGTCTTTCTTTTGAACTAGGAAGGGGGTCATTATTATTCCTTCGGGCATGTCGACCATAGAGTCCAAGGTAGAAAGGGCATCGTCTAGGTTATTCTTTGCTCGGGGTATGTAGTGGAAGGTGTTATCTTGTAATTAGGAGGCTAGTTCTTCTAGGTGGACATGGAAGGGTTGGAGTTTCTCGTTCTTAACTCTCCATTTTCTGAGCACTTGACCGATGATGAGGGTAGAATCCCCGTGGACGTCTAGGCATTGAATACCTTTCTCGAGAGAAACTTTGAGGCATATCGTGCATGCCTCGTATTCAGTCATATTATTGGTACAAAGGAAATCTATCTTGATGGAGATGGGAGTGTGGGAGTCATCTGGGGCGATCAGGAGTATCCCAATTCCATATCCCTTTTTATTGGCAGTGCCGTCAAAGAACATTTGCCATCGAAATTGTCCTGGGCAGTGAAGAGGATGTTTTCATATGGGAATTCAGAGATCCAAACATCGGCTTCATCCATGGGGTAATCAACGAGGTAGTCAGAGATGGCTCTTCCTTTCATGGATTTCTGCGTGACATACATGATATCAAACTCAGGTAAGAGCATCAACCATCGGGACATTCGACTGGACAAGTTGGGTTTTTCAAGCAGGTATTTGATGGGGTCCATTCGGGATACAAGTTTGATAGGGAAGGCGAGTATGTAGTGCCGCAACTTTTGGGTGACCCGAACAAGCGCGACACATGCCTTTTCCAAAGTAGTGTATTTGACTTCGTATCCGTCCAATTTGTGACTGGCATAATAGATGGCTCTTTCTTTGTGGGAATCTTCAAGGTATTGGGTAACAAAGCCCCATCTGTAGTGTCGGTTATGGTTAGGTATAGGAGCAAGGGGAGACCAGGCTGTGGTGGCATGAGTACCGGAGGTTGAGTCAGTTATTATTTGATTCGGTCAAAAGATTCTTGGCAGGCCTCGTTCCAAACCTTGGTTGAATCCTTTTGGAGGAGTTTAAATATGGCTTCGCAGATGGAGGTCAGTTGGCTGATGAACCGAATGATGTATTGTAATTTCCCAAGGAAACCTCGAACTTATTTCTCTGTTCGGGGAGGTGGCATCTCAAGTATGGCTTTCATCTTGGCGGGATCTTCTTCTATCCCCTTCTCACTGACCATGAATTCTAAGAGTTTTCCCTTTGTAACACTGAAGACGCATTTCTATGGATTGAGTCTTATCTGATACTGTCGCAATCGTTCGAAGAACTTTCGGAGAGCGGGAATATGACCTTATCTAGTCTTGGATTTGATAATCATATCATCCACATAGACCTCAACTTCTTTGTGAATAAGATCATGCAGGATGGTTGTGGAAGCCCTCTGGTAAGTAGCCCCAGCATTCTTGAGACCAAATGGCATAATAGTGTAACAAAAGGTTCCCCATGGGGTGATGAACGCGATCTTTTCTTGGTGGTCTGGGTGCATTTTGATTTGATTATATCCGACAAACCCGTTGACGAATGACTTGAGAGCATGACTGGATATGTTGTCCACGATCATGTCGATATTGGGTAACGGATAATCATCCTTTGGAGAGGCTTTGTTCAAGTCCCGATAGTCTACACACATCCGAACCTTCCCTCCTGATTTTGGCACAGGCACTATGTTGGCTAGCCACGTGGGATATTCAATCACACGAATGAAGCCTACGTTCAACTGTTTGACCACCTTTTTTTTACTTTGAGCGACCATTCGGTGCGGAGCTTTCTCAACTTTTGTTTAATCCACTTGTAATTTGGGAGAGTGGAAATCTCATGCTGAGCTATTTCAGGATCAATGCCGGGCATATCGTCATAGGACCATGCGAAGACATCCACGAATTCCTTTAGCAATTCTTCGAGTTGTGCACACTCATGCTTGTCAAGGGTAGCCCCTATCCTAATCTCGCAAAGTTGGATACTAGAACCGAGGTTAACAACAACAGTCTCTTCTTCATTAACTTGAACGCGGTTATGTTGTTTATTATTAACCTTATTTAGATCAGTTAAGAATTGTTCATTTGTAAAATCATCATCATCAAAAGTTTTATTAGAATCTAGACAATTAATGTAAGGCACAACAAGATACTCAAAATCTTCATTTATTTCATTGATAGGAAAAACAATATTATCAACCTCGTCAAAGGAGGTATCGATTACATTTGAGCAAGGATAGACAACAGAAGAAGAAATGGGGTAAACATTAGGATTAGGGGAGATTTTAGTAGGTAGAACTGGCGCAACATGCCAGTTGAGGAGGGGTGTATCAACAGCTTTAATCAGTTAGGATAAATTCGGTGATGTAGTGACTGAGTGAACCATGCAGAGTGTTAGCCCCAGTGTCTGCAAGTTGAAGGAATCTTAGGAGTCACTTTCCTTAGTCTCTTTGGTATATTTGATGAGCGGTTGTATACGGTGTTGGGAACCCTCGGCCCATGGGTATCTGTCTTGGAAAAAGATCTCCATTCCAGGCTTCATCTTCTTGTCAGTATGGTCATACCATAGTTCTAGAAAGCCGGAAAAGGGGAAGTCTTAGCCTTCTTTGATGAATCGTCCATTCAAGGAGTCACCTGGGATAGTCTGGATGTAGTCTAGTATCCTCTTTGGTCGAGACTGGCGGATCATTCCGAGATCTTGTTCTGATGGTTGATACCCCAAACCACAAGGAGGGAAAGATTTCTTTAGTTTAATAGGCTCAAGTATCCCTTACTGCCTTCGTCTTAGCCCCAGTCCGGGCATGAAATGCATGTTTCTGAACATCTGAATCACATTGACGTTTCCATGAGGGTCGTATTCTAGACAAACCCTTTCTTTGAAGTCATCCCCTGCCGGGAGTAGAAGTGGTTCAACTCGAAATCCTGATAGGAGCACATCATTTGACTCGTGTTGTATCTCAATAATTGAACTGCTGGTACTTACACCCTAGATATTGTCATCGTCGCCTAAAATGGTGATGACTTATTCATCGGTGAAGAACTTCAATTTTTGATGGAGTGAGGAAGACACACCCTTGATACTGTGAAGCCAAGGTCTCCCTAGCAACAGATTGAAACAAGCTGGGATGTCAATAACTTGGAATTCGACGATAGGGTTTATAGGGTCAGCCCCTATTACAAGCTTTATGGATTCCATCACCTCCCGACGGGTATTATCGTAGGCACACATAGTAGAGGAGGTTGGAGCGGGGTCGCTTTCTTTCAGTTCTAAACATTTGAAAGTTCTCAGTGGGCAGACATTCAAGGCGAATCCATTATCGACAAGAGATAGTGGTCCAACCTTCCCCATAGCTTCGACAGAGATGTTGAGTGCATGATTGTGGTTTGGCCCAATTATGGGGATTTATTCTTCGAAAAAGGATAGCATTCGGGTAGAGGTCAAGGATCCGACCAAATTTACCGCTTCTTCTGGTGTGTTAGAAGGAGGAATTGTGGGTCCAGTGAGCAACTTGATCAAAGCATTTCTATGCAATTGGGAAGACATAAAAGGCCCTCATAGAGTGATGTTATCTTGAGTTTTCTTCATTTGATCGAGGATCTTGCTTTCCTCAAGGGTAATTTCTGGCATAGGAAGGTTTTCCACGCCCTTCCCCTTGTCATTGGCTAGTAGTGAGCTTGGGATCTGGTAATGCCTCCCTGATCCGGTCATGTGATTTACTGAAGAAGGGAAAAACATGAATCCTATTTCCTCGTCAACCTCAGGTTGTTCCTCTACCTTGTTTATTTATCTGAGAAGTTTTTCAAATGATATCATCCCACACATGTCGGCTACCGGGCCAGTTTTTTCTGAAGCTTGCTCTTCATTTGAATCTTCGAACTCTTCCCCCCATCCGGTGGCAACAATTCTGTCTTTTCATGTAAAGTTAATGCATTCCACAACTTCAACAGCTTCTTCATCCCATTCTGTGGGGATATGTAAGGGTGAGGGGACCAGGCTCCCTTGTAGCTCCATAGTATCAAGTAACTCAGTTATACTGCAAATATCGTTGGTTCGCCTGAATATCTCTGCCATGACCTAGACAACATCATCTAAGATGACTTCATCGGGTGGTACTACCCAATTGTCTGACTCTCGAGCCCATTTTCTTGCTTCCAAGAACAACGTACTGAACCTCTGGTAATCAATGATCATCCGTGAGGACAATTTCATCCCGAACTCTAGGAGTTTGTTTAAGACTTCTGGTAATTCCATACTTCCATTTTCAGAACGGATACGGACAATGATGCATGCTCCGATAAGGAGTGACAGTGCCTGATCAGTGAGGCTAGCAGGGTATAGGAGGAAATATGGGCAAATTTGGAGAGGTTTAGGAGAGTATATGGGTGTGATTTGGGTTGAGGGATCAAATTTTGGGTTCTCTTCTAAGAAGATGGAATTAGTATGATTTGGGAGTGGGTTGCGAGTAGTGTTTGGCTTAGGATTAGCTGGTGGGGCAATGGTAACCCGGTCAATTAGACCTTGGATTACGTTTTGGAGGTGAAAGCATTGGTCGGTGGTATAGCCAGCTGTTTGGTGAAAGGCGCAATGGGAATCATCCTTGAAGTTTCATGGGAGCGGATTTGGCAAAGGACGGGGGTCTAAGGGGTTGATAAGGTTTCGGCTCAACAAGACTTGATAGACTTTGGAGAGGGGAGCATGGAGCTCGGTGTATTCCTTTCAGACTGGGATGGGGTGGCTTTCTGGTGCCCATGAGGAGGTTGATTGAGAGATGTTGTTGATGGTTGAAACTGCAGCACTAGAAGGTTTATCATATTTCCTAGGGGTGAACTATTCGGACACCTTTTTTGGTTCGACATCTGTTTTAGCAAGACCTTCCTAGATTTTTACTCCTGCTTCTCTGAGAGCTAGGAAGTGGGGATAGTATTGTCCTCCCATGGTTGCTCGGAAATGGGGCAAGAAGTTCTTCTTTACTATGCTGACTTGTTATTCCCGGAAGGCCGATTGGTCATAGTAGCTTCCTTTTCCCTCCATCGGACTATGAAATTACTGACTGATTCCCCGGAGTTCTATTTGAGCAGTTCTAAATCACGGCGAGTGACCTCAAGCTCTTCGTTTTACTTGTACTGCGTCATGAATTCTCGAGCCACATCCTCCTAGCTACGAATTCTGGACTCTCCGAGAGATAAAAACCATCGGAGGGCGCTATCCTTATGAGTTTACTAAAATAATTAGGCCATCACTTCTTCAGAAGCCCCTAGTAGAGTCATGGAACGGTGATAGCTACGAAGATAAAAAATCGGGGGTCCACTTCCTCCGAATTTCTCGATATTTGGCTTCTTGAACTTCTCGGGTAACCTCACCTTAGGATAATGAGACATGTGGGTGTAGTCCATGTAATTCCCTGAGATTCTTACTTGGTCAAACTTATTGGTCAGCATTTTGAGTTCCTCTTTGACTTTGTTAAGCTCTTCTTCCTTCGAATCAAGGGCAAGGTTTAGCATCGAAAGTTGGGCAAGCGGCGGACCGCTAATAGGAGGGACACGTGGAGCTTGCTGATACATTTAGGGAACCCAAATGGGCTCGGGTGGATCCATAGAATGAGGGAATAGGGCCTCGGGCTCTTGAGGAATGGGAACTTGGTTTCGTTGCATCTCTCAGACCTTAGTTTGAAGGTTATGAATCTTGGACACGAGCTGAGCTAGGACTACCGTCAGATTCGACTGCACAACGGGTACTTGATCTGTGTTCTCCATGGAAAATGGATGGATTTCGGACTCGAAAGTAGCAGGGGAACGAACGGAACTCCGAGGTGATCTGATTGAAGACCGAAGCCAATAAGAAGCCAGGCCAAGGGTTTGCGATCGACATGAGAAGGCGCAAAAATGGGATTTATTTTTGAGAAAGAGGGATGATTTTTTTTTTCTTTTTCCTTTTGAGATGAAAAGACAAAATATTTTGGATTATTTATAAAGAGAGGAGAAATATTTTTGGCTTTTTGATAAATAAGGGATAAATGTTTTTGGATTTTTTTTCGGGAGACGGACCTCAGTATGATTATTATGTTCTCACTTGTATTAAATTCTCCTAAATGCAAAATAAAATGCCGTACGGGACCCGAGCCTGGAAAAGTTGGGTTTGTAATATATGCAAAGTTATGGCTGGACTTGTGACCAGGATCACGGATAGGGTCCTGTTTTAAAAATGCGCAAAAAATTCGGGCAGCAGGCCGACTCGAAATTTTGACAGAGTTTTGGGTAGAAATCGGTAATCTTATATGTGTGTCCTAGGCTTGACACCTATATGCCAGTATGCAGTTTGGTTGGGTGAATCGGAATGGGTTCCCCCCTTTGGCGTGACTTCAACGATATACGTCTTGCTCTTACGGGCAATCGGTACGTGTGAGAGAGAATTCCATATACTCGACGTACGTGAATGAATTCCCTGTGATATACCTCCCGTGATGACTTCGGTAAAGCGATACGATGCGGGAGAACCGTTCGATATATGTCGAAGGTACTTGGCCAATGGAAGGCGAGAGTCATATCACTTAGGCTAACTGCGCCCTGCCGGACCAGTGCCCATCACGAAGTGACCCTCTAGTTACTGGACAAAATTTGGTCAATAACAATGCTCTGTGGTGATGTTGTGTGAATCATGCATGATTCTCTTATTAGTATCTTATGAGAATGTTTTTCTTGATCATGCCCAACGGGGAGCAAAGGATGAGTACCAATGGTATATCAAGTATGGTGATGCCTGCAGCATGAGGATATATGTGATCCTAGGTGCACGTGGTGTAAAGTGTACATGGAGAATTTTCTACAAGTGTGGGAATAGAAGCATAAGCATGAGGTACACATGAGTAGTAAAGGGGAACATGCAAATAGGGGGATATATAAGAAAATAAAACACCCATGTAAATAGAGTCTAGCCCTCAAAAGAAACATATAGTCCACAGTAGAGTCGCCACTGTGGCCATCCCCGATCCTCAAAGCGGGCGGGCAGAGTGAGGATCCTTGGTCCCGCGTGTCCCTCTCGGGAGCGCTTCGGGCGGCGTCATTGAGTGAGGTGAAAAATGTAGAGAGAAGGAGTCGCCAGCCTATTTTACTCAAAACAGACAAAAGAAAGGGAGCCATCCCTAAGGACAGCATCCAAAGACATACTGATGCATACGAAACCAAAATGATTCGAAAAGGGTCCGGAGGCTAAGTTATGAAATGGGAAGGTGTTAGGCACCCATTCCGCCCTTACAGTCTCTCATGGGGTTTTGCTATTTTCCTTTATTTTCCCCGTGATATGTGTGCTTGTGTATACATAGTGGAGATAGGAATCCTCGACTTGAATCATGGAAGAGATAAAGCGAGCAATCCGTAGGAAGGTTCAGAAAAATAATATTAGAAAATAGGTTTACGCGATTATCCTTGCGTTGATCGTTATAATGGAACGATAATGTTTGTGGAATAATACGCTACTAAGAACAAATATATGAATATATAAATATATGTAATCTAAGAGAGTTGAGTTTAGAGAAAGTAGAAAATGAGAGAAAAAAGTGAGAATATGACTCGAGTCTCAAGTTTTACCCCGAGACACCTACGTAGCCTATAGAGGCATCAAAGTGCACGTAGTTCGCATGCAAAACGAGGGGTGGGGTTTATCCCATAAATCCAATCGGGGGACTTCTCTCATTTGTGTGTGTATGTGTGTGTAAAAAAATGTTTTAGTTGTGAGATAAGTGTAAGAAAAGTGTGAGAACTCCCGTTTGGAATTTATGAGCAAACCCTCTTTTTCTTATATTTTGGGTTTTTTATTTGTATGAAAATAAGAGATGTGCAATAATACTAAATAAAAAGTATATTAGGATAGATGATAGAATAAAAATGGTAAGTAATAAAACAAGTTAATGCGAATTTATGAGAATTTAAGGAGAGAATTGAGAAAATTGGACCTTCTTGAAGATCTTGAGCTTGATCTTGAGTGTTGGGGAGCAACCCTTGCACTTGGATGATGATGGAGGGTAATGGATTCACCATGTTTGATGAAAAGAATGATGAAAAGTGAAGGTTGGAAAGGGATTTGGATGTGGAAATCACGCTGACTTCGAGAGAGGTTTTTTGGATTTTCTGAGAGTGATCTCTTTATGATATGGTCCCTGTGACACCCCGCCTAATAAAATACCGGGTGATCAGTCCTATACCAAATTAAAACTGGAATCCCAGTTGGATCATCCTTAGCATCACTGTCGAAAACTTTTTAAAACTTACTAAGCACCTAGTATTCCAAAAACTGGTGCCAAATTTTAACTTATTAATTAAACAAAACAGTACATGCGGAAATAAATATAAACCATACACACAATGAATAAAACTCAACTAAATAATTAATTAAACAATTTGCCGAATAAACCATCGACCACCAAAATGAAATCCAACACAAATGTCCAACACCTGTATAATTACATCTGAAAACTGTTACTGAGAAGTCTAGGCGATAAGCCCTAAATAAAACTGAAACTGATACATGATTCCTACTCTAGGAAGAAATGAACAATGCGTCTAATCCAAACTCCTGCTAGCATCCACATATGCCACAGCTCCGTGTCCCTGGAATAGAATATCAATCCTCGCGTCCCTATGGCTGGACACCTAAAAGGTTTTGAAAATAGTTTTATAGCAAGGGTTAGCACCCAAAACATTTTGAAAATATTTAGCAAGTGAATTAACTGCAGTCATTTAAAATGAATGAATGCACTTCATATTTAAGTTAGTGTCGCACTCCCTTGAGTACATTCTCACCCCTCTACTATTGTGCACACCTAACGGTTACCTTAACCCCACCTAGTTGTACTACCCCGTCCAACTAGTCCTGGTATAACCTCCCCTTGCCATACTACTCTAACCCGAGTATAATGATTCTTGAATTATAAGTTATCTCACAATTAACTTAATTAATTCCTTCTTAAATAGTAGCATATAACCGTGTCACACATTATATAAAGTAAATACATCAAACACTATATTATTACCCGCATATAATATTGAATACCATTATATACGTACATTTACTAAAACATCCACACATATAACATATGTATATCCATCCCTCCGAGTATACCCTCGCCGGGTGATTCCCTCTGAAGTGCCATCTCACTAGGTGTGCTCACATAACCTAGTTACCCAAGTTGGAATCGCTCACCAACCTGGCCCAAAACATAAACGAAGTGGAGGTGAACATATTCTTTCCCTGAAAGTGAAATAATCCCCTCACCCATATATCTGACGCTATGACCTGTGGATATACTCGCCCTACTCCTTAAGCTAGTGGATTCACCCATATCGTGCAACCTCCCTTGATAGCACTAGAGTATATAAATTAAATAAATATCTAGTCACTGATATTTAATCTCACACACAATTTTTACACGTATATATATACTATCACTACACCATATATATATAACATAAACCGTGGCTTTACCATATATTCAAAATCCCGTACAGTAGCCTGTAATTTCCTAAGTCTTTGGCCCGACTCAACTTAATTATTTTTCTCACTTAATAATTTATCATCTTCCTGAGTCTGTGGTCCTACTATAATATATTTAATTCACACTTCAATTAATATAATACTTTCCCCGAGTCTACAGTCCGACTCTAATTAAATTAATTAACACATCTATTAATTTACTACCGATCCGATTCTTTGGTACGACTCTCATTTAATTAATTTACACATTAATTAATAAATACCCTTCCCGAGTCTACAATCCGACTCTAAATTAATTAATTACAACACCAATTAATTTAATACTTTTTCGAGTCTACCTTCTAACTCTACTTTCATTAATTAACACCTCCATTAATTTAATAACTTGATGTCACCCAACCATTATCCCCGGACTCGCTCACTTTGCCCGTAACTTAATATTTTCCAAGTTTATGTTCCGACTCCAAATCAAATTACTCTCTCAATAATTAATTTAAATACTTTGGTGTCACTTAACCAACATACTCGGACTCGCTCACTTGGTCCATTATTACATTTCAAAATTTCATTCCCACATTATTCGCCCACAATGTGTCACACATTTATCTCCATCAAATTTCCCAATTATATTTACCTATAATTATCAACATACCCGGACTCGCCCACTTGGTCCATAATTAAATTGAATATGTTTCACCCAAAGTTCTCACTCTAGCTATTTACTTCTCTAAAATTTTCCACCAATTAAACTTATACCTGAAATAAAAAGAAACCAAGGCAAAGCATCAATTGCCCGACCTGCCAAGGTTTTCCCATCGTCGATCGATCGATGGCCCCCGATCGATCGATCAATCCTTTCGTGGCAGTTCTTCTCCCCCCCTGAATTCCATCATTAACGAAAATCCAAGGTTTGTAAACCTTTATTTCAACCTCTAATCGAGTCATCCCACCACATAAATATATTGGAATTTGATCTTATACATCATATATACTTTCTAGTATATGAATTTCTCAACTTATCACACAATTTTCGAAATGGGTTTTTCCATAAATTTCCATTCACTTTGTTCTAAAATTCCAAATTTCAGATTCAAAATCCACCATTTTATATTCCGGTTTCTCATTCAAATCAGATATCTATAATCAGAGATGTACAACATAACTAATTCTTACCTTAAATCTCATTCAATAGTTCCATGAACAAAACCCCCATTTTTGTACCCATTTATCCCCAAAACGAATTTTGATTTACACATCACTATGATATGAATTGATTATCATCAATTTAGAAATCACAACAGTTAACCACTTGCCTGAAATCGTTTGTAGGGTCTAATTCCGTTGGTGTAGAGAATGGTTGATGAAGAACACCCCAAATTAGCTCCTTAATTTGGCTCCAAAAGATTCCCCAATTGACTTCTTGATTAGCTTCCTCTAATCCTCTCCCAAACCCTAGGTTTTGGATTTTCTATCTGCCGTCCTTAGTCCCTCAATTAGGTTAAAAATACTAAATCCCATTTTTGTCCATGTGGGCCTAATTAGAAAGGCCCAACTCACCCCGTGTGGGCCCGACTATGCCCAAAAATACCCTGAGACCCAATTACCACCCCGGGTACTCTTTTCTTACTATCTCGAGCCATCCGGACTCAACCGCGCACTCAGAATTTCCATCCGAAATACTTTTTGACATATTCAAATTTCGACCTCAAAATGCGACACACATTAATTCGGACAATTAAACTTAAAGTCGCCAATTATAAATAATTCGGCTCACTCAAATAAATTCTCCAACTCATGAATTTAAGTTTCCCCAATTTAAATATTTATAACTCCCAAAATAATTAAATATTAAATCCTCAAAATTACGGAGTGTTACATACTCCCCCCCTTACAAAGGAATTTCGTCCTCGAAATTAAGATATTCCTAGTGCTCCAAGCTTCAAATATCACTCTATAGTCCTGTACCTCTAAGCTCGCTATATTTAGCTCTCTCGCTTCTAACCGTAAGTTATACAAGTATGCATTTAAATTAACCAGGGCGCCCATACACCCTATACTCGTGCTTAACTGCAAAAAATTTGCCTTAATTAACCTGGGTGCCCACACACCCTATCCCCGTGCTTTACCGCACGAAAGTTACCCGACTATGATAGTCGTAACCCATAATATAACTTTGAACCCGTAGTCATATCACACACACACACACACACACACACACACACACACACACACACACACACACACACATATATATATATATATATATATATATATATATATATATATATATATATATATATATATATACTTCCGGGGTACCCAACCCGTGGACTAACGATCAAACATCTCCCCACTTTCCAACGTTGCGCTAAGTTTCATGCGTGGGATGTCTCGCAAAGCGAAATCCAAACAAGGACCCCCCTGATACATTACTACCTAACATTGTCGGTCATCAATATCCGTTAGACCCTCAGTCCATAGCGCGTACCCCTAAATACTTGTCTCTTAACACAAAAGTATATACACCTACCCTCATGCTACCCAAAGACAACATAAAATACCGCGCCCCTACTAACACTAGTCTTTGCGCAAAATAATCCCCGAGCTATCTCTCCATGATCGAACATAAATTTAACATATATACACAAGACCTCACTATGTGTCTATCGCACCATACGAATACAACATATATACACACATATATAGGCTAGACACCCTCTCTGGTGATACCTAGTACCACTCATACCCTGGTGTCGCGAACACCAGCTTACCCCCACTATTTACAATAATTCAAATCCGCTTCTATCCAGTCGATACTTGGGTAAATCATCAACCCTACTCCCAAAATTCTCGAAATTAGTAACCCCCCGCATAATTCAAACCTTCTCCCAGTGTATACCCCCACTCTCTCGTGGATAACACCAAAGAACTCCGCTACCCCACGGAAAATATATACATATATATAATATGGTTGCTATAGCCAGCGTACCCACTAAATTCGACTTACCCGCGAACTCTAGTGAAAATAATTCTTATATTGTGACACCCTCAATGTCACACAAAGTATACCCCATTCCCATAGGATAAAAATAATTACCTCTATACTCCATCTGCAATGGCTGATCCTCGGGGTCCGGAGCAGTTTCCCCTTGCCCGAATTCACCCATGACTTGTTGTAGTGGTTGTACATCCAGGACCTCATCCTGTAGTTGACCCCTTCCTAGTTGAGGACAATCTATTTTCACGTGTCCCGCTTCCCCACAAACGAAATACCTCCTAATAAATTCACCATGCCACTGATCCCTTCCTTGTTGTCCTTGTCAGAAGTCTTGGCCATCCTGTCGATAGAATCTAGACCTAAATCGCTTGGCCTGATTCCCCTGCCAGAAATCCTGCCCCTGATGTCCCCCTGTCTGCTGCTGAGATACTCCAATGGTACTGTTCCCTCCCGCTTCATCCGATTGGCTGGTTTCCACTCCCCTCTTGCTTCCTTTTACGTGTAAGAGATATTCCTGACAGTGCAGGAGTGATGCGTTAAGGACATCTGTATAAGATACTAACGCGGGATTTCCAATCAAATGTTGTCTGATCCTCCAGACTAACCCATCCATGAACTTTGACTTCTTTCTTTCTTCACTGCGTACCTCATCCGGTACAAAACTTGCCAAATGAGTGAATTCTTCCTCGTAATCGGCCACTGAACGGTCCCCTTGAGTTACCTCTCTTAATTTTCTCCTCATTTCGGTCTCAGCTGCTGGAGGAAAATACTTGCCGTCGAACCGCACCCAAAACTCGATAATAGTCAATGTATCCCTTTCCTCAACTGTGGTGATCTACTCCCACCACTATAGCGCTGATCCCACTAACCTAAAAGTGGCTAGCGTTTGCTTTTGCACCTCATTGCAATCTACCATGCGTAGGTGACGCTGGATATCTCTCTTCCACTGACATGCCAATACCATATCTGAACCCCCTCGAATCTCTGGTGGATGGCCCTTTTGAAAGACCTCTCGTACTTGCTGCCACCCCGACGGCCTCAGGTGGGTCTGAACATCCGGTGCCACTAACACTTGTGGCTGATCTTGTGGAAAGTACCTTTCCATAGAGATCATTGTTGCTTCAACGGCCTGCACCACTAATTCAGCTACCTGTGCTGCCGAAATCATCCCTGGAAGTTTCTGCGGTAACGCTTGCTCCCGATGAGCCTCTCTAGTCTCATCTCCCCCTACTGCCCTAGCTACTCTCTCTCTCCTGGGCGGCATCTAAAATGAGAATCAAATCGTATGAGTTCACCCTCAAATAAAATAAATGGCAAAAGAACGTAAATGCGCATATGTATAAGAATACAACAATCCTATGATAGGGATCTATATCAAAGATTGCTAAGTCGAAATATGAAAAGCCGCACAGATCCTAAGGACACTAGAATTTGATGCTCTGATACCATCTGTGACACCCCGCCTAATAAAATATCGGGTGATCAGTCCTATACCAAATTAAAACAGAAATCCCAGTTGGATCATCCTTAGCATCACTGTCGAAAACTTTTTGAAACTTACTAACCACATAGTATTCCAAAAACTCGTGCCAAATTTTAACTTGTTAATTAAACAAAACAGGACATGTGGAAATAAATATAAACCATACACACAACTGAATAAAATTTAACTGAATAATTAATTAAACAATATGCCGAATAAACCATCGGCCACCAAAGTGAAATCCAACACAAACATCCAACACCTGAATAATTACATCTGAAAAACTGTTGCTGAGAAGTCTGGGCGACAAGCCCTAAATAAAACTGAAACTGATACATGATTCCTACTCTAGGAAGAAATGAACAATGCGTCTAATCCAAACTCCTTCTAGCATCCACATATGCCGCAACTTCGTGTCCCTGAATAGAATATCAATCATGGCGTCCCTATGGTTGGACGCCTAAAAGGTTTTGAAAATAGTTTTATAGCAAGGGTTAGAACCCAAAATATTTTGAAAATATTTAGCAAGTGAATTAACTGCAGTCATTTAAAATGCATGAATGCGCTTCATACTTAAGTTAATGTCGCACTCCCTTGAGGACATTCTCACCCCTCTACTATTGTGCACACCTAACGGTTACCTTAACCCCACCTAGCTGTACTACCCCGTCCAACTAGTCCTGGTATAACCTCCCCGTACCATACTACTCTAACTCAGGTATAATGATTCTTGAATTATAAGTTATCTCACAATTAACTTAATTAATTCCTTCTTAAATAGTAGCATATAACCGCGTCACAAGTTATATAAAGTAAATACATCACAGACTATATTATTACCCGCATATAATATTGAATACCATTATATACGTACCTTTACTAAAACATCCACACATATAACATCCCTTCGAGTATACCCTCGCCGGGTGATTCCCTCTGAAGTACCATCTCACTAGGTGTGCTCACATAACCTAGTTACCCAAGTTGGAATCGCTCACCAACCTGGTCCAAAACATAAACGAAGTGGAGGCGGTCATATTCCTTCCCTGGAAGTGAGATAATCCCCTCACCCATATACCGGACTCTATAACCTGGGGATATACTCACCCTACTCCTCAAGCTAGAGGATTCACCCACATCGCGCAACCTCCCTTGATAGCACAAGAGTATATAAATGAAATAAATATCTAGTCACTGATATTTAATATCACACACAATTTATACACGTATATATATACTATCACTACACCGTATATATATAATATACACCCCGGCTTTACCATGTACTCAAAATCCCGTACACTAGCCTGTAATTTTGTAACACCCCGTCCACCCGGGGAGAGCGAACGGAGCGCTAATGCGATAAAATAGATCCAAATCCACAAGTAACAAGGTATAGAGCATCTAAATAAAACCATAATAATATAAATCCACTAATCTCAATCTCTTCAATTACAACAAGTCTCTCGAATTAAAATTACAACTAACTCGAATAAAAATACAAATCTCCAAAGCTCTATACATCAAAATAATATAAATCTTTCCCAAACAGTCCTCGCTAAAATCAATCTCCATAGCGCCCCAAAATCCGCGCTAACCTGCCACTAAAAGAAAATATGGGGAAGTACACAATACGACAAGAAAGATGCTCAAAAAATATATGTTAGCGATGAATAAAACGTAACAACACGAGTACGAATCTTCAAATCAAAATGTAAATCTCAAAGCATTTATCAATTTAATTTCTCAACAACACATCAATGGGTCACCAGGCCTCACCACATCCGTATATGCTTTATCAAGCCATAGCCCGGGAAACAGGAATTTTGGCGGGTGCCCAACATCCGTGCCATATTAAAATCTCATGACAACGTGCTCATAAACAATATAATGATACCACATGAATCAAAATAATTTCAATAATTATTTTCCAGATTTCAATGAATTTATCAATTCAAATATGAGTTTAATTAAACAAGAATTCAAAGAGAATGACACTCGTGAGATTTAAGGAGCATATTGTGTAAAACCCCATACCTCAAGCCATGATGAGAAACCAACGATCACATCCTCAAGATCAACACAAAAGATCTACAAAAGCTCCTCCAAGAACCTCCAACAAAATATCCCCAAGAACACCTCTAATCTAAGGTTGGAACTCACATATCTCAAGGGCCAATGTGTATATAAAAAGAAGAGGAATATAAAATATATTTGCTGCCAAAATTTGTGCTAAAAGTATGTTAAAAGGGTTGCCCATGACTCCTTTTATAATGCAAAGAAATGAAGAGTTGGAATACAAAAGACTCCTTTAAATAAGGCAAAGAAATGAAGAGTTGGAAGTCAAAACAACTCCAAGAGTTAAAAAATAATTAAAAATCATTTAAAAATCCGTTTTAACTCCGTTTTCGAAACAGTTTGAAATTCTCACCTCAAAAAATAATAACCAACATATTTGAGCAATAAAAATAATTTTACCAATAACTTTATTTTTCTCCATTTTCCAAAAATTAATTAAAATAGCCCAAAATTACGCAGGTTGTTACACTTCCCCACAAACAATGGAATTTCGCCCTCGAAATTCGTCGAATGCCTAACTCTCAAAATCGGGCTAACAATCTTCAAAAATAATTTCGTCTCCAAAAATAAATTCCTCACATCTAATTTAGATGCCTATCATGAATATCACCTAAAATTTTCAATCTTCAAAAATTGCTAACCACGCAATGAACCCAAAACACTAGCTCCGAGGGTTGCCGTATACATAAGCTCTGATACCATTTGTAACACCCCGTCCGCCCGGGGAGAGAGAACGGAGCGCTAATGCGATAAAATAAATCCAAATCCACAAGTAACAAGGTATAGAGCATCTAAATAAAACCATAATAATATAAGTCCACTAATCTCAATCTCTTCAATTACAACAAGTCTCTCGAATTAAAATTATAACTAACTCGAATAAAAATACAAATCTCCAAAGATCTATACATCAAAATAATAAAAATCTTTCCCAAATAGTCCTCGCAAAAATCAATCTCCATAGCGCCTCAAAATCCGCGCTAACCTGCCACTAAAAGAAAATATGGGGAAGTACACAATACGACAAGAAAGATGCTCAAAAAATATATGTTAACGATGAATAAAACGTAACAACACGAGTACGAATCTTCAAATCAAAATGCAAATCTCAAAGAATTTATCAATATAATTTCTCAACAACACATCAATGGGTCACCAGGCCTCACCACATCCGTATATGCTTTATCAAGCCATAGCCCGGGAAACAGAAATTTTGGCGGGTGCCCAACATCCGTGACATATTAAAATCTCATGACAACGTGCTCATAAATAATATACTGATACCACATGAATCAAAATAATTTCAACAATTATTTTCCAGATTTCAATGAATTTATCAATTCAAATATGAGTTCAATTAAACAAGAATTCAAAGAGAATGACACTCGCGAGATTTAAGGAGCATATTGTGTAAAACCCCATACCTCAAGCCATGATGAGAAATCAACGATCACATCCTCAAGATCAACACAAAAGATCTACAAAAGCTCCTCCAAGAACCTCCAACAAAATATCCCCAAGAACACCTCTAATCTAAGGTTGGAACTCACAAATCTCAAGGGCCAATGTGTATATAAAAAGAAGAGGAATATAAAATATATTTGCTGCCAAAATTTGTGCTAAAACTATGGTAAAGGGGTTGCCCACGACTCCTTTTATAATGCAAAGAAATGAAGAGTTGGAATCCAAAAGACTCCTTTAAATAAGGCAAAGAAATGAAGAGTTGGAAGTCAAAACAACTCCAAGAGTTAAAAAATATTTAAAAATCATTTAAAAATCCGTTTTAACTCCGTTTTCGAAACAGTTTGAAATTCTCGCCTTAAAAAATAATAACCAACATATTTGAGCAATAAAAATAATTTTACCAATAACTTTATTTTCCTCCATTTTCCAGAAATTAATTAAAATAGCCCAAAATTACTCAGGTTGTTACACTTCCCCACAAACAATGGAATTTCGCCCTCCAAATTCGTCGAATGCCTAACTCTCAAAATCAGGCTAACAATCTTCAAAAATAATTTCGTCTCCAAAAATAAATTCCTCACATCTAATTTAGATGCCTATCATGAATGTCACCTAAAATTTTCTATCTCCAAAAATTGCTAACCACGCAATGAACCCAAAACACTAGCTCCGAGGGTTGCCGTATACCTAAGCTCTGATACCATTTGTAACACCCCATCCGCCCGGGGAGAGCGAACGGAGTGCTAATGCGATAAAATAAATCCAAATCCACAAGTAACAAGGTATAGAGCATCTAAATAAAACCATAATAATATAAATCCACTAATCTCAATCTCTTCAATTACAACAAGTCTCTCGAATTAAAATTACAACTAACTCGAATAAAAATACAAATCTCCAAAGCTCTATACATCAAAATCATACAAATCTCTTCTAAACTGTCCTCGCTAAAATCAATCTCCATAGCACCCCAAAATCCGTGCTAACCTGCCACTAAAAGAAAATATGGGGAAGTACACAATACGACAAGAAAGATGCTCAAAAAATATATGTTAGCGATGAATAAAACGTAACAACACGAGTACGAATCTTCAAATCAAAATGCAAATCTCAAAGCATTTATCAATATAATTTCTCAACAACACATCAATGGGTCACCGGGCCTCACCACATCCGTATATGCTTTATCAAGCCATAGCCCGGGAAACAGGAATTTTGGCGGGTGCCCAACATCCGTGCCATATTAAAATCTCATGACAACGTGCTCATAAATAATATAATGATACCACATGAATCAAAATAATTTCAACAATTATTTTCCATATTTCAATGAATTTATCAATTCAAATATGAGTTCAATTAAACAAGAATTCAAAGAGAATGACACTCGCGAGATTTAAGGAGCATATTGTGTAAAACCCCATACCTCAAGCCATGATGAGAAACCAACGATCACATCCTCAAGATCAACACAAAAGATATACAAAAGCTCCTCCAAGAACCTCCAACAAAATATCCCCAAGAACAACTCTAATCTAAGGTTGGAACTCACAAATCTCAAGGGCCAATGTGTATATAAAAAGAAGAGGAATATAAAATATATTTGCTGCCAAAATTTGTGCTAAAAGTATGTTAAAAGGTTTGCCCACGACTCCTTTTATAATGCAAAGAAATGAAGAGTTGGAATCCAAAAGACTCCTTTAAATAAGGCAAAGAAATGAAGAGTTGGAAGTCAAAACAACTCCAAGAGTTAAAAAATATTTAAAAATCATTTAAAAATCCGTTTTAACTCCGTTTTCGAAACAGTTTGAAATTCTCGCCTTAAAAAATAATAACCAACATATTTGAGCAATAAAAATAATTTTACCAATAACTTTATTTTCCTCCATTTTCCAGAAATTAATTAAAATAGCCCAAAATTACTCAGGTTGTTACACTTCCCCACAAACAATGGAATTTCGCCCTCCAAATTCGTCGAATGCCTAACTCTCAAAATCAGGCTAACAATCTTCAAAAATAATTTCGTCTCCAAAAATAAATTCCTCACATCTAATTTAGATGCCTATCATGAATGTCACCTAAAATTTTCTATCTCCAAAAATTGCTAACCACGCAATGAACCCAAAACACTAGCTCCGAGGGTTCCCGTATACCTAAGCTCTGATACCATTTGTAACACCCCATCCGCCCGGGGAGAGCGAACGGAGTGCTAATGCGATAAAATAAATCCAAATCCACAAGTAACAAGGTATAGAGCATCTAAATAAAACCATAATAATATAAATCCACTAATCTCAATCTCTTCAATTACAACAAGTCTCTCGAATTAAAATTACAACTAACTCGAATAAAAATACAAATCTCCAAAGCTCTATACATCAAAATCATACAAATCTCTTCTAAACTGTCCTCGCTAAAATCAATCTCCATAGCACCCCAAAATCCGTGCTAACCTGCCACTAAAAGAAAATATGGGGAAGTACACAATACGACAAGAAAGATGCTCAAAAAATATATGTTAGCGATGAATAAAACGTAACAACACGAGTACGAATCTTCAAATCAAAATGCAAATCTCAAAGCATTTATCAATATAATTTCTCAACAACACATCAATGGGTCACCGGGCCTCACCACATCCGTATATGCTTTATCAAGCCATAGCCCGGGAAACAGGAATTTTGGCGGGTGCCCAACATCCGTGCCATATTAAAATCTCATGACAACGTGCTCATAAATAATATAATGATACCACATGAATCAAAATAATTTCAACAATTATTTTCCATATTTCAATGAATTTATCAATTCAAATATGAGTTCAATTAAACAAGAATTCAAAGAGAATGACACTCGCGAGATTTAAGGAGCATATTGTGTAAAACCCCATACCTCAAGCCATGATGAGAAACCAACGATCACATCCTCAAGATCAACACAAAAGATATACAAAAGCTCCTCCAAGAACCTCCAACAAAATATCCCCAAGAACAACTCTAATCTAAGGTTGGAACTCACAAATCTCAAGGGCCAATGTGTATATAAAAAGAAGAGGAATATAAAATATATTTGCTGCCAAAATTTGTGCTAAAAGTATGTTAAAAGGTTTGCCCACGACTCCTTTTATAATGCAAAGAAATGAAGAGTTGGAATCCAAAAGACTCCTTTAAATAAGGCAAAGAAATGAAGAGTTGGAAGTCAAAACAACTCCAAGAGTTAAAAAATATTTAAAAATCATTTAAAAATCCGTTTTAACTCCGTTTTCGAAACAGTTTGAAATTCTCGCCTTAAAAAATAATAACCAACATATTTGAGCAATAAAAATAATTTTACCAATAACTTTATTTCCCTCAATTTTCCAGAAATTAATTAAAATAGCCCAAAATTACGCAGGTTGTTACACTTCCCCACTAACAATGGAATTTCGCCCTCGAAATTCGTCGAATGCCTAACTCTCAAAATCAGGCTAACAATCTTCAAAAATAATTTCGTCTCCAAAAATAAATTTCTCACATCTAATTTAGATGCCTATCATGAATATCACCTAAAATTTTCTATCTCCAAAAATTGCTAACCACGCAATGAACCCAAAACACTAGCTCCGAGGGTTGCCATATACCTAAGCTCTGATACCATTTGTAACACTCCGTCCGCCCGGGGAGAGCGAACGGAGCGCTAATCCGATAAAATAAATCTAAATCCACAAGTAACAAGGTATAGAGCATCTAAATAAAACGATAATTATATAAATCCACTAATCTCAATCTCTTCAATTACAACAAGTCTCTCGAATTAAAATTATAACTAACTCGAATAAAAATACAAATCTCCAAAGCTCTATACATCAAAATAATACAAATCTTTCCCAAACAGTCCTCGCCAAAATCAATCTCCATAGCGCCCCAAAATCCGCGCTAACCTGCCACTAAAAGAAAATTTGGGGAAGTACACAATACGACACGAAAGATGCTGAAAAAATATATGTTAGCGATGAATAAAACGTAACAACACGAGTACGAATCTTCAAATAAAATTACAAATCTCAAAGCATTTATCAATATAATTTCTCAACAACACATCAATGGGTCACCAGGCCTCACCACATCCGTATATGCTTTATCAAGCCATTGCCCGGGAAACAGGAATTTTGGCGAGTGCCCAACATCCGTGCCATATTAAAATCTCATGACAACGTGCTCATCAACAATATAATGATACCACATGAATCAAAATAATTTCAACAATTATTTTCCACATTTCAATGAATTTATCAATTCAAATATGAGTTCAATTAAACAAGAATTCAAAGAGAATGACACTCGCGAGATTTAAGGAGCATATTGTGTAAAACCTCATACCTCAAGCCATGATGAGAAACCAACGATCACATCCTTAAGATCAACACAAAAGATCTAAAAAAGCTCCTCCAAGAACCTCCAACAAAATATCCCCAAGAACACCTCTAATCTAAGGTTGGAACTCACAAATCTCAAGGGCCAATGTGTATATAAAAAGAAGAGGAATACAAATTATATTTGCTGCCAATATTTGTGCTAAAAGTATGTTAATAGGGTTGCCCATGACTCCTTTTATAATGCAAAGAAATGAAGAGTTGGAATCCAAAAGACTCCTTTAAATAAGGCAAAGAAATGAAGAGTTGGAAGTCAAAATAACTCCAAGAGTTAAAAAACATTTAAAAATCATTTAAAAATCCGTTTTAACTCCGTTTTCGAAACAGTTTGAAATTCTCGCCTTAAAAAATAATAACCAACATATTTGAGCAATAAAAATAATTTTACCAATAACTTTATTTTCCTCCATTTTCCAGAAATTAATTAAAATAGCTCAAAATTACGCAGGTTGTTACAAATTTCCTGAGTCTGTGGCCCGCCTCAACTTAATTACTTTTCTCACTTTATAATTTATCATCTTCCGAGTCTATGATCCGACTCTAATATATTTAATTCCCACTTCAATTAATATAATACTTTCCCCGAGTCTACAGTCCGACTCTAATTAAATTAATTAACACACCCATTAATTTAATACCTCCACGAGTCTATCGTCCGACTCTAATTAAATTAATTAAGACATCTATTAATTTACTACCGATCCGAGTTTGTGGTACGACTCTCATTTAATTAATTTACACATTAATTAATAAATACCCTTCTCGAGTCTACAATCCGACTCTAAATTAATTAATTACAACATCAATTAATTTAATACTTTTCCAAGTCTACCTTCCGACTCTACTTTCATTAATTAACACATATATTAATTTAATAACCTGATGTCACCCAACCATTATATCCGGACTCGCTCACTTGTCCCGTAACTTAATATTTCTTGAGTCTATGTTCCGACTCCAAATTAATTTACTCTCTCAATAATTAATTTAAATACTTTGGTGTCACTTAACCAACATACCCGGACTCGCTCACTTGGTCCGTTATTACATCTCAAAATTTCATTCCCACATTATTCGCCCACAATGTGTCACACATTTATCTCCATAAAATTTCCCAATTATATTTACCTATAATTATCAACATACCCGGACTCGCCCACTTGGTCCATAATTAAATTGAATATGTTTCACCCAAAGTTCTCACTCTAGCTATTTACTTCTCTAAAAAATTTCACCAATTAAACTTATACCCAAAATAAAAAGAAACCAAGGCAAAGCATCAACTGCCCGACCTGCTAAGGTTTTCCCATCGTCGATCGATCGATGGCCCCTGATCAATCGATCGATCCTTTTGTGGTAGTTCTTCTTCCCCCTTGAATTCCACCATTAACGAAAATTCAAGGTTTGTAAACCTTTAATTCAACCTCTAATCGAGTCATCCCACCACATCAACATATTGAAATTTGATCTTATACGTCATATACACTTTCTAGTATATGAATTTCTCAACATATCACACAATTTTCGAAATGGGTTTTTTCATAAATTTCCATTAACTTTGTTCTAAAATTCCAAATTCCAGATTCAAAATCCACCATTTTATATTCCGATTTCTCATTCAAATCTATACTTAGAGATGTACAACATAACTAATTTATACTTTGAATCTCATTCAATAGCTCCATGAACAAAAATCCCATTTTTGTACCCATTTATCCCCAAAACGAATTTTGATTTACACATCACTATGATATGAATTGATTATCATCAATTTAGAAATCACAACAGTTAACCACTTACCTTAAATCGTTCGTAGGGTGTGATTCCGTTGGTGTAGAGAATGGTTGATGAAGAACACCCGAAATTAGCCCCTTAATTTTGCTCCAAAAGATCCCCCAATTGACTTCTTGATTAGCTTCCTTTAATCCTCTCCCAAACCCTAGGTTTTGGATTTTCTATCTGTCGTTCTTAGTCCCTCATTTAGGTTAAAAATACTAAATCCCGTTTTTGGCCATGTGGACCTAATTAGAAAGGCCCAACTCACCCCGTGTGGGCCCGGCTATGCCCAAAAATACCCCGAGACCCAATTACAACCCCCGGGTACTCTTTTTTGACTATCTCAACCCATCCGAAATACTTTTTGACATATCCAAATTTCGACCTTAAAATGCGACACACATTAATTCGGATAATTAAACTTAAAGTCGCCAATTATAAATAATTGGGCTCTCTCAAATAAATTCTCCAACTCCTGAATTTAAGTTTCCCCAATTTAAATATTTATAAATCCCAAAATAATTAATTATTAAATCCTCAAAATTACGGGGTGTTACAGGCCCTTCTTGCAATGAGGCCAAGGCCTAATTTCTATAGGCCCAGGGAATTGTCGATCTGCATAGCCCTGGTCTTACCAATTGGCAGGTGTGTTTAGGCACACTGCCGATAGGCAGGGTCTGGGACCTGCCGTTTGGCGGTGTCTTTCAGGCCTTTTTGAAAAATTGGTCGCAGAGCGCAAGCCGTTGATTCGAATTGTGCACGAGGTAGACCATTGGAAAGGTAATTTAGAGACCTTCGAAAGTTCTTTGGATGGATGCCGAGTTCAGGAGTTGATTTTGGGTCAAATGTGGCTCGGAAGCGCTCGTCGCTCCATTGGACGGAGAATCATCAGACGCAAACAGATCGTTCGTCCACATGGTAAGTCCGAATCGCGCACGGGGCAGACCGTTGGAAAGTTTAGGACATTTACTTTGACATTCCAAAGAGTTTGATTCGGTTCTTGGAGTTGAATTTAGTCAACCGAGCCCTGGAAGCATTCGGTGACCTCTCAGAGTTAAACAGATCGTTCGTCCGTACCGTAACTCAGAATTGCACACGGGATCGACCGTTAGAAAGGGGATTCAGTTCTCTTTGAAGATTCATTCAGTCTTGATCAAGTTAAAGAGTTAACTTAGGTCAAACAAAGCTCGGGAGCGTCTGGTGGCCTCCTAATCGAGTTTCGGGGGAAAACGGGTCGTTCATCCGCATGGTAAGTCAGAATCGCACACGGGACGGACCGTTAGAAAGGGGTTTTAGTGCCTTTTGAAGATTCATTCAGTCTCAGTCGAGATGAAGACTTTGACTTTTGGTCAAACGGAACTTGGGCGTGCCCGATGGCTTCTAGGTCAGTACTCGGGTTATGACCTGGATTTATAGTGATGAAGGGAGGTGCTAAGGACCTAAGGAGAGTTTAAGGGGTAGAAGAATGGCGTATCTATAGTGGGCAACTTAGGACTTGATATGGAAGTTCTTTGTGATAAGAACCTTCTCATTTATGCCTAAGAGGTTAATAGTTTGGGTTATAAAAGGGGAGGATCGTAAGGTGGATATTTACACCAGAAACTCGTCAGATTTCTAAGTCTCTCTCTCTCTCTCTCTCTAGCTTGGGTTCCCATGGGGAAAAATCTTTTGCCCCATATTGTTCCCACCCCTTTCTAACACTCTCATGCCGTTTTTCACCATTAAAAGCCACACCCCAAGATCCCAAACACTTGCAGAAATCCTAAGAGAACTTGTTAAGTGAAGAAGATGATGTTCTTGGTATGTTTGTTGGGTGTTTAAAGGGGGTATTCTTGATGATAAAGAGTGTTGTCCATGAAGATGAGTTGTAGCTTCTTTTCAGCACCATTGGAGTAAGCTAGAGGAAGCTTTTGGTAGCCCCTAGAGGCCACATTTAGAGGTGGGGTTGCTCCTCATAATCACTATTTCTACAGCCCTTTTGGAGACTTTAGAGGTGGGAATACTAACCTTTATTTAGGTTTAAAGATGTGTAAATTTTCAGCTAGTTTATTTTCATATAATAGGTTTAATATATTTAAGATGTATGTTAGTTTGCATCCATGGATTAACTAGTTGCATTCTATGATTTTATGTGTAAATGAGTTTCAAAAAAGATGATTTAAAGTGGATTTTGAAAATGAATAAATTTTAGAATATATATCTTCAACATTTTATGAAACAAAATGGGTTTGAATGATCTTTTAAAGATAAATAATGTGATTTTATCCAAAGAAATGCATTAGGCTTGTTTAAGCCATCTTATAAAATTAAAATGTGATTTTCTGCTCGAATAATGAAGATAAATGTAAAAAGAAAACTTTCACTTTAATAGATATTTAAAGTGTGTGAAGCTCACGTAGAAATTAAAATGGGTTTAATGTGTAAATGTGTGAAAAGTCAGAATTTTCCATAAGTAGTGGGTAAATATTAATAAATAAAAGTTAGAGGTTTGAAATCTGTAAATATATTAAAGGTATTATGTTATATATTACAGGTGTTAAAGTAGCAAGAAAGAATGTTGGGTTAATTGTGATATTGAACAAGTGTTGAAAATGGCTAAAAGTGTTTAAGTGTTAAGTTGAAAACTTATTAACCATTTTTGAAAAATAATACTTGTTAACGGGCTAAGTTGAATGTTTGGCAATAAAATGGTAAATTGGTAAATTTACTTAAAGTGGAATATTTTTACGAAATAAAAATGTGTTAAGGAATGGTGTTATATTAAGACAAATGAAACTGTATAAGTTCTTGAACGTAAATAGTTTTTGTGTAAAATCAATGATTAAGTGTGAAATAAAAGAACTTGAAAGAAAGAAACAATATTCAAAGTGTGACACGGGTAAAGGAGGCGATAAAGTCCAGAGTTTTGGATTCGGAAGGTAAAAAGGTGAAAACTAGGAAAGTAATGTGGACATTTGTAAAATGTTAAACACATAAAAGGAACTCACACTACAAGAAAAAGTGTTTTTCACGACATATGTTTTACGACACTTTATAAAACTATGTCGTGAAAAGTAGATAAAGACGACACTTTATAAAAATATATCATGGAAAATAGATAACCACGACATAATTTTGAAACGTGTCATAAATAATTCAATTATAATTAAGAACACGACATATAAAATATATATGTCGTGCTTTTTATTAAGGACCACACATTATTGGGTGTCCTAAATATATTTCTCGTAAGAAAAAAAAAATTGCCGCAAATTTTGGCGCTAGAAATTTTAGTTGCTTGTCAAAAAAAAAAGAAAAAAAAATATATTTTGGATAATACCCCAGAAAACTCCACGATTCCCTAAAAAAACTCCCATAATCGCCAGCCATAAAAACCTCCATCGACGAAGACCCTCCCTAAAAAAAACTCCCATAATTTGCGGGTTACAACTCCACCTTCGGACGAATGAAACCTCCATTGACAAAGCCGCTCCTCCATTGAAACAAAGCTGTACCTCCATTAATATAAGGTAATCTTCCTCTGTTGCAAGATTTCCCTACTTTTTATTTCTTATTTGTTTAAATTCACTCTACTCCTCTTGGGTCGCACAGGGAAACTGGTGTCAAATTGGGTTTGGGGGAGTAAGCTGGTTGTGTGCGTGAGTATTTTTGGTTGGATGGAAGCAAGCAAACACAATTTCAGGTTTTATTTTTGGTTTTGTCGTAAGAGAGAAACTCCTATTTTGGGGGTAAACAAATGGTGTTATCTGGGTTTTGATTTGGAGGTAAACAAATGGTGTGAATTTCATTTTTTTTCTATTCGGGGGTGGGGTGGAGGTTAAATGAGAAGGGTTTTCAACTTGTCTTTTTCTAAAAACCAGTCAAAACACTCATCTCTAGACAGTCTTAGAGCCTATATATATATATATATATATATATATATATATATATATATATATATATATATATATAGCCTTAAAAAAATATGTTTTGCCTTGAATGAATTACACAATAGTTATTCTCGATCTTGAGTGTTTATATGTCAATACAAGAGTGTTTTTTTTATTGTAAAAGACCAAATCAATTTATTAATTTATATTAATTTATATTAATTTATATTTATATCTATGTTTAGATCAGAAGAGTGGGATGGATTACTTATTGGAGGAGTGTGGGGAATTGGGTTTGAGTGTGGGAAGTGTGCTTTGGGTATTAAACAAAGTGAAGCAGAATACATTTTGGTGCTCTTTATTTAGATTGCTAAAGAACAATTTTGAAACAATAAAATTTGGACCAAAAATTGTGTCCACTAATTCAAAAGTGTGTATATACTTCCAAAATAGCTATTTGGCCCAAAAAATTGATTCACACATTCAAAAATTTTCATCTTTTTATTAATAACTTTTTTTCTTTGAATATATATATATATATATATATATATATATATATAAAAGAAGTTTTCTGTATATTAATAGCACGATTTTCTTACACTCTCCTGATGTGGACACAAGACTAAAAGCTAAAAGTAAAAAATGTTCATTTATGTCAAAGTGGCTTTGGCATTAAAATATTTCATCAATCCCACACTTATTTTAATAATAAAATATATATTCACAAATTAATAACTAAGTCAACAGGCCATAAAGATGACAGAGATATGCATAAATACAAGTGACAATGTCTTGAACTCGACTTCTTAGGTACACACAATTCTTTTCATTCACAACGATTTTCTTGTGCAATCATTAATAGCTACATAACGACCATGTACTTTATTCCAATCTCATGAAAACTCTAGAGAAATTATGCCGACTTCGATTTGGTATTGATTGATTGGGTTCTAATATGGGTTGATATGGTTTTTATTTGGTATTTATTTGGGTTTTAGATCTGGTTTGAAATGGAATGGGTTTATTGTTGTTGGGTTTAAGATTTAATTTTCTGGGTTATTTGTGTTTTGATTTAGGGGTGGGTTCGGTCTTTCTGACAAGGTTATTGAGGTTGGGTGGGGAGGGCAGAGGACTTGTTGGTGGGTTTTTCTTCTGCCCCTACGTGGCAAGTGGTGGAAAGGGAGGGAGTGAATTCCGATTGGCCGGAGGAGGTTGGGTGGGGAGGGCAGAGGCGATGGCGGAATTGGGGATGGGTGAGTAGGGTGGGGTTGTCGGGGAGAGGAAGGGAGGGGGGGGGGGGGAGATCTGGGAGGGGAGGGGAGGGTCTTTTGTTTTTATGAATATTTTATTTGATTAATTTTATTTCAAGAGATTTTTAAAAATTTTAATTCATTTAGTCATTTTATTTAAAAAATAATACGTGACAAATAGTATTAAAGAGGTGGGTGTGGATGTGGATGGTGCGTGTGGAATTTTACCTGATTGGTAATTAGAAGTTGATTTTGATGGACATTGCTTATAAATCATTTTCGATGGAGAATGCAAAAAAAAAGGATAACATCAATTTTTAATCCTTTATTTAGTGAGTTGCTAAAGTTTGAAATCAAAAATTTCAGATTTCCCCCCTTTTATTATTAGGTTGTTTGAATCATTAAAAATATTAAGCCCACGTATAATGTTTGGAAGCCTTTAACATTTAATATGAAATATGATAAAGAGTGGAGGGGAAGATATGTTTAATAATTTAATTGTTGGTTAATGGTTCATTACTTTTAATTTTGTTGCTGGAGGTGACTTCTTTAATTATACAATCAATTTCAACAATCTTTAACTTTTGATCAAATTATTAGAGATGATATGCAACAATAAAAAATAACTTAGAACAATTGAAATGATTGGGAGATAGAAGTCAAATTTGGTTATAGAACACCAATGCTTGGGATGGGCGTGGGCGAAAGCAAATCGGGTGAGAATGGTTAATTTAATTATTGGTGTTGATTATTCGGGATCAGTAATTTAATTTCTTTGTTGCTTTGGACTAAATTTTTATTGGTCTAATTGTTGTTGTTGATTATTTGGGATCAAATAAACAAATGTAATCACCCAAACTATTTTTAACGTATGCACACAAGATGTTCAGTAAAATGCCGCAATAAAAAATATTGGTAACTCACAACCCACTCCAATATCCTTTCCATTTAGAACTCAAAACTAATGGAACATACTAATAACTATACTATTTAAATTATAGTACTTTGAAATTGTAATGTTATGGTTACTTCTCAAACTTTCGATATTTTTGGTCAAATAAAGGGAAGGTGTAATGTCCTTTTTTTAGTTGTTGGCTATTTTTTGTAGGTTGAAATTCTTTCTGGTTATTTATGTAGATGGTATCAAGATATTGGATCTTTCGGATGGTTTGAAATGAAAATGAAATAAAAATTGATCTTGCTTATTATTGGCTCTTAGTTCCTGGAAATCAAATTTTGTGCATCCTAAACAACTTTTTCACTCTTTGACATTGGATATATAGCGTGAAATCTGGCAACTTGTGTGGTATTCTTCTTTTCTTTCTTAACTGGGCTATGTGAGTTTTATTTATTTTATCGACATTTGGGTTAATTGTTTTTTTGGAGGAAAACTCTTTACTACTAAATCTGATGTTTACATTTGCAATATTTCATTGTTCTATTTTGCAGGTGATTGTTTTGGGTAGTATTCAGACACTACAAATCAGATCCAATATATGTATCTTTATCTTGCTTCATTTGTGTATCTTTTACTTTGAAATTATTACGTGTATATACCCACACTGAAAATTTTGAACATATGTATATTACAATATGTCAACTTGATTTAGGGTCATGAATTTGTATTGTTGAGTGTGGGTGTTTATATTACTTCTATGCTTAGGGAAACCATGAATAAGAAAAAAAAGGCTATAGTAACTATATTTGAATCTATCGATGATCTAACTATATATCTATTTCAATCCACCATTGTAGATAGTGAATAATCTAATGGTATTTAGTAGAATGTGACTAATCTAATGAGAACTTGTAGAATGTAACTATATTTAAAAAGAACATGATATTTTATCCGCTAATTATTGACATCTACCTCTTTTTCAATATTAATGTTTGCTTGTGTAAACAGACTAGAAACTAGAAAGTGGGAAACTCAAGATGGAAAAAGATTGGTTGAGATTTCCAAGGTTTTTTTATTATTATTACATGCATGCATATACGTTTACATATATTAAAAAAAACCTAAAGTATATTTCTGAATGAACACTCTTCTAAAATTGAGAAGTGATTATGATTTCATGTTTTTTTTATTATATTTAGACATACCGAGGAGTAGCAAGATGATGTGTACACATTTATTAAATGTGCCAAGAAAACTACTAGAAATCCTGATATGATAATATGCCCCTGCAGAAAATGTAAAAATCTTTGTCAACAAGATGAGGAAGAACTATTTGAACACCTAGTCATTCATGCTTTTGATCCTACGTACAAGAAATGGGTATTTAATGGAGAACATTCGGCTTCTTCATACTCTAAAGATATTGATATTGAATTGTCAAATTTTTATAGGATGTATAGAGATGCTTATGTTCAAGATGCAGTTTTTGCTGATGATAGTTTTGAAAGCGGTGATGAAAGTTTTAAAGTAAAGTTGAAAGATGTCGAGAGTCCTTTATATTTCGGGTGTAAAAAGTATACAAAGATGTCAGCAATTACAACTTTATACAAGCATAAAGCTATACACGGACTATCTGATAAAGGATTTAATGAACTTCTTGAGTCTATAGATGAAATGTTGCCCGAGGATAACATTCTTCCCAAGTCTTTATATGCAACTAAGAAGTTTCTAAAATAATTTGATCTTGGCTATAAGAAGATAGATGCATGCATTAATGATTGTGGTTTATTTAGAAAAGAGTATGAACATTTGGATAAATGCCCTAAATGTGGCTCTTCACGGTGGAAAGTCGACAAACGCATAAAGAAGGTTAAGAAGGGAGTATCTATAAAAGTATTACGGTACTTTCCAATAATCCCAAGATTTCGAAGGATGTTTTTATCATCAGATAAAGCAAAGCAGTTTCAGTGGCACTCAACTCACATAAGCAAAGATGGCAAGATGCGATATCCAGCTCATTCATTAGCATGGGACACAATTAATAAAAAGTAGCCTCATTTTGCATCCGATGCAAGAAATCTTAGGCATGGACTTACAACGGATGGATTTAATCCCTTTAATAATCTTATCTCGAGCCATAGTTGTTGGCCCTTAATTCTAACTGTGTACAATCTTCCCCCATGGTTATGCATGTTACAGGAAAATATTATGTTGACTTTGCTTATACCGGGGCCAAATCAACCTGGAAATGACATAGATGTATATCTGCAACCACTTATAGATGACTTAATTGAGTTGTGGAATAATGGGGTGGGGATGTATGATGCATCTAACCAATCTACTTTTAATTTGAAATCTATTTTGATGTGGACAATAAATGACTTTCCCGTATATGGTAATTTAGCCGGATGTACCATAAAAGGGAAATTTTCATGTCCAGTTTGTGGTCCTAACACATCCTCACTATGGTTACTAAAGAGCATGAAATCGGTGTATATGGGCCATAGACGTTTTCTTCCAATGAACCATCCATGGAGGGTTACCAAAAAGAGTTGGTTTGACGGATTTGAAGAATTGAGGAGGCCACCAAACCATTGAATGCAGAGGAAATTTTAGATGCTTTGAAGGGTGTTGAAAATGATTTCGATAAAGGGAAGAAGTGTAAGAGGAAGAAAGTGTTCTTAAAAAAGAAGTCAATATTTTTTGATTTACCGTATTGGCATGTATGTATATTTTAACTCATAATCTGAGCCACTAGCTTAATGCAATTCTATTAAAAGTTTAATGACATTTATATTTCATATTAATCCTCTCATTTTTTTTCTAGCCATTAGATTTACGTCACAATTTAGACGTGATGCACATCGAGAAGAATATAAGTGAGAGGCTCATTTCCACATTGTTAGATGTAAAGGGAAAATCAAAAGATGGCCTCGAGTCTCATAAAGATTTGCAAGAATTGGTCATTAGAAAGGAATTGTATCCTCAACAAAAAGGGAATAAATTTTAACCTGCCGGCAGCACCTTACACACTCTGAAAGAAAGAAAATAAAGTTTTTTGTCAAAGACTATATGATTTGAAGTTACCTGATGGTTATAGCTCCAACATTAGTTATTGTGTTCCATTGGAAGAATGCAAGTTATTGGGATTGAAATCCCATGATTATCATGTTTTAATGCAAAAATTGTTGTCAGTTTTTCTACGGGAACTACTACCGAAGGGGCCAAGACAAGTGATTTTTCGCTTATCTTCATTTTTTAATGGGTTATGTCAAAGAGTGATCGATAAAGGGAGAATGGAAAAATTAGAGGAAGATATCATAGAGATTATTTGCATGTTGGAGAGGTACTTCCCTCCCTCTTTTTTTGACATTATGGTTCACTTTCCAATTCACTTAGCTCGAGAAGCTCGAATATGAGTGTCGATACAATTTCGATGGATGTACCCATTTGAGAGGTAATTCATAATGTATTTAACTTTTTTCTTATTAACAAGTTAGATATCTAGTAAATAGATATTAAATTTGTATTCTTTTGCTATGGTTTTTCATTAGGTTTATTAAGGTACTCAAGGGTTATGCTAGGAATCGTGCACGACCTGAAGGGTGCATAGCAGAAAATTATTTGGCTGATGAGTGTGTAAGGATTTATAGCATGTATCTGAAAAACAACAGATATAGGTATTCCACAATCTCGAAATGAAGAGTTCAAAGATGAGACAATACTAGGAGGTCGACCTATTTCTAAGGGGAAGCCAATAACATTGTCCGATGAAATGTTAAAAATTGCCCACCGTCATGTGCTATTTAACAATCCAGGAGTTGAGCCATATATAGAGTGAGTAAAATGATTATCTTTATATATATATATATATATATATATATATATATATATATATATATATATATATATATATTAACTTTTGTTATCATTAATATTTTCATTAAAATTCCTTTACATTCATATTAGAATGCATTTGAGCGAGCTAAGGCATTCCAATCGAAGTTTATCTAAAGATGAGACTATGCTACAAAAAAGACACATCGAGACATTCACTTCATGGTTTGTGAACAAGGTGGACCAGTATTTATATTGTGCATTATAAGAATTTAATACTTTTATGTATATAAAAATTCATTTAATTTTATTTATGATCTTTTAAACAGATTAAGGTTCAAGCAAATACGATCGAAGTATCAACAATCCTAAAGTGGCTAGCAGTTGAGCCACGATGTTATGCTATATCATATTCAGGCTACGTAATAAATGGCAAACGATTTCACACATCAATAGTTGAAAAGTCCACCCAAGATAGTGGAGTTTTTCTTGAGGCAGAGACTATTTGTAGATCTAGTGCAAGGTATACGACACAAGTTGTTGCTAGTGTTTCATATTATGGGATTATATGGGATATAATTTTGTTGGACTTTCACAAATTTTGAATGCCTATATTTCAATGTGATTGGTCCAACATTTCCAATGGTGTTAAATTTGATGATGGATTCACTTTGGATAACCTCCACCAAGGATAAAATCATCTAAAAAAAATATCCTTTTACTCTTGCATCACAAGCAAGACAAGTATTTTATTCGAGAGAAACTGGAACATCAAATTGGTATATGGCTCTCAAGGCACCGCCACGAGATTCTCATGAGATAGAAACATATGATGAGAGTGCTTACACATCATATCTGACGATTGATGTTTCGAAACTTGATAATAATGAGAGGAGTGGTGATGAGCCTCATGCGAGGATAGATTGTGAGGGTGTTATCGTTTGATAGTTACTTATTTTAGCATGTAGACATTAAGATTATTTGATGAATTTATATTTTTTTGAACAATATTATTTTGTTTGATGAATAGAAGTGTTAGTGTGATTATGGTAAATTCAACGGGGAATGTTTCTTTATGGTGCAATTAGCCTACTATATGTTTGTTCTTTTGAGAGAAATTCTTCACCTTTTCTTCACCTCATTTCACTGTTTAAATATTACTTTGGTGTATTTTATAACACATCAGATGTTATCTCTCTCTAGCTCTTTATCACACACACACAAATACACAAATGAAAAAAATATGCACACATGAATGCTAATTTAAGGGATTTGACTTGTGATTTTGATTTGGTAGGGGATGTTGGTTGTGGTGGAGGGGTGGTTGGAAATGGTGTTTTTGACACCGATTTAGATTTTCAAATCTAGTTCGGGTGTTTCCAGCACTGATTTTAGATTTAGATTTAGGTGATTCTTATTTTTTTTTATAGAGGTTAGAATTTGTTTTTCTAACACAAATATCTCACCTGCTGTAATATGTTTCTAGTGATCTTATAGTAGGAGATAAATGTGTTATTCCTCATTTAATTTTCTCTACTATGCCTCAATCGATAATATGATAATTGAGGTTCATATTCCTCTTATACAAGATGCATACATGCTAATTTGGCCATTCAGTATGGATGGAAACTTAAAATTAAAGGATTCTTACTCCTTTATGATCCAAATTTAGCTAACACTGCTAACCACCCCTCCTTCAAATTCTAGTTTCAAAACAAATTACTGTATTCTACTATCATCTACTTTAGGTTCATAAATAAATATTATAGATAAGTTATGTAAACTCGTAAGCTTTTTTAAGACTCCCTTTTTTTATGGACACAAGGTAGTATCTTTGAGCTTAAAAAATTGGAGGATTGCATTCCGAGGATTAGATATTCAACAGGTATATAATATGTCTTTTTGTACCACTTCTCTAAATGCCAATGTAACTATTTCTAAAGGCGCAAACATCACCAATTCAAGTAGCTATTTCATATATTTATTCTACATGGTAAACATCCCTTTATAACTACGCTTATTTCTTTTGTGGGAGTGGATGCTTGGATTTGAGTGGAGCCCATCTTCTATTATTAAAATCTCAAGCAGCACATAGTGTGGAAAAGGATATTGTTAATCTACTCGACATAACCGCAAAACTTCATAAGAGCACAGGTAGCATCAGTTCTAATCAAAATAACCACAAAACTTCATAAGAGCACAGGTAGCATCAGTTCTAATATAACTTTCTTTACCATTTCTCTTAATTTACATTAGAACTTGGTTCTTTACCTGAAGGTGCAAAGAAAAAACATTTAGATGGAAGATTAAATAAAAAAATATACACATTATATGTAATTAAAGCAAGACAAATGTAGCAACCTCAAGTGGTCCAGCAAAGGAATTATTATATATATGAAATATGTAAAGAGACAAGGTGTCCAGGGCATAAGTTGAGATACGTCCATGGTGAGCACCAAGTATTCGGGTCTCATAGTAACAACATGCTTTAATCAGTATAATGCCAATGCTCTCATATACAAAGGATGTTACCATGTGGAAGATTGAAGTCTTATTTTCGTCTTATAAAGAGTAATTTAAGGACAATACCTGTCTTGGATGTGCTACAAACCAAACATGACATGAATGGTGTTGAGAAAATTGCTTGAATTTTGTTAGCATCTGACGCACGTACTCTGTTTTAGTCCTGTTATAGAAAAACACTTAGGTTCTGTTCCATTTGGGATTAAATATTCTTCACCTAGCTGAAAAGCAAGTTAATGAAATCTATTTTCCATTTATAATGAGCTTCGAAATTGTATTAGAATTCAATAGAATTCAATAATAAGCATAAATATTAATAAGTTGAATATAGCTATTCTGCTCTAAATAACATAGATGATTTAAAATTAGTATGCATACAGCATACCGTGTAGAAATTCATTTTTCAGAACTGTAGATTAACTCTAAAAACTAAATGTATGCTTATTCTCTCGGTAAATCTTAGTGGCGATACCAAGTACGAAGAAAGACTAAACCGAATTTCCTTTTTTATAGCTTTCTGTAGCATCAGTTCTAATATAGCTTTCTGTACCACTTCTCTAAATGCCAATGTAACTAAATGCCAATGTAGCTTTCTGTACCACATCAGTTCTAATATAAATTAACCTTTGGACTTGTGCAGGTTTAGATGAATGTTTGTTTATTTTTTTTAGGCAGTTTGGTGTTGGAAAAGAAGAATGTTTATGTGGTTTCATCTAAATTTTAATTTATCATATCATATTGTCCCTTTGTTTAAGTGTCACTTATGTTTGAATTGTTTATGTTATATCCTCAAACAAGGTGTACGCGTTTAGTGTGGAGTAAGGTGTACGTGTCTAGTGGTGTATGGGGTAGATATGTGTGTGTGTGGTGGGGTATGGAGTATGTAGTAAAATATCCCTACTATAAATAAGTTGTATGTATCTAGTGGTGCACGAGTTTTAATATATAATAAAGAATTAGTTTTCCAACTATAAATATGATCACTCCATATCGTGTACAATCAAGTGTGTAAAAATAGGAGTATGATTCTCCTATATTGCATTGTATAATTCTTCATGGTATCAAATCTTGAGGGTTCAACATCCATGGGATCAACTGGTTTGAGTCTCTCTTTGAACTCTCTCCATTAGTTGATTTCCATTTGCCCTGTGAAATATAAACCCACCGATTACCTCATACGGAGAACCCAAATGTCACAATTTATTCATTCATTAAAGGTTAGTCATTGGATTTATAGTGATCCATTTGGTTAGCCCAAATATGGAAAATATAAGGAGATCAACAAGGAACTTGATGTGAATGCTTCTTGTGAAGAGAAGGACTACCTTCTGCGAAGTTGGATAGTAGGTAACATGCATAACGAATCAATGTACCTAGATATTCTCCATGTGTAGTTATTAGATACAATTCTTTTCATAAGGGGTATAAGTTCCATCAACAATCTAAAAGAAAGTTATTTGTATCTAGATATGTTATATTTGATGAAAATATTATGCCTTATGTTAATCCTGAAAGGTATATTCACTTTATGGAAACTAACATATTATGAGTTTATGGAAACATGTAGCACACACAATCTAGACAATAAGGAAGAAAATTAAAATAGGAACACACGAGGTCAATCTTGTGTAGATTCAATATTATCCAATATAGTAGTCAGACATGGGACTTCAAATAGGAATGAAGCTCATTCAAAAGATCAACACAGTGATATATCACCTGCTTAAAGAATCCTATCGGTTAACACCCAACTAGAGGATAGTGTACCTGAATAAATATCAGTACACAGTTACCTACTCACCTACATCTTCATTACAACCACAAGGAAGCATGATTTATCCTACCACACAACAACAAGACAGTATACTTTAGTAAAGTACCATTACACACCTTCTTGCTCACCCATTTGATCATACGCAACCACAAGATGACACTATACATTCACATACTTCTCAAACCAATCATCCACAATCACAAAACAATTCATCATATCAAAATTAATTTTCCCACTTACCTCCCACCATTTTTAATCCAAATGGAATTCATTTGGGAATACCCCTACAGTCCGGCACACCAAAAAATTCTTCAGCCAACACCTCCAAAAATTACGATTCCATGACTACACGATCCAAGGCTAGACAACTATCAAACACAACTTCACCAACTGTTATCCAAGCCAGTATTTAATATCATATTGAACCTACCAACATCAAAGAATCCTTGACAGATTATAGGTGGATCAATACAATGTATGAATAAATTGTCCATTGTCTTTTCCTTGGTGAAAATTGTATCTTCTACCATGTCCTTTGTGGCTTCTTCGATGCAGACTGGGAAGGGTGTCCTAAAACATGCTGATCTACCTTAGTCTATTGTCTTTTCCTTGGTGAAAATTGTATCTCTTAGGCTTCAAAAAGATAACCCAAAGACTCTGTGTCTATTTGTGAAGTTGAGTATCACGCAATGGAAACAACTACAGTTGAAATAACACGTGTATCTTCACCACCTCCCTGTGTATAGCTTCTTTTTCTTTATTAAGGTTTGAACTTTGTGTGTGGTGTTCACTCACTCCATGTTTGGAGGGGAATGACAAACCACATTTAAATCAACATTTTTTCCCTGACAAGACAACAACTATTCTTCCACAATAAAAAACAACAAGCAAGTATGGAGGAGTAATGAAGCCATGTGTATATGTCTAGTGTGGAGTCAGGTGTACATATATAGTGTAGTATGGGATATACATGTGCATGTGTGTGGTGAAGTATGGATTATGTAGTAAAATATTGGACAATGTTTTGTTGATTGTACTCATTTTTGCTATGTAATTGATTGATATAAATGATTACTGATTGACAACCTCTGTTTTTTTCCAGGACTGTTATTAACGAAACACGACAAATGACACGCAAGAGCGCTAAATGAAGAAAGTCTCATTCTCTCACTAAAATATCAACTGCAGGTACATAGATGATCATCTCATTGTCTTGTTTCTCAGTGTCACAATGTTACATTTCCTTATCATCCACAATATGGACGCACTTTTCAAATATACTTTGGTTGGGAAATTTTCACATGGTCGGCCATTTATAGCTAATATTAGAAAGGTTTTTGCATCTATTAGTTTAAAAGATGCTTTCAATATATGATTGATAGATGAAAAACATATTTCAATTTTTTTGTTTCATTAAGAGGACTTCCATAGGGTGTGACTTATAGATAGTTTGGTTCCAGTCTGGATTAATCTGCCTCTATTGCTGATTCATTTATACAATAAGGAAAGAATATTTTCCATTTGAAATGCAATTGGATATCCTCTAAAACTAGATACTGTTAGAACATCTTTATTGAGGCCTATCTTGGCAAGAATATGTGTGGAGATTGACTTGTCAAGTGGAGTGAATAGAAAAAAAATCTGCCTTTTGAGAACATGGTGGATATGTTTAAAGAGGTGAGTTATGAGCCCATTATATCTTCAATTTAAACTTTGTAATAAATGTTATTAAAGTCAATATAATTTACACCGCATTCCATGTGTATTGTGTGTATCCAAAACAGGTTGTTAGGGGTAAGAGATCGAAAAGAACTACATGCAATGAGAATGAGGATGTAAGAATATCATGCGAAGTCTCTAACTCACATACGGCGGAAGAAATTTATGCGGATGAAGTACCTAACATTGATTTTGTTGATAAGGGAAAAAAAAGAAGCGGGGGCCATCAAAATTGAATGTAATTGAAACTGGGATGAAAGACCGTAAAGAGGTAGAATTCAATGAGTTTGGGCAACCAATTGGACGTAATTCCATTCAACTTAGTTCTATGATTGAGATTTTAGCATGAGAATGCGTACTAGTAACACATAAAGTTGGGACAAGGTGACAAGTGACATCAAGGATCAAATATGGGAGTTTGTTACTATGAGTATTTTATTTCTCTACCCTTTGCACTATTATGTAATATTTTGAATGTAATTTTGTACATATTTAATTGCAACTAAGATAGTGTATTTATTTTGTATGATGCAGCAAAAATATAACCTTAAAGAATGCCGAAAGGCCATTGTTTTGGGTCAGAACGACGGAGCTGGGAAAGATTATAAGTCAAAATTATTAACACAGATACAAGAAGAAGCTAAAGGACCAAATTCCACTTGCCATCTTACATTACTCAAGTCCCCTGGAATGAAGTCAAATGAATGGGATGAATTTGTTAAATCTCGTCTGTCACCTGAATTTGATGCAAGTGAATTCAATTATTTTTTTTTTTTTTATTAATAGAATAAAGTCCACTTTTAGTATTCTCGTATTTCTTAGCAATTATATATGATTTCTCTTATTTTTATAGGAAACAAGCGAAAAGCATAAGGAAGCTAGAGAAAAGCAAATCCATCCACACACAACTAGTCGTAGAAGGTATGCAATGATTTAAGAAAACCATGGTATGTTTCCCCTTTAAAGTTGTATACTTCATAAATAACTTACATTATTTTGTAATTATATTTTTAAATTTTTTTTAGAAAGCCGAAGACCCAAATAAAACTATACGTCGTGTTGACGTTTGGATAAGGGGACGTAGGAGAGAAAATGGCGATCCGGTTAATCAAGTTGTTGGTGAAGCAATAGTAACGACTTAATCACTTACACAACACTTTACAATTTTTTAAAAAGATATAATGTGTTTATTATAATTTTTTAATATGCTGAATTCTTGTATTTATTTTAGGAAAATATGGAAAAAATTCCATCTCATGACTCAACATCGTTGAGAGATGATGCAATAGTAAAGGTGCTTGGTCCTGAACATCCGGGTCATGTCCTAGGTCTTGGATTTTGGGTGACGCCTACGAAGGTAAATGCGTCGTTATATAGTAATGCAAGGGTAACGGCTCTTGAAAATCAAATTCAACAACTTTTGGAATGGAAGATGCATAGTGAAAGTCGAATGACATAAGGAAATGAACGAAATGTGGTATATTTTTAAAATTAAAAATGATTCAATACATATAGTTTTTCCCTTATTTTGTTTTTATATGCTTCACTTGCAATTTCTATAGGGTCAACATGAGGGTTGTGGGGATGCTATGCATAATGACACACATACTCTACAGGTTATTGTTACTGAATTATCTAAGTCTAAATTGTTTTACTAGTTGCATTAATAATTATTTTTTAATTGTTTTCTTTGTACTATTTATTAGTGCAATCGAGAAAGTTCATGTGCACAAAGTGTTCCACAAAGAAATTCTCCCTGCAAATTTTTACATTGGTTAGGGACTGGAGAAGAAGTGGCAAGCGCAGAACTTAACCCTACAGACCCGAAGTCACTAGTGCACCATCAAACCCTTGGGCCTGATTGCTATAAAGTATGGGTTGTTGAAATTTTTTTGTCCAAAGTGCCAGTTTTTCGATACTCGGATGCGTTTTCCATACTTGATGATGCAAAAGGGAGTACCATAGCATGGCCACATCGATACATTCATTTTAACTAATTATGTGAGCGGAATAGTTATAGTTCTTGAATTTTATTCTAAGAATTTTTCTATGACATTCTCTCGTATCGATTTCAGAAAAACATATGGAATCAAGTGGGTATGATGTTTCTTCGTTTCTTTTTGGATTGAAGGCATACTTTGACTTTTTATTTTTTTATTACAAGTGTGTTGTTAATTTATGAGAGTATTTACTAAAATTGTTTTCTGAACATGTACTTATTTTTGGAAGATGTTGAATACATGTTGGGAGGAATGTTTTTGAAGAATGCTATTAGTTATTTTTTTAAGGAAGATTGCATTTTAACTTGTTAGGCTATGCTCGTTTCACTTCATTATAATCCCATGCTTTTATGTGACTTGTAACACCCAAGTATTTATTCATTCTACTGTTTTGGGCGGGCACGACTTTGATATTATGGTTATGAGTACATATTATGAGTTCCTCTAAATTATATAAGTTTATTTTAAATTTCAAGAATTGTGGAATGGCTAATCGTGAGATAATCATATATGTGGATATGTTAATGTTAGTATAAGCAATAGGCATTTGAGAAGCTAATTTTTATAAAAAAAAATTATACACTTTTAATGACATATTTTATACATCGTAAAATGATAATAACGACGCTTATATTTAGTCGTGTACAATATTAATGACACGTACGCTCAGTCATAAAATAACATTCACGACACATAATAAGTAGTCGTGGAAGGTTTTTTTGGGTAATAACTTTTACGACTAGTAACTAGGTGTCGTTAATATTTGTTTCAATGACACATGGCAGATGTTGTGAAATAGTTTTACAACACTACATAGGTGTCGTGGATATTTGTTTCAATGATACTTTAGGGGTGTCATGAAATATTTTAACGACACCACAAAGATGTCGATATAGAAGGTAACTTTCTATGACACCCCCTTCAACGGCTACACAAAATGTGTCGTGGAAATAGTTTCACGACGCATTTTAGGTGTCGTGGAAAGTAATTTTTCTTGTAGTGTCATATGACACCAGAATAATTAAGGAGGGCCTATAGCCCCGGGTGAAAGACCCAAAATCACTAGCCAGAGCATATGATGGCATCGTCGACGAAAGATTTTAAGAAAAAAAATAAAGGAATAAGGAGCATGTTAAGAAATGGGTTGTGTGGTATAATGTGTTAAGACAACCTAACTTGAATGAATTAATAAATGTTTCAGTAAAGGTAAAGTGGACGAGAAATGTGTAAATTGATTAATGTCCACAAGGTAAAGGAAAGGTAAAGTGTAGTGGTAAATGGGAGAGTTAAACAACCTAAGAAGGTGAAACCCGCAGTTAACACAAAGGTGTGTTGTAAAAGGTTTTCAAATGTCAAAGAAGTATTTTCTAACACGGTGTTCGCATGTGTTGAAAGATGTTATAGTCTAATGAAAATATGAATGTGCATCGCTTTAAATGGAAGGGTAATTTTGATAAAGAAATGATTTTGGTTAAATAAAGTGTAGTGGTTTCAAGTATTTAACCGTGTGTGTTAAATAGAGGAATAAATGTCATGTTAAGAAAGAAGAAGTCTTTTATGAAATTAAGGTAAATTCACCCGACTAAATAACATTTTTGAAAGTAAAACGGTTTCATGAATTAAGTAAATATAAGTATCCATATATGTGTTAGGTAGTTACATGTGCATGTAGTTATAACATATAGAGTCTTCTTCCTATCGTTCATTTCTATACTGCATTTTGTTTATTCCCATTGGGAATTCGCTCACACCATCATCTTTGTTATTGAAGGTAGGGTGCGGGTTCGTATTTTGAGAGCATTTTGTAGGTAAGTATCGTATATAATTTTATATTAGTAGATTTTTATGCTTAGACTCCGGGGATACTTCCCATGTGTCCCTTATGTAGTTTGAACTTGATGTTGGAATCATATGCTAAACAAGTGAAACATTAACAAAAATAAAACTGGACTAAAAACATTATATAGTTTATTTCATTGTACTTCACACTTAACGCTCGGGTCGGACCGAGTTGACTACGGGTAACCCATAAATTCGGTTTAAGGCATTACAAGCAACACTAATAAAAAATTATCAGCAACACCTACAACCATCGGTAACCCCTGCCCATATTCGATGAACACGCTGAACAAACCACCACCAACATCACCAAAAAAGGCGAACAAAACCCACTAATATGACCAGTAGGAACACATGATACCACCAACAAACTAAAAACCTTAAACCTATAGCAACCAACCACCACCACCATGCAACCCACCCTAACCATCATAAGTCTCCCCCCCAAAAAATATTACTCATAGACCTGACATAAAGCACATCAAAGAGGTGGCGATACCGAGCAAACATGTTTTTCCAACAAATTCAAAGGAATGGAGAGTGAGGTAGGACCTTCACAGGGCGGATCCACCAAAGAGGGTCGTAGCTTAACGTCGGGTAAATCCCATGGCGGAGAGACCAAGAACCTTGATCTGACTTGAGGCACTAAAAGGAGATGGCGATCAAGAATGGAAAGCTCAATCTGTAAGGGAGATACGACCAGGTTCAGCTAGGGAAAACCACCACGGGATATATTCACTCCCTAAACCTTATCTAACATGAAGCAAGCTTTACAAAGATGACAACAAGGAAATGGAGAGGGAATCATAGTTATAGTGTAACACCCCGCCTAATTAAATACCGGGTGGCCAGTCCCATACCAAATTAAAACATAATATACAGTTGGCTCATTCTTAGCATCACTGTCGAAAACATTTACAACTCACCCAATACCAAATTAAGCTGGTGTTAAAAACTTTCCAAATTTTAATTCAACAAAAATCCATTTTTAATTTACAAATAACACTACACATATTATTCTACATCACTAATAATCGAACATATAACACAAAAGAATTTAAATGCATTTGGAATAAACATTCCCACATAATAATTCAATACCATAATCCTAATAATAATAAATGTATGAAAATGGCACAAGTACAAGAGTATTTGACTCAAATAAAAGAGATAACTGAATTCCTTTTGGGCGACATGCCCTAACTAAAAGAACAATGTGAATCAAATGAAGATAGGCATCTAAGTAATACTCCATAGATCCATAGCTCGTCATAATCCTCTAAGGTTGGCGTCCCTGCTGCTGGACACCTGATATAGAAGGTACAATAGAAAAGAGAATATGCAAGGAAACGGGTCAGAGCCCGATGTGAAAATGATTTTTAAAACAACAAGTATTTAACAAGTGCAATAAAGAATTTATTATGTACATGTTAGATCCAAACTCTCACTTGATATTCTCACCTCTCATCTAGAGTGCACACTTAACATTTCCTATTAACCTCCTAGTTAATGCTTCCTCCTCACTAATTTCCATAATATGATTCCATTCCAAATCCTAACCCCGTATGTCCCATACCATAGTTAGTATAATCGTTCATATACGTTCCTCATTAACATGAATCGTTTCTCATTAATATGAATTAAGCTCTTCAAATCTATAAGAATCAATATTCATTAACTTCATTCAATTCTTTTCTCAATTCACCGTTATTTACAATTATCAGACAGTGGATCATTTAACCACTATATACTCATACATTTAATTCATTATATATATACATATATAATTCGACATCCTGAGTCACAGCTACGGTGCAATGCATTACTCTGCTATCATTTCCCAATAAAGCTGGTCGCCGAATAGAGGACTAAAGGTTCGGTAAGGATTCCTCGAACCAAAATAACAACACATAAATTGGAGGTGAACATAGTTCTCGTATCCATGGGTCACGCACATACCTACGTTCCCATAGTCGGCGGACTTATCAACTCCCTGATAAGTCTTTCATAGACCTATGTTCTTGAGAGACAAATCAAAAATCCCATGGATTCATCAGGATATGACTGCCCTCACGCGCAAACCTCCCTATCGATATCAAGTGAGCTACGTATGTCATACACATAAATCATCAATCAATCAAATAGGCATTATCATCTACCTATAATAAAATATCAACAAGCTACTCACATTATCCTAAGATAATTCCCATACGTAGAATTATATCTCTCACATCCTATAACATCTCTTCACTCCCGACGTCGTTAAGTTCATACGCGAAGCGTCTCGTAAAGTGAAATCCAAACAAGGAACCCCTCCAATACACTACTACTTAACTTTGTCGGTGGTGGAGGTCCATCAACTTCAAATACACAATTAGGATAACCTCATCCCCTCATTCAACCAAATGTGGTCTGAAACTTCCATCTCTATCCAGTAGCCATACCACTAAGCGCTTGTACTACACTCAGTCCTTGCTCAATCAATAATGAGCTTAAATTAAGTCCTTGATGCTCAAATTGTAACCCTAAGGCTACCCAGGTGTTATATTAAATCTCCCCTACTGGACCTATCCTTAATCCTCATGCATACAAATTAGAATCCAACACATGAATCTAGCAACCGAAATTTCTTACAAATTAATTAACAAAATTCTAATCCATTAAATCCCAATAATATTAATTCGATTCTTATCTAGGGCTTACTGATCTTCCCTAAGTCCCATAATATCCAATTAATAATCACCAAAGATTATACAAAAGGTTTGGGATAAGAACAATGATTAAAAAGAAACAACATCAGAATTTCTTCAATAGATTTATGATTATTTCGTGAATTACTATCTACCTACAACATGAGTCTGATTCCTATAAACTTCCATTTTTCAGAAATCCATTAACAACTCTTCATTATCTTCCAAACATGTAAAAATCTCATCTTTTTTATAACTATCCAAACATGGACAATATACAAACTTAAATTGCAATTATCAAACACTTGCCTCTAATTAAGGTCTGATACTTTGGTGTAGTATATCACAGGTGGTTCTCCCTTCTCCGATCAACCTCCAGTGGTGGTTGGTGGTGGTGACCTTTGGTCTTTATTCTTCTCCTTCCCAAGTAAACTTTTCTCTTACCAAGCAACCTTTCACTCTCTCTAGGAAGATTACTTATCTATTTCGTGTAGAGGAGATGAATAACCCACGGACACTTAATCTCCAAATACTTATAATAGGACAAAATTCTAAATAACTATTCATCCCACTTGTAAAAATAACTAAAATGCCCTTTTTGGGTGTCTTTTCATTTCCAAATGACCCGAGACCCAAAACCAACATCCAAATAGACTTTTCTGACTATTTCAACCCTTCCGGACGCAACGACGCAGTCAAAATGACTATAAGGTTGATGTAAACATAAGTTTTCTTTTTAATTTAACAAATTAGTCCCGACACGTCCCATACCGCGTTCGACTAAAAATTCAAATTACTGAATTAATATCACACATCCATATCAATAACATCACATTCATATATTGCCTTAATATCTTTAAGTAATATTTAGAATCATTCTTTTTTATATCCACAATTTGGATAAAACCCAAATGAATTAATTAATAATAAAATCCAATTAATCCATTAATTTAAAATATAACCCATTTTATAAGTCAAAAAAATTACTGGGTATTACATACTTCCCCCCTTATAATAGAATTTCGTCCTGAAATTCGAAAAAATAAATCATACCGATAAGGTTAACTCTGAGTATAAATCTCACATCGCAAGTAATCTATGTCATACCACCCATACAGTACATTAACGAAAATCCCCATTGATGTTATACGCCAAGCCTCACCATATAGTTCCAACTGAATCGAATTTAAACTTTGTCCAATCTTCCCTATACCGTCCTCGTGACAAACTTTGGGAAAAAAAATGATCCTCACGTATTTAAACAAATAAATCCTGAAGTCACAACTACTTACAGTTTCACAATTATGAAAATTACTGCAATCCATACATCCAGGGCGCCCATACACCCTATCGTATATCGTATACGATCTGATACCACCTGTAACACCCCACCTAATTAAATACCGGGTGGCCAGTCCCATACCAAATTAAAATAGAATATACAGTTGGCTCATTCTTAGCATCATTGTCGAAAACATTTACAACTCACCCAATACGCAATTAAGCTGGTGTTAAAAACTTTCCAAATTTTAATTCAACAAAAATCCATTTTTAATTTACAAATAACACTACACATATTATTCTACATCACCAATAATCAAACGTATAACACAAAAGAATTTAAATGCAATCGGAATAAACATTCCCACAAAATAATCCAATACCATAATCCCAATAGTAATAAATGTATGAAAATGATACGAGTACAAGAGTATTTGACTCAGATAAAAGAGAAAACTGAATTCCTTTTGGGCGACATGCCCTGACTTAAAAAACAATGTGAATCAAATGAAGATAGGTGTCTAAGTAACAGTCCATAGCTCCATAGCTCGTCATAATCCTCAAAGGTTGGCGTCCCTGCTACTGGACACCTGATATTGAAGGTACAATAGAAAAGAGAATATGCAGGGAAACGGGCAGAGCCCGATGTGAAAATGATTTTTAAAAAAACAAGTATTTAACAAGTGAAATAAAGCATTTATTATGTACATGTTAGATCCAAACTCTCACTTGATATTCTCACCTCTCATCTAGAGTTCACACTTAACGTTTCCTATTAACCTCATGGTTAATGGTTCCTCCTCACTAATTTCCATAATATGATTCCATTCCACACCCTAACTCCGTATGTCCCATACCATATTTAGTATAATCATTCATATACGTTTCTCATTAACATGAATCGTTTCTCATTAATAGGAATTAAGCTCTTCAAATCTATAAGAATAAATATTCATTAACTTCATTCAATTCTTTTCTCAATTAACCGTTATTTACAATTATCACACAGTAGATCAGTTAACCACTATATACTCATACATTTAATTCATTATATATATACATATATAATTCGACACCCCGAGTCACAGCTGCGGTGCAATGCATTACTCTGCTATCATGTCCCAATATCGCTGGTTGTTGAATAACAGACTTATCAACTCCCTGATAAGTCTTTCATAGACCTATTTTCTTGAGCGAAAAATAAAAAATCCCATGGATTCATCAGGATATGACTGCCCTCATGTGCAAACCTCCCCATCAATAGTAAGTAAGCTAGGTATGTCATACACATAAATCATCAATCAATCAAATAGGCATTATCATCTACCTATAATAAAATATCAACAAGCTACTCACATTACCCTAAGATAATTCCCATACGTAGCATTAAATATCTCACATCCTATAACATCTCTCCACTCCCGACGTTATTAAGGTTCATGCGCGAAGCGTCTCGCAAAGCGAAATCAAAACAAGGAACCCCTCCAATACACTACTACTTAACTTTGTCGGTCGTGGAGGTTCGTCAACTTTAAATACGCAATCGAGATAACCTCATCCCCTCTTTCAACCAAATATGGTCTGAAACTCCCATCTCTATCCAGTAGCCATGCCACTAAGCGATTGTACTACACTCAGTCCTTGCGCAATCAATAATGAGCTTAAACTCAGTCCTTAATGCTCAAATTCTAATCCTAAGGATACCCAAGTGTTATATTAAATCTCCCCTACTGGACCTATCCTTAATCCTCATGCATACAAATTAGAATCCAAGACATGAATCTAGAAACCGAAATTTCTTCCAAATTAATTATCAAAATTCTAATCCATTAAATCCCAATCATATTAATTTGATTCTTATCTAGGGCTTACTGATCTTCCCTAAGCCCCATAATATCCAATTAATAATCACCAAAGGTTATACAAAAGGTTTGGGATAAGAAAAATCATTAAAAAGAAACAACATCAGAATTTCTTCAATAGATTTATGATTATTTCGTGAATTACTATCTACCTACAGCATGAGTTTTATTCCTATAAACTTCCATTTTTCAGAAATCCATTAACAACTCTTCATTATCTTCCAAAAATGTAAAAATCTCATCTTTTTTATAACTATCCTAACATGGACAATATACAAACTTAAATTGAAATTATCAAACACTTGCCTCTAATGAAGGTCTGATACTTTGGTGTAGGATATCACAGGTGGTTCTCCCTTCTCCGGTCAACCTCCGGTGGTGGTTGGTGGTGGTGACCTTTGGTCTTCGTTCTTCTCCTTCCCAAGTAAACTTTTCTCTTCCCAAGCAACCTTTCACTCTCTCTAGGAAGATGACTTCTCTATTTTGTGTAGAGGAGATGAATAACCCGCGCAGAATTAATCTCCAAATACTTATAATAGGACAAAATCTGAAATCACTATTCACCCCCTTGTAAAAATAACTAAAATGCCCTTTTTGGGTGTCTTTTCATTTCCAAATGACCCGAGACCCAAAACCAACATCCAAATAGACTTTTCTGACTATTTCAACCCTTCTGGACGCAACGACGCAGTCAAAACGACTATAAGGTTGATGTAAAAATAAGTTTCCTTTTTAATTTAACAAATTAGTCCCGACACGTCCCATACCGCGTCCGACTAAAAATTCAAATTACTGAATTAATATCACACAGCCATATCAATAACATCACATTCATATATTACCTAAATATCTTTAAGTAATATTCAGAATCATTCTTTTTTTATATCCACAATTCGGATAAAACCCAAATGAATTAATTAATAATAAAATCCAATTAATCCATTAATTTAAAATATAACCATTTTACAAGTCATAAAAATTACGGGGTTTTACATATAGAGGTTGGAAGAAATGGACTGGATGAAGGGGTAAGTGGGTATAACGGAGGTGGATAGGGTTTCACAAACAAAACTTAGAGAGAAAAAGCTCTCAAACCATTAGAAAAGGGAGACATCAATAGTAGAAAAGTTATGGTATATACAGTCTTGCTAACTCAACAAAATATACTATAAAAATCGTGTGTTGTTCGAGTCTTGGTGCTCTTTGTTTTGTTTTGTTTTGTTTTGTGTCCTTTGGACTTATTTGTATATCTTTGGCGGTTCACCTTTGGGTTAATATAATTACCTTTTACAAAAAAAAAACCTCTCATTCAATTTACAAAAATAAGAATTAATCTCTCACTCGAAATTTACCCATAAATAAGAATGTCCATTAAATTTATACTTAAAAGTTATTATATATTTTTTTAATTTTTGACTATAAATATGGTAGATTTTTAATAAAATTTGTTTTTCTAACTAAATAAAACTCATAATTATTTAAAAAAAAAGAAATAAAATTATCAAAAATGTCTTATAATCACTGCAAGTTTAATTTTTTACATTGTTTTAATATACATTCAATTGTTTAATTAGATTTACCACTAAAAAAAGACAAAATGATAGATATTTTACAAATGGGTTGATGCATATTATACAACAACTTGTTATAAAATAGGACATTATTACAGGGGTTAAATAAAAAAAAGTCATTATTTTTGTTCCATCGAATTGTTATATTTTTTGTAAAAACAAATCGATAAATTTTATGAACATCATTATATGATCAAAACTTTGTGGCTTAATATAATTTTATATAATAATATATAAGGTGGGCAATAAACTAAATGACAAAAGCAAGTTGTAAAGACCCCTTATTTAATTTATTTGATGAATTAAGAATATTAGGTATTACTAGTTAGTGCTCACATGCATGCATATATGACGAATGCCATAATCTAATTATCCGAACGCTATTAAGAAATAAGTATGAATATTGTGTTAGAAATAAGAAATAGATTATGCATAAAATTTAATTATTATCTATTTTTTTTTGTTTAAGGCATGGGTTGATATTATATGTTTATGTTGGGACAATTGGTGTATTAAAGAAAATGTAGGAAGTGTGATTGAAATTTGTGCTTATGTGAAATATATACATTTTAAAAAATATTGGTGAGAATATTTAATTGGAAGATAAAATGGACCCAATATGAATATTATTAAACAAGGAATAAGGGGCCTGACTCTCGCAGGTCCAGTTATTCTACTTCAATAAACTTTAAATTTACTAATTCTAAACAAATAATTTCACATATTATTGTAATTAAAATTGAATAATCATATATTTACTTTTTATGTATAATTTAATATGTATTGCACACACATTGCATGAGTACCAATTGGGAATTAATTATAAATGTTGAAAAAATAAAAAAAGAAACATAATCATTAGTTCAAACCATTTATTAATACTAGTAAAATAATACCATGAAGAAATCCATTATGAAAAGCCAATGCGTCATTGTCATGCACAAAGAAAGGCCAACATTAGTGATATGGGATAACATACATGGACAATAGTTTATTCCCCGATTTAATAAATAATGCATGGAAAGTTTTTTGATAGATTCAATTTGTATGTATTTTATCTTATTCCATGTTTGGAAAAAAAACCTTTGAGTCATAGGTTAGGACATCAGTGTGCTTATCCTTCAAGCCTATGACGTGTTTGATTGAAGATGTAGCGACCAAAATATTATGTTCACATCGCTTTGATGAGTTTCATGCCTTGTTTTTGTCATCATGTTCCAAGGATCTCTCAAGTATGAAAACATAAATATTTTGATCTTCGAATATTTTATTTTGGGTGCTAATTTTTCTAGTATATTTTTAAACTTGTTTTTAGAAAAATCTCCAAGTCGTTTACCTCGTTAAAACGTGATCCAAAGATCTTCATTGGCGTGATCTAGTTTCTCGTTGAAAATATCATTTGAAGATGGTTCGAATGAGAACTATGTCTTTGCTTGAATGAATTTGGGTACTTTGTTCGAACAAACTAGTGCAAATTTTTAAATAAATAGGTTTTCGTGAGATGTTTCATCCTTAAATCATTTTGAGAAAACTCCACATAAATAGTGCAACGGAGAAGTAATTTTTTAAGAGATTTTTTCATTGCTTTTGAGTTCTAAAACTCCATACGTTTTGATTTTTCATGATCAAGTTTTTCTAACTTACACCCTAGTTTAACCCATACTGTTTAAGATCCAAGTTTTAATTCCTATATTATTTGAGATCTTTATTTAGGCACCAAAATTTAATTTATCTTCATCTTGTTGAGAAGTTTTTTCACTTGGTGGAATTCATACTTATTATTGTTTACACATGGTGGATTCTATGGTGTGATGTTGTGATGAATAAGCGGTGGATTTGGTGCTTCAATCCATATATGGATGCATAGCCTTATTAATTAATACAGAGGCGAGTGTGGATTCACACATTGTGGAAGTTGCGTAGGTGGAGTCTTGCATGTCGTTATTCTGAGGTTGAAGGAATGAAGAGTGTCATGGCTTACGAGGGCATCAAGTTTGTGTTATGAGTCCTTTGTTACGTCCTTTGTAATTCTATACATAGTGAATTTGCGTGGTTGGGTCATCTAAAGTTTTTTCGTTGTGGGTTTTTATTGTACATCGGTGTATTATGGTTTGTTTATTTATTTTATTCTTGTTCTCACCTAGATATATGTTTTAAGACAAGATAAAATTTGATAAATCATTTGTCACAACAATTATTTCATAGGTGCTTAGTTTAATTTACGTTAATCTTTTTGCTTGAGGTTAAAATTTGAAATCTTTTAAAAATAGTGGTTTGTTAATTTTTTTGCTTATCCATATGCATTCACCTAGAATAGGACTTTCAAATGGTATCAGAGTGAGAAGATTAGGTTATTATGTTAGATTTGTGTTTAGGCATTAATCCTAGAGGTTTTTATATGGAGGGTGAATTGTTTTTTAGGCTACTGATGTTGGATAGGTCTAGAACGCACGTACGGAATCACCACATAAGGCTATAAATGAGTGAGTTTGGTTAGAGGTTATTAAGGTGTGGTACTAACCCATGACTTTAATAGGAGAACTTAGTGTCCCTAACCTTGTATAAAGTTGGAGTGAAGATTAACACAAACTGGCTATTTATAAGTCACGTGGTTTAAATGCCTTATTTTGCGTGGTCACACGAGAAGGAACTAGTATTGTAAATGATGATGCCGGAATCAGCACCACTAGGTAAGGTGTTTTCAAGCTCAATACAAGGATAATAATGGCAGCATAATTATATAAAGAGGTAAGATAATGAGATGAGTATAAGAGGAGAAGGCACAGGTATATAAGTGGTTCAGCCAATTTGGCTTACGTCCACTGTGAGTGTGTGTGAGTAATATCACTGAATAAAGGCACTAATGGCCATGGATACAATCTCTCAAGATTTCTCTCACTACTGTGTATCTAGACAAAGCTTCAGCTAGGGTTTAATATCTTGGATCCTTTTGCAAGGTAGGGGATGACCCTTATATATAGTACCTAGGGGGTGTAATGTACCCCCCATGCATGCAATGAGCATGTGTGTGGTAACCTCACCAATGTGGGAGTGCCATCTGTCACTGTCACATGTAAGGAATGATGATGAAATATTCTCCCCACGTGTGGGGATTAATCTTGTTACAACTGATTTGTGCCCATGTGTCCTTATCCAAATGTCAACAGATGCTCGGCTGCCATATTGGTGCATGACCTCGGCCTGGGAGAGGCCGAGCTGTAAAGGTTTGATAAACGTCTTCTGAGATGTGCCATAGGGAGTCTCGACCTGATCTCAGCCGAGACATTATGCTGGGGTCGGCCCCTGCCGAGGTTGGACTGATTCCCTATTGAAGATTACCAAGACTTCTTGTCACCTAGGCCCAAGCCGAGGTTGGACTGGTTCCATGTTGAAGATTACCCAGGCTTCTTGTCACCTCGGCCTACACTTGGCCGAGGTTACCATACCCAGGTATATGAAAATGCTGTTGACGTCTGTAATGCACGTAGTGTCCATTGGAAATGTAAGTGGTAGTGTCGGCCTGGGCCGACCTTACTAAGGCCGAGGGCTGATATCGTGGGCCCACAGCTTATCCAGGGTCGGCCATAATATCGGCCGAGGTTGGTGTCTCTTGGCCGAGGTTACACATGGGGCATATCAATCACCCCCCAGCCCTTAGTCATATGTGAGAGCAAGTGGCTAGGGGATTACTACACCTCCGAGGCCTGTCTGTTCCAAGCGAATACCTGCTTAACACCTGTCCAATGCTAGAACGTCCTTGCTTGGGATGCGTGTGCCGTCAGCTATCCTTTGGGACTCCCAAGGCAATGATGTGCCTTGGGAAACGTGCCCACGTATTTAAGGGTTTCAAAACCCTTTCCCCTCTTTCTTCTTTACTTCATTCCTGTGTACGGTTTCTTTCTGCGATTTCTCTCTCTATAGCATCTCTACTCAACGCTCTTCTGTAGAAGCATTTGTTGGTTTTCTTGCGAGTTTTCTTCATTTCATTCATCGATTCATTTCCAGGTACTTTTTCCTTTCCATTTCCTTTGTTTCTGGTATTATGTTTGCATTTTTCGGCGAGATTCATCGTTTTCCGGTGAGCATCATATTTTCAGGCGAAAGATATTCTCTTTAAACTTCTAAGTTTGATCTTTAGACCCCTTTATTTTACAAGTCATTCCTGTTTGTAGTTTTGGGAGTTATTCCTTAAGTTTAGGGTCGTCCTCTGATGCTCAGACCTTTATACCAGCTTCTTGAGGATTTCCCCTCTCTCATAGAGAAGACCCTAGAAAAGATTAGGCAAATAGAGAGAGCTCAGGAGGAAGCTCGTAGGTCTCAAGACTTTCCATTAGACCCTTATTTCCACCACCTCTGAGAGTGATATATCCGACCCCCCGGAGAACTTCTATCAGACAGGGGTTCCTGCTAATCCAACACCTATGTATGAGTCTGAGTCTTCTACCTCAGACCCCATGTCTGTGGACTCTTTTCAGGAAGCCATGGATTTCAAACCTCGGCCTGGTCAGGCCCCTGATCAGGCCAAGGTCTCCAACCGAGCTTCATCCCATAGTGGCTCAAGCACCTCAGCCTCTTCTTCAGAGGTTGAAATTGTTGAGCCGAGTGTGGTTGTGCCACCCATTCTTGACGCCATCCCCCTGTCGGCCGTCACAGGGGCAGAGTTCGTTCAGAGATTTGCTAGTAACCCATGTACATCTGCTCCGACCTACGTTGAGATTGATGATGATGAAGATGTTGAAAGCGATGTGGACGTCTCTGAGGCGGCCGAATTCGAGAGCACGGTAACTGAGGTGGATCTTCTGTGCTTCAGATATCTATACTCCATTAGTCCCTCCATCAAATTATGGAGACCTCTGAGGGAGGAGAGGGCCTATCACGGCCGAGATGGAGAAATCTGCCTGTACGAGCAGATGTTTATGTTAGGGTTTCGCCTACCCATTCATCCCATCATCAAATCCATTCTCTCTTATATCAACTTGGCCCCCTCACAGCTATCTCCCAATGCCTGGAGACTTATCATAGGGGCCATTATCTTATGGAGGGCAGTCCACCACTCTGACCTCCCAGTTCAGGTCTTTACTGGTTGTTATGTCCCCACCTCGGCCAAAAACCATCCGAGCTACTATCATTTTGTGGCTCGGAGGCCTGAGAAGAAAATGCTCCAGGTTACTCAGACCTCAAACCATAATTGGAAGCCCCACTATTTTTTTGCCTCTGGACCATGGGAATTTGGCCCATGCGTTCCCTCTTCCACACTTGAGCCGAGGATACCCCTCAGATGGGGTAAGGTCTCCATGTCTGCCAGGGCCGACCCTGGTTTAAGTCTTCAGAATATCCAGAAGGTGAAGGCCCTGCAAGACCAAGGGGCACATGGTCTTTTTGTTAAGTTCGAACATTTGCTGACCCCCCATTATCTCTCGGGGACGAGCCTAGGTGGAAGTCCCCTTGTTGACTTTGGTAAGGATTTTTCTTTTAAGTTTAACCTCTGAACTCATTCATATCTGATCTCTGACCCATATCTTTTAACTTTTGCAGAGTGACCACAAGTCATTACAAACGAACTGTGGGAGATGGCTGCACTGAGCTTAGCGAGACTTGCCAAAAAAGCTGGTCTGAACGCTCCTCCCCCAGCTCCCTCTACATCCAAATCTCAGGCCTCAAAGAAGAGGGCCCCAGAATCCCATGCCCCTGAAGATCAGAGGCCGACCTTGAGGTAGAAGAAGGCCTCTGATGCTGCAATCCCAATCTCCTCGGCTGACATCCTGACGGCACGTCTGGATCAGCTGAAGTTAACCGATAGTGTGGTCGGCCACATCATGTAGGCCATGGATGCTATCGGCTCTATAATGACCGAGGCTGACAAGCGCTTTTACAGGGCCATGGACACCCCCTGCTGGTTGAGTTCGGCCTTCACAGAGCCATCCAGGTATGACTTGTCCCTTCGTCAAAATTTCATAAGTGCAACATCTGACTTTTTTCTAGTTTAACCTCTTCATTAAATGTGCAGGGAGTGACTGCTATACACCACCTATCAAACTGGGCTCTGAGGAAATTGCCCCTCATCTAGAAGGGGCAAGAGGCCGAGAAGGTTCAGGGCGCCCTGAATGCTGAGGTCGACCGTCTGAAATCAGAGCTGCAGAACTCTGAAAATAAGGCTAAGGGGTTGGAGAAAGACATTTCTCTACTTGTCAAAGACCATGCCAAAGCCCTGAAGGCCAAAGATGACGTTCTGTAGTAGAAGGTCAGCTCGGCTGTCAAGGCTGCCCTTGAAGATGCTTCGGATAAAATAATTTCTGACTACAAAGGCTCAGACGAATTCATGGGTTTTGGCTTTGAATATCTTGAAAGAGGTATCAAGGCCACTACCAAATGGGCTGAAGTCAGAGAGAGGGAGGTCGGTACTCTAAAGGCCTCTGACTTTGTGGGTCTCAGCTTTGCTGACCCTCAGTTTGCTCAGGCGCTTCAAGAGGTGTAGGACGAGGCTGCTGCTCCTGCCGAGACTGCAACTCTGGAAGGAACCGAGGTCGGAGGGGCAGACCATGCTGATGACGCGGCCGAGGTGACTAATTCTGATCAAGTCAATCAGGCCGAGACTGTTAATGTCCCCCCCCCAAACCTTTAGGATTTGTATCTTGTAACTTGTAACTCCATGGTATTTTGTATTCAAGGAATATTTGTTACTTCTTTGTATTTCAACCTCTGAATGCTATATGATCTCTTCCCTTTACTGAATGCCATGTGATATCTTCCCTTATTTTATTATAGTGATGTCTTGTTTATACTCAGTCAATAATTCTGACCCCAGGTCTCTTCACCACTGAATTGTAATTAGGCTCTGAGGTCGTCACCTAAGATGTTATCCTCACAAATAATTTCACCAAATTAATGATGTTTAAGGGTCTGAGGTCATCTGCTAAGGTGTCTGAGCTCAGACCTCGTCACCACCGAGTGATGTTATGAAGGTCTGAGGTCGTCACCTAAGACGTTATCCTCAATTAATCTCACCAAATTAATGATGTTAAGTGTCTGAGGTCATCTGCTAAGGTGTCTGAGCTCAGACCTCGTCACCCCCGAGTGATGTTATGAAGGTCTAAGGTCGTCACCTAAGACGTTATCCTCATAATTAATTTCACCAAATTAATGATGTTTAAGGGTCTGAGGTCATCTGCTAAGGTGTCTGAGCTCAGACCTCGTCACCACCGAGTGATGTTATGAAGGTCTGAGGTCGTCACCTAAGACCTTATCCTCAATTAATCTCACCAAATTAATGATGTTAAGTGTCTGAGGTCATCTGCTAAGGTGTCTGAGCTCAAACCTCGTCACCCCCAAGTGATGTTATGAAGGTCTGAGGTCGTCACCTAAGATGTTATCCTCATAATTAATCTCACCAAATTAATGATGTTAAGGGTCTGAGGTCATCTGTTAAGGTGTCTGAGCTCAGACCTCGTCACCACCGAGTGATGTTATGAAGGTCTGAGGTCGTCACCTAAGATGTTATCCCCATAATTAATCTCTAGTCTAAGAATGAAGCAAAAACTGTTATGGAAACTGATCTTTATTAATAACCTCTTCTCAGTAAGATAGTACATTTACATGAAATTCTATGCAACATCATATGTAATATCTCTTTAGGTGATCAGCGTTCCATGGGTTAGTGAAAGGTTCTCCTTCTAGGTTTTCTAGCCTGTAAGTGCCAGGCACAACCTCTTCTGTTACTTTGTAGGGGCCATGCCAGTTCGGGTGTAGCTTATTTGCCTTTTGTAGGGTCTTCTTTAACACTAGGTCTCCTACTGCAATGGGTCTTGACTTCACCCTTTGGTTGTAGAATTTCGCTGCCCGCTGCTGGTAAGCTGCTTTTCTTACCTCTGCATCTTCTCTTCTTTCTTCGATAAGGTCCAAGTCTAGCCTCCTCTCTTCCCCATTGCTGTCTGGGTCGTAGGTCTGAATCCGATGAGTTGGTAGTCCTACTTTCGTTGGTATGACGGCCTCTGAGCCATGTGCCAGCATGAATGGGGTTTCTCCTGTTGGTGTCCTTACCGTGGTTCTGTAGGCCCATAACACAGTGTAGACCTCTTCTGTCCATCTTCCCTTCGCATCTTCTAACCTCTTCTTGATCCAGTCCAAGATGGTTCTATTTGTGACCTCGGTCTGGACATTTTCCTGAGGTCGACCAGGAGATGAGAAGAACTGTTTAATCCCCACTCTTAGGCAATACTTTTCTAAGGAAAAGTTCTTGAACTGGGTCCCATTATCCGAGATGAGAGTGTTTGGGAGGCCATATCTGCATATGATGTTCCTCCAAATGAACTGGAAGGTCTTCTTCTCTGTAATTGTTATCATCGGTTCCGCCTCCACCCACTTTGAAAAGTAGTCAATGGCAACTATCAAGAATCTATAGTTGTTGATAGCTCTTGGCAAAGGTCCTACCAAGTCAATTCCCCATACCGCAAATGGCCATGGAGAAGAGATTGACGTCATAGGCTGATGGGGTTGATGAGGTATAGTGGCGAACCTTTGACATTTGTCGCACCTCTTCACATAGTCTGCAGCGTCCTTAGACAAGGTAGGCCACCAGTATCCCTGAGTGATGATCCTCTTGGCTAAGGGCCTTCTCCCTATGTGGCTAGAGCAAGAACCCTCATGAACCTCCTGTAAGACCCGGGGTACTTCCATGGGATGCACACATCTGAGGAGAGGCAATAGAAACCCCTTTTTGTACAAGACGTCTCCTATCATTGAGAACTTAGCGGCCCTGTATCTCAACTTTCTCCATTCCAGCTTGGACTCAGGCAACTCTCCCTCTCTTAGGTATCTGACGAGTGGGTCGATCCATGAGTCTCCTAGGTTCACATTGTGACAAGGGCTACATACCTCATCCTCCTCGATCGTTGCCTTTCCTAAGACCTCTATTGGAATGGTCCTTCCCATATCTGTCTTTACTGCTGAGGCCAGCCTTGCCAATGCATCATCGTGATTGTTGCTCAGTCGAGGCACTCTCTTCAGTTTTGCCTCTTCAAATATTCTAACAACCTTCTTACCTTCTTCAAGTACTTGGCCATCCTTTCGTCTTTGGCCTCGTATACCCCCAAAACTTGATTGACAACCAACCTTGAGTCGCTATGGAGTAGGAGTCGCTTTACTCGAAGATTTGTTGCCAATAAGAGACCTGCTATCATGGCCTCATACTCGGACTCGTTGTTTGAGTCTTGGAAGTTGAATCTCAAGGTGTATTCAATGTTGGCGCCATCTGGAGCTGAGAGTATTAGTCCCGCCCCGCTTCCACTGTCACAGGAAGAGCCATCAATGAAGAGGCTCCAGACGTCTGTATCTGATGAGAAGACCCCTTCTGCCATAACCCCCTTCTTGAAGAGGTATCGATCCTCTTCGTTCTCTTCTACTCCGCTCCAAGTTTTTCCTGAGATGACCTCTTCCCGATCTCGAAAGACGTTTGGTGCCGTCTCTTTCGAATCTCGAAAGACACTACGGTTCATCTCTTCCGAATCTCGAAAGACACTACGGTTCGTCTCTTCCGAATCTCGGAAGACACTAGGGTTTGTCTCTTAGCCGTCATCTAAGCCTTTCACTGTCTCGGCCTCTTCCAAACTTCTACTGGCCTCTTCCCAGGTGAATTCTGCGACAAAGTCTGCGAGGGCCTGCCCCTTGATGGCCGTCCTAGGATGGTAGGTAAGATCATATTCTCCTAGTTCGATGGCCCAGGTCATCAATCTTCTGGACTTCTTAGGTTTGTGCAGAACCTGCCTTAGTGGGGAGTCAGTGAGGACTACCATGGAGTGATCTTGGAAGTAAGGCTTCATCTTCCTTGAGGCATGTATTAGGGAATAAGACAACTTCTCCATTCGGGGATAATTTTGTTCAGACCCTTGAAGGTCCTTACTGTTGAAGTACACAGGCCTCTGGACCCCATCCTCTTCTCGTATGATGGCCGCGCTGATGGCTGATTCAGAGACTGCCAGATACACAAACAACCTTTCCCCCGTGATGGGCCGAGACAGCAACAAGGGAGATCCCAAGTAGGACTTGAGCTGGTTGAAGGCTTTTTCATAGTCTTCGTCCCATTGGAAGGCCTTTATTAGAACTTTAAAGAATGGAAGACACTTGTCCATTGCCCTAGAAACAAACCTGTTAAGGGCAGCCACTCTTCTTGTGAGTCTTTGGACGTCCTTGATACTCCTAGGAGTCTTCATGTCGAGCAATGCCTTAATTTTATTAGGGTTCACTTCAATCCCCCTCTGATTAACGATGAATCCCAGGAACTTTCTAGCTCTTACTCCGAAAACACACTTTACTGGGTTAAGTTTCATTCTGTACGAGTCCATGACATCGAAGGTCTTCTCGAGGTCTGCTACGTGAGTACATGCTTTCAGGCTCTTCGTTAGCATATCATCCACATATACCTCCATGGTCTTACCTATTTGCTCTTCGAATATCTTATTGATAAGACGTTGATACGTTGCCCCCGTATTTTTTTGAACGAAGGGCATCACCTTGTAGCAGTATGTCCCTTTGTCAGTAATGAAGGCTGTCTTCTCAGAGTCTTCAGCATCCATGAAGATTTGGTTGTAGCCTGAATAAGCGTCCATGAAGCTCATGAGCTCGTGCCCTGCCATTGCGTCCACCATCTAGTCTATCCTAGGTAAGGGATAGCTGTCTTTCGGGCAAGACCTGTTCAGGTCAGTGAAATCTACATACATTCGCCACTTCCCATTGGCCTTAGGCACGATGACTGCATTTGAGAGCCACTCCGGGTAGGTAACCTCTCTTATGAACTCGGCCTCTTCCAACTTTTTTACCTCTTCCCGGATGACGTCGTACTTCTCCCTGGAGTAGACTCTTCATCTCTGCTTAATTGGCTTGGCATCTCTGTCCACATTGAGCTTGTGGCTCATGACCTCAGGGTCGATGCCAGGCATGTCTGCGCGACTCCATGAAAAGACACTCTGTCTCCTCCTGAGGAAGTTTATCAGCTCTTCCTTGATTCCTGGCTCTAGGGCCTTACCGAGATGGATAGTTTTTTCCGGCTCGTCCTCATTGAGGATGATGGATTCTACCTCTTCCGCGGCCTCACCCTTCTTCAATTTTGTTTCGTCTCTTGGGTCAAGAGTGTCAATGCTGTAAGTGGCGGTTGCTCTCTTGTGGGCTTCTCTCTCTTTGGCCGAGTTGAAGTAACACTCTCGCGCCATGGTCTGGTCCCCTTGCACTTCCCCTACTCCATAAGGAGTCGAGAATTTTAGCATCTGATGGACCGTCGATGGAACGACTTCAAACTCTTTGAGGGCCACCCTTCCTATGATGAGGTTGTAGGACGAGAAAACGTTTTCGCCCATAATGAAAAAGTTTATCTTCTTGGTTATCCTCTTAGGCCACTCATCCCCCATCCGTACATCCATCTCATACATGCCCAATGGGTGGACTTTTTCACCATTGAAGCCTATCAATGGGTGATGATAGGGCACCAACCTTGCCCTGCTAAGACCCAGGCTCTTGAATCAAGGCCAGAACATCACGTATGCTGAGCTTCCCCCATCTATGAGGATCCTCCGTACCTTGAACCCATGCACCCTTGTTGTTATGACCAAAGGGTCATCTTGGGGGGCTAAGATACCCTTGAAGTCGAGTATGGATAACCCCACTACGAGGGTGTCCATGTCCACATTCTTCCTCTTCTGCATTGCATCAGAAGACGTTATATTCACAACTTCGATCTTGGCCAATGACATAGCCTCTGCTACATGAGCCTTCCTGTCAGCTACCTCAGAGCCACCTCCTGCAAACCCCCCACATATGGTGCTAACACCAAAGGAGATAATACCGATCCTCTTCACCAGGGTGTTGTCATCCTTTGGCGGAAGATCTGGGTATTCTTCATCATCTCATTCTGAATCATCGTCCCTTCTGGCTGGGACATTGCCACGGCATCTGTCACCTCTTCTTTTCTTAGGGTCATCTCTTCCACCCTTTGGAGCCTTACCATCCACATACTTCCTCAGCTTCCCAGATTTCACCATCTTCTCAATCTCATCCTTTAAAGCGAAGCATCTATCTGTGATATGGCCATGATCCTGATGGAACTCACACCATAGGTTTTTATTCCTCTTATGTGGCGGGGCCTTCAGTTTCTCTGGCCACCTCAGAGTCCGGTCAGTCTTAATCTCATTGAGGATGTTCTCACAGCTCACAGTCAGAGGAGTGTAATGAGAGAACTTGTCATCACCTGACCTCTTATTCCCCTCTTTCTTACCTTGGGACTTTCCCGTGCTACCGTGGTTCTCCTCCTCATACTTGGCGGCCATCGCCTCTTCTGCATTCATCATTTTCCCTGCGGTTTCCAGCAGCTCAGCCATGGACCTAGGGGGGTCTTCCGCCAGTTTCCACAATAGCTTCCCCTTCTGGAGGCCTCCTATAAGGGCGGTCATGGCTATGCTCTCTTCATAATCTTCCACCTCTAATTTCTCTTTGTTGAATCTTGCTATGTAGTCTCTTAGGCTCTCACCCTTGGCCTGTTTGACATACAGCAGGTGGGTAGTCTTCTTTTGGGGTCTTAACCCAAAGTAGAAGTTGTGGATGAACTGCTCAGCCAAGCCTTTGAAGTTCTCAATTGAGTTCTTTGAAAGGGAGGTGAACCAACTATGAGCTGCCCCTGTCAAGGTCCCTGAGAAGGCCCTACACTTCATCTCATCGGGTATCGAGTAAATGTCTGCTGCTGACTGATACATCTCGATATGGTGTATAGGGTTAGTGCTGCCATCATACTTGGGAGTCACTGTAGGAGGCTTGAACTTGGCTGGGGTTGGGAACCCCACTATCCTAGCCACAAATGGGGAGCCCTCTGAGTAACCCCTTTGTAATGGGTCACTGCTTTTAATGAGATCTCCTATCTTCTCCTCAAGGCGTTGGATAGAATCATTCCACGGTCTTCTGTCATCAACTTGGCCGAGGTTATCCCCTGCCACTTCCCTGCGATGGACAGAGGGTTCCCCATCCACGACACGCTGGCTGTTGACCTCTTCCTGTTCTCGGCATCTTCTTTCGCAGGGTCGACCTTGGTCTGGCAGACCCTGCCTACCTCCTCTCTGAGAGCCTGCTGCGCTCCTCGACCTCGATAGCCTCTGTCTTAGGTCATTCACCGGGCCCAGCCTCTCGAATGCCGACCCTCTGCTCAACCTATCAAAGGCCGACCCTCTTTGTTGGGCCTCTTCTCTTCTTCGTCCGAGACATCCTTGACTCTGCCTAAGAGGTCGTATAGTGTCATTTGACACCTCATACGGCTCCCAGCAGTCTTCTGGGGCTTCTTCAGCTTCTAGGTCATCATACCTGTCCTCTAGGCAAGGGTTTCCCTGCCTCCCCAGGCGCAAGTGCCTAGGGTTAGCAACGTCCCTTCTTCGCTGGGGTGCAGGCTGGTCCTTCATTGGCGCCTGGGGTGGTCCCCTAGCGTCAGGATGAGGCTGAACAGCCGTCGGAGTGATCATGTCCGGTGAGACTCCAGGTGGCCTCATCATAGTTTGACTAAGTTGAACAAATTTCTCCTTCATGGCTTGTTATGTTGCAGCTAAAGATTTTAAGGCTGCTGCTACCTCCGCCATTTCGGACTGGGGGGTGCCTGACTGGAACTAGGCCCTCCACCTCCAGGCGGCGGAAGAGGCGGTGGTAAGTCTGGTGCCACATGTTAACAATAAAGAGTTTGATCAGCAAGTGAGCTTAATACCTTAAAGAACCTCTTTCAATGGTGAAGAAGTTACACGCAAGGGGTGGTTCCTGGTTCACCACCAGAGTCTCCGGTGAGGTTAAGCTGAAGAAGAGGAAGAGATAGCTTCTCGTTCCCACAGACGGCACCAAAATGATGATGCCGGAATCAGCACCACCAGGTAAGGTGTTTTCAAGCTCAATACAAGGATAATAATGGCAACACAATTATATAAAGAGGTAAGAGAATGAGATGAGTATAAGAGGAGAAGGCACATGTATATAAGTGGTTCAGCCAATTTGGCTTACGTCCACTGTGAGTGTGTGTGAGTAATATCACTGAATGAAGGCACTAATGGCCATGGATACAATCTCTTAAGCTTTCTCTCACTACTGTGTATCTAGACAAAGTTTCAGCTAGGGTTTAATATCTTGGATCCTATTGCAAGGTAGGGGATGACCCCTATATATAGTACCTAGGGGGTGTAATGTACCCCCCATGCATGCAATGAGCATGTGTGTGGTAACCTCACCAATGTGGGAGTGCCATCTGTCACTGTCACATGTAAGGAATGATGATGAAATATTCTCCCCACGTGTGGGGATTAATCTTGTTACAACTGATTTATGCCCATGTGTCCTTATCCAAATGTCAACAGATGCTCGGCTGCCATATTGGTGCATGACCTCAGCCTGGGAGAGGCCGAGCTGTAAAGGTTCGATAAACGTCTTCTGAGATGTGCCATAGGGAGTCTCGGCCTGATCTCAGCTGAGACATTATGCTGGGGTCGGCCCCTGCCGAGGTTGGACTGATTCCCTGTTGAAGATTACCAAGGCTTCTTGTCACCTCGGCCCAAGCCGAGGTTGGAATGGTTCCATATTGAAGGTTACCCAGGCTTCTTGTCACCTCGCCCTACACTCGGCCGAGGTTAACATACCCAGGTATATGAGAATGCTGTTGACGTCTGTAATGCACGTAGTGTCCATTGGAAATGTAAGTGGTAGTGTCGGCCTGGGCCGACCATACTAAGGCCGAGGGCTGATATCGTGGGCCCATGGCTTATCCAGGGTCGGCCATAATATCGGACGAGGTTGGTGTCTCTTGGCCGAGGTTACACTTGGGGCATATCAGTAAAGGCTTATAAACTCCAAAACCTCAACAGTGAGCTTGAAACCATTAGTACGGAGGAAAGTGAATCATTTGATGAGTTTACACTTGATTGTCTGATATTGTGACTCGTCATTTAACTTGGGAGAGAGAATACTCAAAACTCGTGTAGTTAAGAAAATATTAAGCTCCTTACTTGAAAGATTTAATTTAAAGGTGACAAATTTTAATTTCTTGGGTACTTTGGACTATATGATACTCGAAGAGTGTGCATGTGATCTTTAAACTTATGAGCTCGACGTGTTTTCCTTAAAAAAGATGAAGAAACATAAGGGCATTATTTCGAAATATCTAAAGGAGGATACACATATTTTCAGTGATGAGTTTGACATCGATTCTGATGATACGGTCATGTTTAATAAAAAGTTCAAAAAGTTTCAAAAGTTTGAAAAATAATCAAAAGATGGAAAGAAACTTGAGAAAATAAAGTTTAACAAGGTTATAAAATTCCCTATAATCTTAATGATAATTTTAAAAGGGGTGAGTCAAACATATGCTTTGGGTACGAGGATTATGGATATATGGCAGGTGAGCGCCCCACTAATCTAAGGAAAGAGGGTAAGAAATCGATTGCATACAATGCCACACTTAGTGAGAGTGAATTGAAAGAGGAACCCAATTCCCCTATTGAATGCAATTACATCATGTTTATGGCCAGTAATTCAAGCCTTGATGAAAAGTATTCCAATGAAGATAATTCGGAACATTTCAACTCTGAGGACATATTGATTAAAAATCCTATATGAGTGATAGTGATGAAGAAGAAAATGAATAGGAGGAGGAGTGTAAACTTTAAGTTACCTTTCATGAGTTGAATGCATAGACGGTGAAATTAATAGGATAAGTTGAAGTTGAAAGGTGGGTTGAAATAAGATTCCATGGGTAATGATGAGAGTATATTGATTGTGGATGTTAGGGATGTGATAAGACTCTCAGGGAAATCTCGAGTTTGTTGAGTGGGAGCAAGATAACCTTTGAGGATTAATGAAAATTTTGAACAAGAATTCCCTTATTGTTTATGAGTCTCGTCATTTCCTAAAGTCTAGGATTCTGGATTTAGAGGAAAGATTGAGAGACTTGAGTATTATGAAATTTGATTTGGAGTCTAGTTGGGGAAAGTTAGATAAAATATTAGGCACCATTTGAAATAAATATGATAATTTTGATATTGGTTTCGGTATTCCAAATAGTTATGCTACTAAAGCAAAAAATATGATTTTGAAAGAGTCAACCATTGCTAGGAACTTTAGAAAAGGTCAACCCAATTGTAGGAGGGTAGTGAGACTAGGGTCTATGAATAACTGGAAAGGGTGAGGCGTGACCCATTCCAATGGACGCTGTCTACAAGGTTCTCAAGAACTTTTAGAGCAGCTTCTGATGAGACCTTCTCCTTTTGGTAAAAATGGAGATCAACTGGAACTCCCTCCCTGCAAGAAGATGAACTTGCACAACAATAATAGTAATTTTCTCAAGAAGAGCTTCAGAGAGTGATGGCTATCAGTGGGGAGTGAAAGAACAAGGCACTTAGCACTTAGAGAGAGAGCAGGGAGATAATACTAGAGAGGTACTGCTGTGATTTTGACAGAGTGAATATGCTATTGAGTTTTTTCTATCTATTGACCTTGCCCAGGGGTCCTATTTATACTTGGGCACTAGGGCTGGGTTGGCACTTTTGGCGCTAAAACTTAGAGAGTTGGTGAGGGATAAAGTCTGTAGTGTAATATTTGTCCCTACCTGCAGGCAGCTCTGCCTGTCCCCTCTGGCAGGTACCCCTAGTGCCTACCAAAGTTCAAAAGCAAATTTGTCTTCTAATGGAGATAAAATATCTAATTTGCTAAATATCTTTTGAAACGGTAACTTTTGGTACAAAATTTGTAAACTTGAGGGGGGTCTTGAGGACCACCTCCTCTAAAATCTTTGTAAGCTCTAGGGGGATCTTGAGGACCCCCTTCTAAAATCATTTTTATTAAGAGGGGTCTAGAGGACCACCCTCTCCTTTAAAATCATTTGATAAACAGTTATTTTCTTGTGAACAACCAGCCTTTTAGCTTCTCACTTCACTCGTGACTAAGTGTGAGGTGTGTGAGGGCTGGGGGACCCTAGGGTCTTTCTACTAGTATTCTCTCAATACTATAGTGCTAAGTGGTTGAGATTGCTAAACATACCATGTCCCTCAACTGTCAAGCCAAAAATCCCAGGAGATCCCAACTGGCCTACTTGAGCCCCGCTTGCTCAACTAGGCAACCTGTACAAGAAAATAAGTGTTAGTACTTCTGTTCTTTTTCGTGATGAGGGGTTGCTTATAGTAGACACCCCATCATCCTAACTTTTTCTGGGAGATGAGGGGGGAAGGACCTTGTGGGTCCTTCTTCTCAAATGTCATTTCTGCGGGGACCCTTGCGAAGTCCCTCTCAACTTAGGCTTCTGTAGGGACCCTTGCACTGACTCTTATCAACTTGAGTTTCTGCCGGGACCCTTGCGGTGGTCCTTCTCAACTTAAACTTCTGCGATGATCCTTGCAGTGGACCTTCTAAACTTGAGTTTCTACAGTAACCCTTATGGTGGCCCTTCTCAACTTGGACTTCTGCAGGGACCCTTGCAGTGGCCCTTCTCGACTTGAGTTCTTGCAGTGACCCTTGTGATGACCCTTCTCAAATGTCATTTATGCGGTGACCCTTGCGGTGGCCCTTCTCTATTTGGACTTCTGCACTGGGACTTTTGGGGAACTTCTCAAATGTTATTTTTGCTGTGACCCTTGCGGTGGCCCTTCTCAACTTGGACTTCTGTAGTGACCCTTCTCAACTTGGACTTCTGCAGTGGACCTTGCGGGGCACTTCTCAAATGTAATTTCTATAGTGTCCCTTCTCAACTTAGACTTCTGCAGTGACCCTTGCAGTGGCCCTTCTTAACTTGGACTTTTGCATTGGCCCTTGTGAGGCACTTCTCAAATGTCATTTATGTAGTGACCCTTGCAGTGGGCCTTCTCAACTAGAACTTTTGCAGTGACTTTTGCAGTTACCCTTCTCAACTTGGACTTCTGCAGTCGCCCTTGCGGGGCACTTCTCAAATGTCATTTCTGCAGTGACCCTTGCGGTGGCCCTTCTCAACTTGGACTTCTGCAGTGACCCTTGTAATGGCCCTTCTCAGCTGTCATTTCTACAGTGACCCTTGTAGGGCAGTTTTCGAATGTCATTTCTGCAGTGACCCTTGTGGTAGCCCTTCTTAACTTGGACTTTTGCAGTGGCCCTTGCGAGACATTTCTCATATGTTATTTCCGTAGTGACCCTTGCGGTGGCCCTTCTCAACTTGAACTTCTGCGATGTAGGGACCCTAGGGGTTCCTTCTCCAATATGGCACTTCTTTGGTGATGGGACCTGGGGGTTCCTTCTCCAATATAGCACTTCAGTGGTGGAGGGACCTTGGGGGTTCCTTCTCCAATATAACACTTCTACGGTGAAGGGACCTGGGGGTTCCTTCTCTAATATGGCACTTCTGCTGTGAAGGGACCTGGGGGTTCCTTCTTCAATATGGCACTTCTTCGGTGGGGGGACCTTGGGGGTTCCCTCAACCTCATACTTTTTATAAGCTAAAAAGGGGGGGTCTTTGAGGGGCCCTCACCCACAAATATAGTGGTAAAGTTTGAAACACCCTTCTACATTAGCCTCTCGTGCAAAGTCTTTTGTGTTGGGTAGACCAAAAGGCTTTGTATGCCATTAATTCAGTTTTTATTTTGAGGTGCCCTAGGGGCTTATTCATCATTCCCCTTAGGGTCATGAAATGTTTTGTCACTTCATCCCAAGTTTTGTAGATGAGGCCACTTAGAGTGGACCTCCTTATCTGGGTATCAACTTGGGCGGAGGGGTTGCTCGCGGTGAGACCCTCATTCTTGGCCTTCTTCTATGGCCTTCTAATTTGTTTAGAGGGGTTTCTCATGGTGAGCCCCTCGCCTTTGGCCTTCTTCTGTGGCCTTCCATCTTGGGTAGAGGGATTGCTCGCGGTGATCCCTCGCCCTTGGCCTTTTTCTGTGTCCTTTTATCTTAGGCAGAGGGATTACTCGCGATGAGCCCTCTCTCCCTTGGACTTTTTGTATGAAATTTTTTCTTAGGCACCCTTGGACTTCTTTTGTGGCCTTCCAGCATGGGCAGAGGGATTGCTCGCGATGAGCCCCTCTCCCTTGGCTTGGGCGGAGGAGTTGCTCGCGGTGAGCCCCTCTCCCTTGGCCTTCTTCTGTGGCATTCTGTCTAGGGCAGAGGAGTTGATCGCGATGAGCCCCTCGCCCTTGGCCTTCTTTTGTGACCTTCTGTCTTGGGCAGAGGGGTTTCTTGTGGTGAGCCCCTCGCCCTTGGCCTTCTATCTTGGGCAGAGGGGTTACTCGCCCAGTTCCCCTAGCCCTTGGCCTTCTTCTATGGCCTTCTCAATTGGGCGGAGGGGATGCTCGTGGTGAGTCCCTCGCCCCTAGCCTTCTTCTATGGCCTTCTATCTTGGGCGGAGGGGATGCTCACCGTGAGACCCTCACCCTTGACCTTCTTTTGTGACCTTTTATCTTGGGCGGAGGGGTTTCTCGTCGTGATCCCTCGCCCCTAGCCTTCTTCTGTTGCCTTTTATCTTGGGCAGAGGGGTCGTAAGCCCCTCGCCCCTGGCCTTCTTCTTTGGCCTTCTATCTTGGACGGAGGGGTTACTCGCGGTGTCCCCCTCGCCCTTGGCCTTCTTCTGTGGCATTTCATCTTGGGCGGAGGGGTTACTCGCGGTGGGCCCCTCACCCTTGACCTTCTTCTGTGGCCTTTCATCTTAGGCGGAGAGGTTACTCGCGGTGGGACCCTCACCCTTGGCCTTCTATCTTGGGCATAGGGTTACTCGCGATGGGCCCCTCTCCCTTGGCCTTATTTTGTGGCCTTCTATCTTGGGTAGAGGGGTTACTCGCTATGAGACCGTCGCCCTGAGTCCTTTTCTGTAGCATCAATTTTGGGAAGAGGGGTCACTCAAGGTGGATCCCCTCGCCCTAGGCTATTTTTGGTCAAACTTGCAATCTTAGGTAGGTGGAGACACTCTAAGTGGATCCCCACACTCAAGGCTATTTTATTATTTGTTCACTTTCTTGAGGACTTCTCAATATTAGCCCCCTCGTGCAGAAGTGTCTTGCAATGTCGAGAGACTTGTGTGCAAAACTGTCGTACCTTTTATTTATACTTAGCAGTTGCTCAAGACTGTGAGTGCTCCGGTGAACTTGGAGACTTAGGTGCTAAACTATCACATCTTATATTTATACTTGACACTTGTTCAAAACTATGAGCGCTTCGGTGCCCCAGTATATTTAGGTTCTCAACTGGCACACCTTATATTTATACTTGGCACTTGCCCAAGACTGTGAGTGCTCCGGTGCCCCTGGAGCCTTAGGTGATCATATAGAGCACCTTATGTTTATACATGGCACTTGCTCAAGACTGTCAGCGCTCCGGTGCCCTTGGAGCCTTAGGTGACCATGTGGCACACCTTATATTTATACTTGACACTTGCTCAAGACTGCGAGCGCTCCAGTGCCCTTGGAGCCTTAGGTACTAAACCGTCGTACCTTATATGTATGCTTGGCACTTGCTCAATACTGTGAGCGCTCCTATGCCCTTGGAGCCTTCGATACTAAACTGTTTTACCTTATGTTTATACATGGCCTTTGATCAAGACTGTGAGCGCTCCGACGCCCTTGGATCCTTAGGTGCTAAACTGTCGCACATATACTTATACTTGGCAGTTGCTCAATATTGTGATCGCTTCGGTGCCCTTAGAGGCTGAGGTACTAAACGGTCTTACCTTATATTTATACTTGGCAATTGCTCAATACGGTGAGCGCTCCGGTGCCCTTGGATCCTTAGGTACTTAACTGTCATACCTTATATTTATATTTGGCAGTTGCTCATTATGATGAGCGCTCCATTGTCGTTGGAGCATGAGGTACTAAACTATCGTACCTTATATTTATATTTGGAAGTTGCTCAATATGATTAGCGCTCCGTAACCCTTGGAGCATGAGGTATTAAACTGTCGTACCTTATATTTTACTTGGAAATTTCTCAATACTGTGAGCGCTCCGGCACCCTTGGAGCCTTAGGTACTAAACTGTCATAGCTTATATTTATATTTGGCAGTTGCTCAATATGATGAGCTCTCCACTTCCCTTGGAGCCTTAGGTACTAAATTGTTGTACTTTATGTTTATACTTGGCCTTTGCTCAAGACTGTGAGCGCTCTGGTGCCCTTGAAGCCTTAGGTACGAAACTGTCGCACAAATACTTGTACTTAACACTTGTTCAAAACTATGAGTTGCTCTATTTTATCTGAGAACTTCGAGACGGAATTGCCTCATAGTTTGTGGGGTACTTTGCCTATGATCTGAGAAAGTTATCATTTTGATGTTACCCCTCTAACTTCGGGGTTCTTGCATATAACTAAGCGAGTTAATATTCTAAAACTTCCTTTATAACTTCGGGGTACTTGAATATAGTCTAACCAAGTTAATATTTTGAAACTGCCCCTCTAACTGCGGGGTACTTGCATATAAAAGAGCAAGTTAAAAATTTGGAAGCTGCCCCTCTATATGCGAGGTACTTGCATATAACTGAGCAAGTTAAAATTTGGAAGCTGCCCCTCTAACTGCGGGTTACTTGCATATAGTCTCACCATCTGCAAATTTTGAAGTTTCCCCTCTAACAGTGGGGTACTTGCATATAGGCTGAGCACATTAATATTTTGGAACTTCCCCTTTAACTGTGGGGTACTTGCATATAGCTGAACAAGTTATATTTTTTAGTGTAGCCCCATGTGACTGTGCGGTACTTTTTAATGCAACCCCGTGTGACTTTGGGGTAATTTGTTATGCATATTCATCTCTTGGGAAGTAACTAAGAGACGGGGTTAGCCCTTCTCCTTCCCACAAACTTTGCATAAAATTTCACATATATTATAAGTAAAGAAATAATTATTTCTTTATACTAAAAATTTCCCTTGGTCTGAAGGGTCCTTGTTCCAAACTTTTCTTAGGAACCTTTTTGTCTTGGAAAAGTAACAGGTTTAGAGAGGGAGGTAGACCCGCTTCTCCCTATTTTCTAAAAATCGGTCAAGTAAATTTTCTTGAGAAGAGAGGTTAGGACTTATTGATCAAGTGCGAAAAGTAGCGCGTGTAAAGACGCTAATCGTTGTTTTCGTTTCGCCAACTCAATACAAAAACCTAAGTTACTACTACACTTGCGAGGCAAGCACAGCGGTAAGTCGGGTATCGAGAATCCACAGGGACGAGTTGCTAGAATTCAAGTGATTTAATAATCAGAAATAAAAGTGTAAAAGATGATTACAAACTAAAAGGAAAAGTTAATCTAGGCAATGTGTTGAAACTAGATTATGAAAGCGAGTAAAACTATAGGTTGCGTCGAATATCCCTCACCCGAGTTAATTAGTATAAAATGGTCACATGGGTCGACGAGTTATTACAAATGCATCTCGTTTCGACAGTTAATTAAATCAAGGGTTGTTACGCCATAAATCATCATAAAAGCCTAATAAGATTTTGGTGTCAACAAATATCCCGGAAATTACGCGCGAAAGGTCGTAAGCACGGGAAATACATGATATGCCCCGTCAAATCTCCTAGGCGTAATAACTAGGAAAACACACCCGAAATAGACCCGTAAACTCCATCACAAAAGCAAAGCAACGTGTCAACCCGAGTGAGTTCAATTCAAACACAACCTAATTTAAATTACCTAGAAAGCATGTTAAAAATGCGATAAATGGAAAGCGGTAAATAAACGCGGTAAATCTATACTAGAAAGCGTGTAAATCAAAGCATGTAAATCAAGCATGTAAACCTAAATTAGAAAGCTTGTAAATTAACTAGAAAGCAATAAATGAAGAAATACAACTATATTCAAATGGTAGGGGAGATGAATAGTCAACTTACAATCCAAATGGGGTGTCAAACCAAAGAGAAATGAAGAAGAACCAAGCAAAAACCCAAACCCTAAGCTAAAACTAACCTAAAATCGTGTATCTACTGATATATCTTCTTATTACAACAAAAAACCTTTATATAGTAAGTTGGATTAAAAGAAAAGAAGAAAGAAAAGAAATGAAAATATCTGCTGAAAAACAGGGGATCGATCGATCGACCCCTTTGGTCGATCGATCGATCAAGGCCAAAAATTGACAATTTAGAATGGTCGATCAATCGACCAAAGGGGTCGATCGATCGATCAAGCAGGTCTTGGCCAGGCAGCAGCACACTGCATTCTTCCCTTCTCCTTCTCTTCTCCTCTTTTGCTTTCCTTGTTTTTCCTCCGCTGAAATCGCCGTAACTTCTTCGTTCTGAATCGGAATCGCGCACCGTTCGCGGCCACGCGAAGCTAGCGAGGAGGGATACAACTTCCGTGAGATGTCAGGCCTGGTAGCCAAGCTGTGAAAAGACTAAAATGCCCTTGAACGTGCGATTGCGTACGGAACTTCACCGCAATGCGTCCGAACTTCATACTTAGTACCTAAATACCTACAAAAGCCCAATTATACCTCATATAGCATGTTAACAATATAAACCGAGGTTTTTTGGTTATCGGGCTTAAATATAGAGATTAAGGCACCCGAGGGGGCTAAAATGCGTAGGTTCGGAGGATGAAATACGCGATATTTGCGTATTATCACACCCCCTAACTTACACATTGCTAGTCCCTAGCAATGAAATAGGATGCAACAAGAACAACAAGTAAACCAAAAGCAGGAGATAGTACAAAAGTATGGTATAAAAGAAAAAGTCCACTTTCGCGGGCGATTCGATTGCATTTGGCGTATGCAATAAGCCGTTAAAACCCTAGGTTACCCTAGCGGACGAGTGTCGTCTCGTGAGGGTTTTCAGAGATGGTACCCACAAACATCACATGGTTTCCTCAAAATATGCCCAACCCAACATGCGACAAGCCCAATAATGGCGAAAAGGATTTCATACGCATTATTAGCAAAGTGAATGAATTCACACAAAAGTCCAAATCATTAACATTATAGAATGCACCTCATAGAATTGAAACCTTAAAATGTGGGAGGGGAGTGAGCAAATACAAAGTGTGATTTGGCAAAAAACTTATATAAACCGGATACTAAATAAAGCAAGCATATATTCAATCCTCACGGGCATTACACTCATCAAGGAAATTCACTCGAAACAGGGAGGTAACACACATGACATGCGGGCATAAGGAGTAAATGTAAATGGAAACTAGGCCGCGCACATGTCACAGAAGAAGAACGCTATATATAAACTGAAAAACTGTAATCTCAATGAAAGGATACCACTCACTAAAAGAGGCGAAATGCATTTTCATAGATTATCACAACTATTATGACTTTTAAACTACATCAACCTATGATCAAATAGGACTTTAATAGGGTTATGATGTAGGTATGGCTAGGGTATGAAATGAAAGGAATGTATGTACGGATTCAAAGTGTTCGGACTGAAAACTCGGGATAATGGGATAATGCGGGCAATATCAAAATTGGAAAACAAGTTCCAAAAAGGCATTAGATATATCATCGGGGAGAGTAATCAAAGCTTATTGAACTATATACAACATTTACAACTTTCTTTTTCTTTTTCTTTTCTTCATTTTTCTCATTTTTCTCTTTTGCTTTCTTTTGCCTTTTGCTTTCTCTTTTTCTTCACTTTTTTCACTATTTTCTTTTCTTTACTTATCAAACTCTCATATGCCTAAATTGCAACCGGCATCATAACAACATCATTCAATCCCAAGTCACATTCCAAACAAAGGTATGGAAAGTGTATGTATGGGCTAAAACTCCAATTTAGAGTTAGTTATGGTAATGGGGTTATGAAACGAAAGGCTAATATTTAGGCTCAAAGGGGTTAACGAGGGTAAACATATAAGGGTGAGGTCAAGGCTAATATGGGTGATATATCAAAGAGGGCCTATGATCATTTCACAAAGTTTACGCAATTCTCGAGTCAAAACATTACATGAAAATCATGATCAAGTAACACATTTCAAGTATGAACTCAATTAATGAACGGTCAAATGAAAGAATAGTGAGATTAACAACGAATTCAACGTTTTCAATGAGAAAAGAATAGTATATATACTCACAAACGACGAAAGGTACAAAGCTTACGCGGTGTAAGTATATACAATGCAACAAAAGATTATCGAGTTATAAAAATCTTAAACAAAATCAATATAACAATAAAAATGCATGTGCTCATGGGATTAAAGTTTAATTCATGAAGTTATTCATAATATCAATAAGTGAAACTAAAGTCTAATAACTTCTAAAATCGAGAACATGCATCATTGGGTTGTCTATTGGATCGGGCAATTATTGGAATTTATCATCGGAAACAAAGGCAAAATGCCCAAAAAAAAGAAAAAATAAAGAAAATCTTTTTGAAATTTTTGAATTTTTCTAAGAAAAGCGTACTAAGTAACTAACATGTGAGCAAAAACATGGACTAACTAAAGAAATGGATAGAATATCCCACACCCCCTAACTTAAAACTTGACATTGTCCTCAATGTAAATTAAGAACCAAGTCAAAGAGAGGAAAAGAGCGATATTACCCAAAAGTGGAGCGATCCCCATAAGAACAAGTCCAAAGAATCTACAAAACAAGTTAGTACCGAGCATAGCAAAAACAAATAACAAAAAGTTAACTAATTACACTAAACTAGATTAAAAAGGAAAGAAAAATTAAAAAGCTAACTATATACAACCTACTATTTAGACTTCACACTAACTGTACACTAGAAGTCTAAATAGCTGAGGGTCCACCATAAGAACGATTTGACTTTGGAGGATAACGGGTGTACCCTCACATACAAGCATGCCTTCCAAAAAATATGAATTCCGTTTTAACAACGGAAGGCATGTGTAAGGCGAAAGAAATGAACCATCGCCAATTAAAAGTTTTGGTGGGACGATGGGGTGTTTGGATTGCACGGGTGACAAAAACAAGTGGGGACCGAGAAAAGACAAATATCCTCCCAATGATTTTGAAGTTGGAATGGGAGGTGGCGCACACAAAGGCAAAGATGCGATCGTGGAGGGCGACTCGAGCAAGTACTCCTCATCGGCGATAGGGCTTAAAACATTAAAGTTCGAAATAGAATCATCGGGTACTTGTTCCGGTGGGGTAATAGAGAATGAAAACGGGGATGAAAGAAATTCAAACTCATGAGATGAATCATCATCGCATGAAGTTGGAATTTCAAAGGAAATAATATCATTTTCAATGAAATGTTCTTCTTTGGGGGCCAAAGAAGAAATCATTTCATTGCAAATAGATATTACGTCATTTTCATCCTCACTTTCAATATCTATTACGAGATGGGCAAAGTCTAGAATGGCTTGTTCCAAAGTAGGTACAAGTACCTCATTTGGTTCAAAACATTCCTCGACTTCAAAAGTCTTGGAAGCAAAATCATTGTCGGACTCAAATAATAAATCCAACTCATGTTCCCACGAACGATTTTCTTCCCGATAGCGATTTTCAATTTTCTCATTTTCATACCTACACAAGCCCTCACCGAATGTCATGGGTCGAGGTGCGGATGCATGAAAATGGGAATTTTGAAAGTTTCCATCGGACTTAAACGAAAACTCATTATTATAGGAATTTTGAAAACTATTCGAATTCGTTTCAAAATTCCTATTATAAGGAGGTAAAGGCCCAAAATCATTATCATCATCATCAAAATTCCAATAACCTAAGTTTTGACTTTCGTTATACTCGCCCAAAGTCATATTTGAATTTGTTATACTTTGGGATTCTAAGTATTCACCGAAAGTCATAGGTTTGCAAAATTTTTGAGAATTATGACAAGGATTACTGAAAGAATTGGAATAAGACATGCTTACCCCAAAAATGGCTCGAAGTGGCGGCTTCCACAAAGTAAGTGCGCGCGGGAAAAATTCAAGCGTTTCTAAGTGCTCAAATGTGGAAGTCCTGCAAAATATTAGCAAATAATACAAATAGAAAGAAATAATATGAAATACTAAATCAAATAAAGTCTAAAACAAACTAGTCCCCGACAACGGCGCCATTTTGATCAAGTGCGACAAGTAGCGCGTGTAAAGACGCTAATCGTTGTTTTCGTTTCGCCAACTCAATACAAAAACCTAAGTTACTACTACACTTGCGAGGCAAGCACAACGGTAAGTCGGGTATCGAGAATCCACTGGGATGAGTTGCTAGAATTCAAGTGATTTAATACTCCGAAATAAAAGTGTAAAAGATGATTACAAACTAAAAGGAAAAGTTAATCTAGGCAATGTGTTGAAACTAGATTATGAAAGCGAGTAAAACTATAGGTTGCGTCGAATATCCCTCACCCGAGTTAATTAGTATAAAATGGTCACACGGGTCGACGAGTTATTACAAATGCATCTCGTTTCGACAGTTAATTAAATCAAGGGTTGTTACACCCTAAATCGTCATAAAAGCCTAATAAGATTTTGGTGTCAACAAATATCCCAAAAATTACGCGCGAAAGGTCGTAAGCACGGGACATAGATGATATACCCCGTCAAATCTCCTAGGCGTAATAACTAGGACAACTCACCCGAAATAGACCCGTAAACTCCATCACCAAAGCAAAGCAACACGTCAACCCGAGTGAGTTCAATTCAAACACAACCTAATTTAAATTACCTAGAAAGCATTTTAAAAACGCGATAAATGGAAAGCGGTAAATAAACGCGGTAAATCTATACTAGAAAGCGTGTAAATAAAAGCATGTAAATAAAGCATGTAAACCTAAATTAGAATGCTTGTAAATTAACTAGAAAGCAATAAATGAAGATATACAACTATATTCAAATGGTAGGGGAGATGAATAGTCAACTTACAATCCAAATGGGGTGTCAAACCAAAGAGAAATGAAGAAGAACCAAGCAAAAACCCAAACCCTAAGATAAAACTAACCTAAAATTGTGCATCTACTGCTATATCTTGTTATTACAACAAAAAACCTTTATATAGTAAGTTGGATTAAAAGAAAAGAAGAAAGAAAAGAAATGAAAATATCTACTGAAAAACAGGGGATCGATCGATCGACCCCTTTGGTCGATCGATCGATCAAGGCCAAAAATTGACAATTTAGAATGGTCGATCGATCGACCAAAGGGGTCGATCGATCGATCAAGCAGGTCTTGGCCAGGCAGCAGCACACTGCATTCTTCCTTTCTCCTTCTCTTCTCCTCTTTTGCTTTCCTTGTTTTTCCTCCGCTGAAATCGCCGTAACTTCTTCGTTCTGAATCGGAATCGCGCACCGTTCGTGGCCACGCGAAGCTAGCGAGGAGGGATACAACTTCCGTGAGATGTCAGGCCAGGTACCCAAGCTGTGAAAAGACTAAAATTCCCTTGAACGTGCGATTGCATACGGAACTTCACCGAAATACGTCCAAACTTCATACTTAGTACCTAAATACCTACAAAAGCCCAATTATACCTCATATAGCATGTTAGCAATATAAACCGAGGTTGTCTGGTTAATGGGCTTAAATATAGAGATTAAGGCACCCGAGGGGGCTAAAATGCGTAGGTTCGGAGGATGAAATACGCGATATTTGCGTATTATCACTTATTCTCTAGGCTATAAATCTGTATGGAATAATAATAAAAAAATGTACATAATTTTTTTTATTATTATTACTTGGAGGATAAGCTCATGTTGGTATGTCGTGTCTGTAGGGACTTTACTCACTATACTTTTACTTTTGGTTTGGATATACCCCCAAGTATAATGAGAAAAGTTTCTTATATCATGGTCCCTCTTCTAATCTAGTAGAGGTTCTACTATACTATTAAGAAAGAGAAAACATTAGTTTGGTGTACCTTTTATTGAGCAATTCTAGGCCTTTCTGTCTATATTCCGGCCGCTTCCACTTTTTTTGAGTTTAAATGCTTTAGGTAGTTTCTCGTGCTAGGTATCAGTCATGGGAAGTTCTCTATCTAGGATTCTGGATATCTCGAGTTCCTCACTTGGGATATGTACTCCTTTTCTATCACCATTTCCACACCCATCACCACTACTCTGGTCACCGTCTGAGACGGTCTCGTCACCCCGACATGTGTTGAAATGGACGTTGAGGCTGGAACTTTTAAGGATTCATCATCTCTTTCTGCGACTGTCAGTGGCATCTCATCCCCAGTCATTGTCGATGAGGGTTCCTCACCGTTTATGGGTTCCACGATCACCAATCTTCAAACGCAGGTTTCTTTTGTGGAGGGTTTGGGATCCAAGTGTTCCTCGCTGACCAAAATGTATAACCAAGGTTCCTTGTGCGTCGCTGTTACTAGGGCATTTGGCTTCGCTACTTTCATCATCTACTATCAGGGTTACGAGGGACCATGGGTTCCTCGCAATTTCATCATCTGCTATCAGTGACACGTTTAATCTTGGGAGAATGGATTCTTTGCAATTTGTAAAAAAATGACGAGGGTTCCTCAACATTTGATATGGTTGTCAAGGGTTCCTTGTGGGAGGACTTTTGTATGAGATACGATTCGTCCACAAATTTTTATTTGAGGGATTCCTTGACTAAGCGCGCTATTACAGGTTCCTCGCCCAAGAGTTTGTATACGAGGGGTTCCTCGCGAGGGCTCCTCACTGAAGTTTATGCATGTGGGGAGTTACTCGTCTCAACCCTTTGAGACTATGGCTTCCTCGACCGCTGGTGCAGTTGCGAGGGGACCTTTGCCAGTACCTCTGATGAGGGAAATGGGTTCCTCGACCAACATAGCTTTCCTCCTGCTGCTCCAATCACAAAGGGTCCCTCTTCTAAAGCTTCTCACTTGATGGGTATCTCGTCTGGCACTTTGACCCCAAGGGGTTCCTCGCTTGCTGTCATGACCACAGGAGGTTCCTCGCGACCATCATTAGTCAAGGGTTCCTCATCATTTCCTGTTATTAGCGAGACATAGCTCAATCCCTCGCGCATGACTTCTCAGAATGGCTTCCTCATCGGGACCATCGTCGGTAACTGGTAGGTCTAGAAACTTGCGATTTGCTTTGGATGCAGGTGTCTCGACCTCATATTTCGTCGAGGGTTCCTCGCCTTGGGTAGACTTGGGTAGTTCTATTAACGAGGGTTCCTCACAATTACCTGTTCCCTTTTCACTAGAGTCGAGTTCCTCGCTTTCAGCACCACAGATTACTGAATTGGTCATTTCTATGAGCGAAAGTTCCTCACGAGACAGTCTTACTCCTATTGGGTTCTCGCCGCATATGTTGTTTTTCAATTCGAGAGTTACTCACATGTTCTTGGACCCTCAATACTTAGAGGTTCCTCATCGTCAACAAACTTTTCCTCCATAAGATATTATGGGTTCCTTACGAGGGCCGTTAATCATTGAGAGTTTCTCGCCAATGTGCAACATTAACAGGTGTTCCTCATCTATGTCGTATATAATCAAGGGTTTCTCGAATGAAACATTTGTAGCAACTTGGGTTCTTTACCCCAAATAATTTTTAGTGAGGGGTCTTCGCGCGCCACTTTCTCATTTGGCCTTGAGTTGGGTTCCCCTCATGTTGATTTCATACCACAGACTTCTTTGCGTGTTGATGATTTGGGACATGGGGACTGCTCACCCCATGGAATTTTAACATTGGGACCCACTGCCAAGGGTCCCTCGCCAATAATTATTGTTTCCACAGGCTTCTCATGTGAATTTAGAAATTCTTCGTAATTTGGTTCATCGCCTGGGACCAATATGGCTGAGGGTTCCACGCGGTTTCTATTTTCCATTATGGGTTCCTCGCAAATATCTTTAGAGATAAAGGGTTCTTTAGCAGCTTATTCTTCAACCACTAGACAATATATGGCTTTGCAAGGTTCAAATTCATTCATCCCCCTATTGGCCTCGAGTTCCTCGACCGAACTTTTGTTGGCAACTAGGGGCATCTCGACCTCTTATTTCGTCGAGTGTTCCTCGTCTGGTGGAACTGGGTTTGGAGAAGAGGGTACCTCACAGTTCATTTTAGAGGGGGGTGTCTCGACTATGGGTATCTCATCGATAGTTGTATTGGATCTCCTTCTCACTTCTAGTTTCTCGTCGGCAGCTTGAGCGCGAGGGGTTCCTCGACGCTGCATAAGATGGGCGGGAGTTCTCACACAGAGGCCCCTCATCATAATTTAATTTCATAGGGCACTCGTTCACTGCTTCCATAACCGAGTATTTATCGACTACTTTAATCGTGACTTTGGGTTCCTCTCCCATTCCTTCAATAGTCAGGGGTTCCTTGTTGGTCAATTTAGGATCGAGGGGTTCCTCGTCAAAATTTTTACCGTGAGGTACCCTCGTCTCGACCCTTCTTAGCCGTGGGTTCCTCGTCCAAATATTTGAACATAGGGGGTCCATTGTGCACGACTGGTTTAGGACTTATAGGTTGCTTGCCAGATAGAGCTTCAACTATAGGACCCACAAACAAGGTCCCTCGCCCATAGTTAACACTGCCAAGGGTCCCTCGTACAAAGGGAGTTTTAACTTGAATGACTAATACTTTTGGGGTTTCGCACTAACTGTGGTTATCATGAGTAGTGTGACGACAACCAAGGGTATCTCGCGACCCACCTTGTTGGTGGGTTCCTCGACGGTTATGTCCCAACTACCTCTGAGTTCTTTAACGGCTATGTCCCAACTACCTTTGGGTTCAAGTACGACTTTGAGCACTTACAATATAAGAGGTTCCTCATGCATTGGTTCACTTGCCATTAAATTTGAAAAATTTGGGTGGAACATACCTGTTGATACCAAATTTAGTCTGCTGACATGGACCAATCACTTGAAGACACGTGTCAACCTACGTGGCAATTACAAATAATTCCAACTAATAATATACTGCCACTGAGCTACTCAAGTGCCCCGAGCAACTCAGGCATACCGAGCAGCTTGGACGCCCCGAGGAACTGAAAGTACCGAGCAACTAGAGAGTACCGAGCAACTTAAGCGATCCGAACAGCTTGGCATGCAGAGCATCCAAATCAAGAGAATCTAAAAGGCGACTACGCATTAAATGCTCATTATTACCGTATAGATGTATATGTCTACTAGATAACATCGCATTGTCCTTTCACATGTACAACCTCAAGGCTATAAATACATTGTATCCTCCTCATTAGAGGGGGACTCTAGATGTCTTGGTAAACCACTTACTGAGAATTCCAGGAAAATAGTCGACAATACAAAAATAGTGGACGTAGGCTATTCTCATACGGCTGAAACACTTTAAAAATCCCTTGTCTTATTTATTTAATCATTTTTTATCTGTGATTAAAATAATTAGATCGAATCTAGTTTTTTACATCAACAGATTGGCACCGTCTGTGGGAAACGATTGTACTTAGCGTTTTTACCAAAATAATTCATCATCAATGGCTGATAATCCAGAATCTAGTAATCAAAACACTACGATCCCTCCAAACCTTTCTACTCCTCTGAATGTTCAAGATCTGGAGGGTATAATAGCTAATTTAGCCCAAGGCCAAACGACCATGCAAGAAACCATGCGTTAACTTATACAAACTGTTCAAGGCGGAGTGTTGGCCCAATCAGGACAATGAAGTGTTCAGAGAAATACCCGTTTAACCTCTTCACGAACTAGGCAAACGCTATTCCCAGAGGAATCTCAATTTAGACGCACCGAATCATATCGTACTAAGAGATATATTGATCCTTCTTATCAACCTGGTCGGACTTCATGAGTATGAGCTACAGATTTTCAACGAAACGTCACTCTATCTCCAGAAAGGACTAATGCTCTAGAAAGGTTAAGTATAGTCTCTCCTTTTGAACGTTTGGGCCCTAGGAGGAATAAAAGTCCTCCTAGGATTGCGTCGAGGAACTCCCCAATACCATCCGATCTAAGGGAAGGCTCTGCCCAATCACGACCAGCAGCTCGATCCGAAGAGGAAAACTCAATGCAATCCATTGCTCGAACAAATAGGACTGAGGTGGGAAATGATGCATGGAAGGGCTCTATTCAAAGGTTGGAGGACAGATTAGGGGAAATGGCTAAGGCCAAGAATCCTCTAGAAAGAACTTTTGTCCAAGGAACACCATTTTTACAGGAAATTATGGATTTTCCCACACAATCAAAATTCAAAGCTCCTATGGTGACGCCTAAGTATGATTGAATGACTGACCTTGTCCTTCATATAGAGAAATACTAAGCTGCTGCCGATATCTATGAAGTTCTAGACGAGATGATATGCATGGCATTTTCAGGAACTCTTACCGGATCAGCTAAAATATGGTACAACAACCTTCCTCGGGGGAAAATTACGACTTTCTTTCAACTGGCAGAGCTCTTTATCGGGAACTTCTGTTTTGGAGCAAAACCAGTCAAACGAGTAGCACACTTGCTAAGTGTTAGACAGAAGGTAGGTGAAAGCACGAGGGACTATATTACTCATTTCAATAACGAGAAACTTGAAGTAAGTGATTACGAGGAGAAAATAGCAATTACTGCTCTGATGAGTGGACTATTGCCAGATAAATTTTACTACACTTTAGCCAAAGATACTCCCAGAACCATGGCAGAACTGATGGCAAAAGCAGCCAAAATCATGAATGTTAAGGAAGCCATGGCTGCGAAGAATAACGCAGATACTAAGGAGACTAAGGTGGAAGATGGTAAAACCGAAAAGATGGATCAGAAGCATAATGGAGGCAACAAGCAGTCAAAAGGAAAGTAAGTACTAGAGCAGATGAATAAATTTAGACATTACACTCCTTTAAAGGTAGATATAAATCACATTCTAGAGGAGATCAAGAATAGGGAGTAGCTATCCTGGCCAGCGAAAATGAAGGCAGATCCTAACAGATGAGACAAGTCCAAATATTACGAATTCTATAAAGACCATGGTCATACGACCAAACATTACATAGGTCTTCAGAATGAAATTGAAGCACTCATCAGACGAGGAAAATTAGCCAAGTATGTTGATCGCCAAAGTGGTGGAAAGACCAATGATCGAGAAAGGCAAAAATCTAAATCTCCTCGTCGAGAAAAAGAAGAAAAGAAGATAGACCACGAAGATGATCCAGAAGATGACCCCGATCTCCCCAACAGACCAAGACAGTCAGAGCGTGAGGTATTTTCAATCCATTTTGGGTCATTTGAATGTAATGTTATTACAAGTGGATATGCAAGAGGTGGAGATCTTTCTGCTGATATGAAAGGTTACCTCAATGAGGATCAAGCCTGCTCGTACATACAGCGAATAAACTTGGCAGAAGATGGTCGCCCGAGGAAGGTGAATAAAGGCAAACTAGTCATTAGTTTCTCCAAAAATGACATGGAAGGTGTACTATATCCTCATAATGACCCATTGGTGATCAAGATGAGAATGAAGGAAGTGGTGATTTCACGGGTACTGGTGGATAATGGTATATTGGAAGACATCTTGTTCTACCCATATTTTGATAGTTTGAATCTTAAATTAGCCTAATTGGAGCCCTATTATAGACCCCTCCTCGATTTTACTGGAGAAAAGGTTTTTCCACTTGGTAAGGTCAAGTTGGATATGCTTATCGGTACATGGCCTACTTGTCAAACATAAAGAGTATGCCTTTTCGTAATGGATAAAATGTCCAATCATCTTACAATATCATCATGGGAAGGGTAGGTCTGAAGAAGTTCAAAGCAATACCATCTACTGTACATCAATGTTTAAAATTCCCAACCAACTTTGGAGTAGGAGTGGTGAAAGGCGACCAAAAAGTAGCTCAAAAATGCTACTATTCATCTGCCGAATAAGAGGAGCGCGAAGAATCCAGAAAGAAAACTACTACTTATCAAGTGGATGAAATAGAATATGCAGAAATTGAAACGTTAGACCCTAGAGACGAGTCTCAGTTCATAAAGGAAAAGGTCATGGCGGCTGTAGGAGGGTACTTTAGATTATAGATGGAGGCGTAACCCCTTTGAAGTATGGTAATGATAGGTTAATTAGCTAAAACCCTGGATTAGTGATAGATCATGCCAACACAAGCCTAATGAAGATGAAGCTTAGTTTAAACTCACAAATCTCTCGTGTATAACTCAGGAGATAGTAATGAACTTTAAAAGTAACTTAGGTGGAGGGAGAGAGAAGTGAGCACCCTAGATACACCTTGGTAGGCAGGCAAAAACACACCATACCCCTTCAAGAATCTCTGTCAGGTATTAGAAGATTCGTAATAAATAACAATGGTGAGTGAGTAAACCCCTCTGGTTTGTAATAACTCTCTATGATGTGTATTCTCTCTAGCAATAACTCCTGATCTCTCAAAAGGATTATCATCCCCTCAGGGGTGGTTGGGGTCCTTAAATAGCCCCCACACCATCCCCGAGGCAACTCAGTCATTAAACACTATGAAAGACATCCCTCATACTTTATGTCACAACATTAAATGTTGGGTGCAATAGTTGACTTCACGTCATAAACATTGAATGCCAAGACATGGCTTTTGCCTAACCACTGTGTGTCAGGGCCTGTTGTCGCAGAGGTGGCTCACCAACTGCCTGACAAGCCCAAATACCACGATGGTTTTACTCAAGTGCAAGTCTGACATTTGTTTAGCTGTCTAGTGACATCACCTACAGTAGATGTGACATTAAGTAGAGGGCTATCTTGTTCATAACTCAACACCCGATGGAACTCCAAGCTGCTTCGCTTGAGGTTTCACGGTCAGGGTCCCTCGGTGTTTTACCAGGTATATCTAAGATGGTCAGGACAAGCCTTAACGGTGCCTCACTTCTCAATCCTCCAAACCAAGTCCCTCTAAAGTTCCCACGGTGAGGTCATTCGATAGAGCATGAAAGCTCTCCCAGGCCCTACCAAGCCTGGTCTCTCGTAAGTACCGTTTGACCTCATAAAAACTCATATATTATTATTGTTACGACATTACAACCGTTATAGCTTACAGTCAATATAAACAAAGATACAATATGACTAACATAACAAGCTAAATATGAGTTGCCACGCTAAGTTGCCTCGTTGAGTTGCCGCACAGAGTTTCCACGCTTGAGCTGCCTCGATTGCTTAATCTCAAACACTATTGCCAATTAGGGAATTATCCCTAATCTCAGGATTACCATCAAGCCCCCTCTACATTTGCCCCTTCGTGGAGATATTTGTTGGAACAAGAAATGTCTGCACGAAACTTCTCAATCCGATGAACCTTCTCTTTTCAAATACTCGTTTGGACTCCTGGTAAATGAAATTCTCCCCTGTGATGCTTCTCTATGCTCGGAAAAGTAGAAATGCTTCCCGATGTATCTGAGTCACGCTTTAACAAGGTTTTTCTGAATCGTTGGAACATATAATCCGTTGGGCCCTGATGGATAAGTCTGACACCAATTTTGGTGCCAAAAACATAAACTTGGTGAAGAAGGTAACCCCTTCTATTCCCTAGACGTCTTTTTGTATTCGACGTAATGCTGTCTTTTCAGCTGTCAAGACCCTTCCCGATGTGCCACGTGTTCATTTGAAATTATTAAGGGCCGCCCTTGCATGTGCGCTCGTGGGGAATGTTAACCGTCGCGTTTAAATCCCTTCAAAAGTATTTTTTTTTCAAAACTCTAATATCTTCATCTTCTTCATCCCCTTCAATACTCCCACTTCTTTTAGAGAGAGAGAGAGATCCTATGCGACCTCCATTGTTGCCCTCTTCTTTGCTCAGCCTCCTTTTCCCTTCATCTTTTGCACCACCACCTGCAGTTGTGCTCCTCTCTTATTGTTCTTAGCCTTATTCTCCCATCTACACCACTTATTATCAATTTCTCATGGCTTCTTCTAGTGTTTCCAAAGTTACTGCCGCCACCCAACCTGGTTCCCCCTCTGCCGCCGTTGGCGCTGCAACCACCCTTAGCGGCACTGCTTTGTTCGCTGCTCATCAAGAACAACTACGCTTCTACCGCCGTGGGCCCATTTTTGAAGAGGAAGCTGATAAGTTTTCTGAGGTGTGCAAGACATGCCATTTCTTATCCAAGTTTGATGCATTACTACTGGGTGATGAATAAGTGGACTCGTCGAAGTGGGGCTATCTTCCACCCGAGACTATGCGCTTCCATCTGGATCATGGTGACTTTGCCTATTCCCAGATCGACTTCGAAGCCCCTCGGGGGTCACCAGCCCATTTTTCTGCGTGGCACACACATATGCAGAGCTCCCACACTGCTGCTCTTACGAAGGTTGGGCTGCATCGAGCCTACTGGTTTGGCGAGTTCACTCTCTTGAAGCACAACGCAAGACTTCAAGTGCTAGTCTCCCGATGGAACATCATAACCAACACCTTCTTCGCTGCGTGGGGGGAGTTTACTGTTACGTTGGAGGATGTCTACGAAATCTTTGGGTTCGAGCCCATGGACGAGTATACTTACCATGACGAGCCTCTGGACGCCTAAGAGGTTGCTGATCGGGTTGAGTTGGATCGAATCTGCTGCAGTTGCATCGGTTCCTCAAACAAAGCTACCTTTACCCTCTTATCAATTATTTTTTTAAGGCTCCGACGCCGAAGGATGCTAGTGATGTAATGGGCCGTGGTAGAGGTAACTCCTTGGAACTATCGGCCTACATACTCGTACTACTTTCACGCTTCTTTCTCACTGGAAAGCCCAACGATCAGCCCAGGAGGGACCTGATAAATATCTCCGTTCATTTGGCCAGAGTATTCAACCTACCTCTGGCCTCTATTACCTTGGGGTCCCTTTACACTTGGTTGGATCGAACCCATATTGACATGGAACGGTCACTGGGCCGCTATAATTTGGCAAAATTTTACCAACACCATCATCTTGACGGGCTTCCTCTACACCCGCTTTCCTTCCATTTCTACGAAGTCAGTTTCTCTGCCTGTGAGCCAGGGTATCTAGCCCCCACGCCTCCTATATTTCCACAAGAAGCAGATCCGAAAGGAGATAATGGAGGTTTTTGACCATTCGGACTCTTTCATAATGAGGCGATATAGTGAGCCCACCTTCGCCCACACTTGGGACTTCTTTCCTACAACAACCACAATGGTTAGATTTAATCCGGTTGTAGAGGATCCCTCACAGGTCGTAGTGCTTCTTTTTACCCCGGGGTTCCTACCCTCTTACACTGAATGGGGGTATGCTTCTGAGCCTTACAACCCTGATAGATGCAACAGACAATTTGGGTTCGATCAAGGGGCTCCTCGACCTGTGTTCCAGAACAATCATCCCAAAGCCACCTTTTCCGAGGCATGTACCTTTTATACTGCCGCTGCGGTGCTTGGCATGACATCCACCATTGATGGGCGTGTCACCCTCCCGAGTTCGACGAGGAAAGGAGACGTATCCACATCCTTTGCCACAAAGTTCCATCTGGGGCAGTTGGCTAGGATTAACGAGTATATTCATTCTCCTCCTTGCTATCCCCCTGTCCTTTCCTTTTCTTCCTCTGAGTTGGGTTTGAAGGGGAACTCCGTGCTCGGGGTTGAGTTTCCCCTAAGCAAAACTGTTAAGGAGTCTCCTGATGAACTACCCCCTCATTTCCCCTCGATCCCGACTGCCACTGCGAAACCTAAGGCCACTGCGGCCCCCAAGCCATCTGTCCCCACGACCGAAGCTACCATGGGAGAAGGCCCCTCTAAGCCACCTGTCAAGAGGGCCAAGAAGTCCAAGTTGAAGAAGGTCAAGGTCAAAGATCACACGAAGACTCCACTAGAGGCATTCCCAATTGCATCCGTTCCCCCCTTTATGCCCCCGGAATTGGCTGAAGAGCTGAGGAGGCGGGTAGAGGCCGAAGTTGCCCGGATAAATGCTGAGTTCGAACGGCGCGCAGTTACCATTCCCCCTTCGAGTGCATTCCCGAAAATAGTGGTGGATCCTAGTGAACCCCCTGCGAAGAGAAGAAAAAGGTCGAATGTGCCTAAAATTGGGGGTGCCATGGGATCCAGAAGGAAGACGCTGGGTACCAAGCCCCAAAAGAAACAAACATCCGAGCGTGCTTCATCACCAGCTCCTTCTGTCCCTGCCTCTTTGCCATCTTCACTACTAGTTGTATCGTCTCGTTCTCCCTCCGGATCTGAGGTATATGCGCATTTTATTTATTCTTCTCTCGACATGGTATTTTTACTTATTTCCTGATATCTTTGGTGCAGGGAGTTGAAGAAATGGGGGTCAGTCCTCCCAGTCCCCCCAGCCCTCCAGTGAGTCATTTCGTGGGGGGATGTTGCGGTGCTCCTCCAGCCACTGCCTCCCTTTCCCGTTCTCCTTTAATAAGCCTCACCTATTCAGGCCGTTCCTCCTCCCTTCAGGCCAGACGTGCCGTCGTGGGTGCTGTTGGGTTGTTTGGCCAGCCCGAGGCACCTGTTCCAGCTTCCTCTGCGTTGCCTTTGGAGCGGGAGGTCTCTCTGCCCCTGATTGTGGTCGAAGGGTGTGTGTCACAGGTAAGTGTCTTTTTGAGGTTTGCATCTTTTATTGTCCCAATTATTCCCTAATTGTAACATGTTGGGCTATTTTAGGAGGATGTGGCGTCGCTGGTAGCCAACATTCTCCTTCCTCCTATACTCTCAAGACCCTTTGCTCCAGTTCCTCTTTTTAGTGCCATAACGGGGGTAAGCCAAGCGCATTTCTGTCTCTTGTCCTTTTGCAGTTACCTTTTGTAGTTACTCCTTTTATCTAACATTTGTTTTTATCTTTGTAGCTCTCTCCAAGCCTTTCTCCGCCTTTCCCGCTAAGTGGCCTTATTCCTTCTCAGGCCCGGGTTGGAGTACCTGCTCTAGCTGGGACATCTTTCGAAGGGCCAACATCTCCTTCTGACAATGCGCCCGTGCTTGCCATAATGCCTTATACTAGCGAGGGAGGTGTTCCCTCCTTCGAGGCTTCCACATCCAAGGGCTCCGTTGAGGCTGCCGAGGGAATGAGCCCGCCTCCCACTGTTTCTGGTGTTTTGACCCCCGTGGTGATTACCCTTGCTCCTACTGCTGCTGAGGTGCTTCTCTAATTTCTCTATATTTCTCGACTTATGGAAATCCACCTTTATGGGTGACTTGATCGAAGAAATCATTTTAAGTTATTTTTCATAAACTCCCCTCTATTTGGTGACTTAACAACGAAAACACTTGTTAAGATTTTTAATAAGCTCCACCAAAAATGGTGACTTAACAACAAAAACACCTATTAAGATTTTTAACAAACTCCACCTATAACGGTGACTTAACAACGAAAACGTTTGTTAAGATTTTTAATAAACTCCACCTATAACGGTGACTTAACAACGAAAACATTTGTTAAGATTTTTAATAAACTCCACCTATAACGGTGACTTAACAACGAAAACGCTTGTTAAGATTTTTAATAAACTCCACCTATAACGGTGACTTAACAACGAAAATGCTTGTTAAGATTTTTAATAAACTCCACCTATAACGGTGACTTAACAACGAAAATGCTTGTTAAGATTTTTAATGAACTCCACCTATAACGATGACTTAACAACGAAAACGCTTGTTAAGATTTTTAATGAACTCCACCTCTAACGGTGACTTAACAACGAAAACGCTTGTTAAGATTTTTAATACTCCACCTATATTTCGCCTGTATTTACAGGATGCTCAGGAGGATTCGCGGCCAGTTCCTTCGCCTGTTGCCTCGCCTCCTCGTGAACCTGCATCCTCCAAAGAATCAAGTCATAATGGTCAAGGTTCCAGTACAGGTGCTGCCGCGAATAGCGAGTCTGGGTGCGAGCTTCCTCTGCCTGACTTGGATCCTCCCACCTTCTGCCTGCTGGTACTCCAATGTTCTCCCCAAATGCCTGCCAACCATCGTTTGGTCATTGAGTGACTCGTGAGCCAACATCCTGGGACCTTTATGGTGGACTGCCTTCGTTCCAACATCGCAGTTATGAGTCATAGGCTCCAAGGTATGGCCACCATTATTGTTGATATCATGGACACTCTGACTATGAATGGGACCAAGCCCCTCCTTAATCAGTTCTTTGGCTATTTGAGGGAGTTGGGTCGTGACGGGTTCCATTTTGACTGGCTTATTGCACACTTGAAGACTTTGAAGAGACAGCAGGTGGACAGGCAATGGGAACTTTTAAAAAAAAAACAGGAGGATCAGAGGGTCGAGGAAGCCAAGCTGGCCGAGCTAGTACCTCTCCTCAAAGCTGTTGACAAGGAGGTAGAGAACCTCGAGGAAGATCTGCGTTCGACGAAGTCAAAACGAGAGAAACTCCTAATCGAGCGTACGCAGTCGCAGATAAGGTTAGAGGTTTCTATCAGCACCCAATAGTCCTGTCAGGCAGCCTTTGCGGGTCTCCCTGGAGATTTCTTTTCTTCCCCTGATCTTTGGTTCCTCCTGGGTTAATGAGTTTCTTGTATATGTATATATATATTTTTCTATGTAATCCTTGGGAAATCGTTCCCATTTTTGTAATGCCCCAAAGTATATGAATGGAAAAGAAAAACTTATTCTCATGTTCTCTTTGCGTTATAGCTGTTTACATCATGACATGAATTTCTGTAGTTCTTTTAACTCTAAAAAGAAAATAAATAAAGTAAAGGGGACCTTCTTTCACAAGGTGAACTCGTATATTCATATTGGTTAAGTACATTAGTGACTCCAAACGTAATGGCCTACACGTGATAGACCTTCAACCATTTGTTGTTAATCTTAAATGGCATGTCTTCTTCTATCTTAGAAATTAAACAATAACCTGAGTCATGACCCTCCTTTACGATGAAAGGTCCCTCCCAATTTGCTACAAACTTAGGTAGAGGAAGTCCCCTAATATGTTTAACTGCCCCTTTAACACGAGATCTCCCTCCACAAATTTCCTTGGTCTCACCAGGTTGTTATACGCCCTGGATAGCTGCCTTGTATACATTTGAAAGTGTTGCATTGCATTATCCCTGTGCTCGTCCAACGCTTCCAACTGTACCTGTCTATTATGAGGGAGCATGCTGCTCCGCAGAGCATATCGAACCGAGGGAACCTCTAACTCTACTGGGAGAATTCCCTCAGCCACATAAACAAGAAAGAACTGAGTATACCCCATAGGCTTTCTTTTAGTTGTTCGGTAGACCCATAAAATGGCTGGTATCTTGTCATCCCACGATCCTGGGAAATCCTCCATCTTTTTAGCCAAGATATTGACTAAAGTCTTATTAGTTGCTTCGGCTTGGCCGTTCCCCTTTGGGTATGCCACTGTCAAGGTGTGGTGGATCATGGAGTATTTATCTGTGAGCATCGTTACCTCTGAGTTGACTAAAGGGGTTCCATTATCTGAGAGAATGACCTTTGGGATCCCGAAATGGCAGACGATATATTCTCGGATGAAGTTGCTCACTACCCCTGTTGTCGCCCTTTTCAGTGGTATCACTTTGGCCCACTTTGTGAAACACTCTGTTGCCACCAGGATCCATATTTTCCCCCCTCTACGAGGGGTGTATTGCCCCTACTAGGTCAAATGCCCAAGTGAGAAAAGGGTAAGGCGTTGTCAGAGAGAGTAATTCTACCGATGGGGCATGGATCATGTTTCCATGTAGCTGGCAAGCCTTTCACTTTCAAACGAACTCAGCAGAGTCCTTCTCCATCGTTGGCCAATAATATCCCAACGTCATCAGCTGATCATACAACTTGGCCCCTCCTATGTGAGCTGGATCGTGTGCTTGTTTGAGGACCTCGGCTGCTTCTTCCTTCGCGATGCAATGCAATGGCCTGTTGAAGTACCCCCTTCGATAAAGCTGCCCCTCCGGAACATAGAACCTTGGAGCCCTTCGCCTCAAGCCCATCGCATCTATTTTGTCCATTGGCATAACCCCATCCTGAATGAAGTCGATGTAGGGCTGGCTCGAGTCCGCTTGAGCTTCAATGAAATGGCACTCGGCTGTTTCAAAGAATAGCTGACACTTATCGCACTTTCGTTGCAGCTTTGCCGCATCTTGCTTCATTCTAGGCCAGAAATACCCCTCTCTTTGAATTCTCCTATATAGAGGTATCTCAGTCATTTTGTAGTGCTCCTCATGCATTTTCCTCAATCTTTCCTCTGCTTTCTCTGGGCTGATGCATCTTGACAACCATCCCCCAGCATTTCTGTAGTAAAGATTCCCCTGGTTCTTAAAGTATTATGCCAACTCTCTTAATCCCATAGCTCCATCGCCAGACTCCAGTTGTTTCCTAATCTCTCCCCTCCAGTCCGCGTCCTGCTCTATCGGTAGTATTGACTGTACCACCGAAGGAGCTGTTCTTCGTTGGATCATAACTATAGTCTCATCAATCTTCATGACCATTTTCTGGGACATAGTGGCATAGGCGTCTGGATGGCGGTTCATCGTTATGGGATGTCTTATGATCTTGGTCCGATGGAACTGGTTTAGAAGCCTTTGAATGATTGTTCTATATGGCGCCAGGACCATGTGCTTCAACGCATATTCTCCGTTTACTTGCTGAATCATTAAGTTCGAGTCACCCTTAATGCAGAGTGAATGAATTCCTCTTCGAAGAGCCTCTAGTAGCCCCAGTACCAACGCCTCGTATTCTGCTTCGTTATTGGAACAAAGGAAATCTAGCTTATTGGAAAGGCAAATCTCCTCCATCCCTTTTGAAAGAATAACTCTTGCTCCCCCCTTCTTTTCTGCCGAAGATCCATCGAACTTCATCTTTCATTCCTCATCAGTTGTATCCAGGCAATTAGCCTGCAAATCATCGCCTCGAATGTCTTCGTTGGGGGGCTCGAAGAATCCTGAAGGGAAGATGGCCAATAAATCAGCGTACGCCTGGCTTTTCATTGCGCGAGGGATCACACACTTTAAGTCATATTCATAGAGGATAAGGAACCATCTAGCTGGATTTCCAATCAATATAGCTCTTGCAAGAAAATACTTAATTGGGTCACAACTAGTTACAATATGAATTGTGAAGGATAGCACATAATGCCTAAGTTTTTGTGCTACAAAGACCAAAGCTAAATAATGCCTTTCTAAGCTACTATATCTAATCTCTGGCCCATGTATAATTCTGCTGAGGTAGTAAACCGGCCGTTCTTGCCCGTCCACTTCTTGTGCTAACAGAGCTCCGACGGACCTCATGGTAGACGTGAGGTATAAATGCAACGGTACTCCTGCCTGGGGAGGAACCATGATTTGTGGTGAAACGAGCAGTTTCTTCAGCCTGAAAAGATACTCCTGGTGGACCTCCTCCCATCATAATTTCGTGTTCTTTTGCAACAACTGCATCAGTGGGTGTGTTATTTTGGCCAATCCAGGCACAAATCTCCTAAGGCAGGAGACTTTGTCGAGAAAACTCTTAAGCTCTTTCGCCGTTCTTGGACATGGCATCTCTAATATCGCTCACTGTTTTTCTTGGTCCATCTGCTCCCCTTCTCGATCAACCACGAAGCCTAGAAACTTCCCGCTTGTTACTCCGAAGACACACTTTAGCGGGTTTATCCTCAGTTTATACCTCTTGCACCGAGCGAACACCTTTCTTAAATCGTTCAGATGGGACTCCTCCTTCTTTGATTTAATGACCAGGTCGTCCACGTAGAAGTCCACAAATTTGTGGAAGAAGTCATGAAAAATGTCCATCATTATCCTCTGGTACATAGCTCCAGCGTTCTTGAGTCCAAACGGCATCACCTTGTACATGAAGTTGCCCAATGGGGTTTTGAACATCGTTTTCTCTGCATCGATGGGATCCATCTTAATCTGGTTGTATCCCACATACCCATCCATGAAGCTATACATCTCATGACTGGCCGTGGCATCTATCAAACTATCAACGGAAGGTAGGGGAAACTCATCCTTGGGGTAAGCCCTATTCAAGTCTCTAAAGTCTACGCAGATCCTTATTTGGTTCTTATCTTTCTTCCCCACTGGCACAATGCTGGATAGCCAGAGGGGATGTTGTATTGTCTTGATAAATCCTGCTGCCAATAAGCGTTGGACCTCTTCTTTAATCTTTAAGTCTAGTTCAGTCTTGTCAGTCCTCGTTGTCTGCTTCACCGGAATGGCTGAAGGCATCACGTTCAGTTTGTGGCAACTCACCTCTTCATCCAGCCCTTCTATTTTAGTGTACTTCCATGCAAAAACATCTATGAATTCCTAGATCATCTTGAACAAGGCTTCTCGTTTCCCTTCACCTAGATCTTTCGAGATAAAGATATGCATTGGATCTTCCCCTTCTCTTGCTAAGTTAAGTTGGTCTAACTCTTATACATGGGGCCTTGGTTGATCTCCCATGTAGTCTGGTTCTTCGGCGACATCTTCTACGAATTCTTGTATGTTGGAGTTGTCTATCACCATACACTGTCCCCGTCGATCCACAAAAAACACTCATACACCGGGTTAACCTCATCCTTAGTCTCTTCGGTCGCCCGTTCACACCGTTATAAGTGGTACACTACTTTTCCCTCTTCAGTGACAATTTTCTTGCATTGCATGCTGGTAACTGTTGCCACGGCCTTCCTCTTCTTGTCTCTGGAAGCCTCAGCGATTCGTTTTCCCAAAAAGTGACTCAACATGCTTTGCCGTTGGACCTCGTGATCCATCGGGTCTGTTCTAGGCCTCCTCCTGTCTTTGAGTTGCCTCGAGATCTTTTGGAGCCGAAGGATCACCTGATGGGATTCTTAGTTCCTCAACCCTTCGCTACTTCCACCCTCTTTATCCTGCTCATTCAAGGGCCCCATTCTCTCTCTAATCGAGGGAACCCATTCCCCCTCCATTCTCTTCGTCAGGACCCATACATCCTCCTCCAGTTCTGTATAGAATGTCGCATCCACTAAGTGTGCTTCTTCGATAGAGAAAGGCCTCTTCGTAGCCCTAATGGTCACCTCCATTCCCTTGATATTTGCCTTGGCGCATTGATGATAAGTTGAAGGAACTAAACCTTGGTTTTGCATCCACACTCTCCCTATTAGTAAGTGATAGGAAGTTGCGCTTTCTATCACATGGAACTTGATGTGGGAACTCAGATTTCCCATCGCAATCCCAACATTCACATACCCCACTGATTTGGAAGATTGATTGTCATATCCCAAAATTACCAAAGGCATGGGGACCAGAATTTCTTTTGGAATACCAGTCGCGTGGAAGGATTTGTTTAGCATAATATTGATGGAAGAACCCCCATCCATAAGAGTCCTTGCAAAGCTAACCCCGTTGACGCTAGCGATTACATATAGAGGCCTGTTATGAGGGAACCTCACAGCTCTATCCGCATCGCTGATGGTTACTTCTGATAGAAATTTCTTCACCAGCCTAGCCATGGGTCCCCTCCACCTTAGCGAGGGGACTGCGTTCCTTTTTGCAATGTCCAAAATCGTGGGAGTTATCTCCATCTTGTTCTCCTTCGGGATCCCCACTTGATCGAAGAACCAAGTGAATTTTGGGGATTTTGAAACTGCACTACATTCTATGACTAGGTCTGTTTCCCCATCTTCAATGCTATACACGTCATCCACATCCTTAGTGCTTTCTTCATCATAGGCTAAAACTACATTAGCTATTCCCGTGGTACAATGTTCCAGAGCTTCTTCGAGCTCCTTCTGCTTCATCGTCAACCCTCCTCCTTCTCTTTCTGCCTCCTCATCATAGGCCATCACCAAATTGGACCCGTGTGCTGGAAGTGGGTTTTTGTTAATGTTCTATGGGTGGATTTGCAATGTCCCCGCCTTCATGTACTTGTCGATGATTCTTCGCAGCGTGAATCAGCTCTCTGTTGGATGCTGGATCTTTCGATGAACCAGGCAGTATTTAGGATCTGCCTTCATTACAGCATCAGGTTCTTCCATCGGGATGCCTTTGGTTCATAAACCGTTCCCCCTTGGACCATCGCGTTATAACAACTCATAGCCTCTTCTATCGTGCAGGGTAGCAGTGGAGGGTCTTCTCTATCTTTCCAAAATTTCCTCTTGTTGTCCCTCCTCGGTGTCTTGCCCCTATCTTCTCCTTTGGCGTACCCTACCCGCGGGGGCTGAGACCTCCCCCCCACGGTTTGCATTGGTTGTCTGAACATCATGGGCACTACCACCGGATTGGGTCGTACCACCAAAGAGATGTTCCTTGCTGCTTTCAAGAACTCCGTAAAAGTCCCCTCGCGCGTCTCGTTGATAAGATGGTAGATGTATTCAGAAAGCAGTCCCTCAGTGAAAATTTGTAATATCTTGGACTCTTTGGCCTCCTCCCTCACATCGAGGGACCTTTCCCTGAACCTTCGAACATAGTCCACCACTTCCTCCCTAAGTCTTTGCTTCTCCCTTCCCAGTTGGGTCAAGGTGCACTCGTCTTTCGCCAAAAAGAACTTTTGGACAAACAATACGTGCATCTCCTCCCACGTAGAAATGCTGTTGGGAGTTAAGTGAGAGTACCAGGTGTATGCCTTCTCAGTTAGGGATTTGGAAAACTCCCTCAATCTAAGCTTCTTATCATTGCAATGCTCCCAAGTGTTCAACAAACCGCTTAATGTGCTCCTTCGTGTTCCTACCCTTCTTTGTATATTTTTTAAAGATAAGGGGAATATAGTCCTTTGGGTAAGGTTCATCGTTGTACGCTTGAGGGCAGGGTGTTCGGAAGTCATCATAAACCGAAGCCACTTCGCCAGCTGATTGCGAGGAAGCCCGCATGAACTTCAACATCTCATTCTGCATCTCTTTTCTCATTTCTTCCATTGGCGAGGCCACAGGGGCCACCAGCAACGGGGTTATGGGCTGAGCGCTCGTTGCAACATAAATGAACTTCACCATTGGTACCGTTGAGACTCCCGGGGTTCCCACTGCTGGACTCGCAACAGGGGGTACGCTTGCCGAGAGCGTTCCGGCAATGCCTGTACCAGGAGGGTACTTTATATTATAGATGGAGGCGTAACCCCTTTGAAGTATGGTAATGATAGGTCAATTAGCTAAAACCCTGGATTAGTGATAGATCATGCCAACACAAGCCTAATGAAGATGAAGCTTAGTTTAAACTCACAAATCTCTCGTGTATAACTCAGGAGATAGTAATGAACTTTAGAAGTAACTTAGGTGGAGGGAGAGAGAATTGAGCACCCTAGATACACCTTGGTAGGCAGGCAAAAACACACCATACCCCTTCAAGAATCTCTGTCAGGTATTAGAAGCTTCGTAATAAATAACAATGGTGAGTGAGTAAACCCCTCTAGTTTGTAATAACTCTCTCTGATGTGTATTCTCTCTAGAAAGAACTCCTGAGCTCTCAAAAGGATTATCATCCCCTCAGGGGTGGTTGGGGTCCTTAAATAGCCCCCACACCATCCCTGAGGCAACTCAGTCATTAAAGACTATGAAAGACATCCCTCATACTTTATGTCACAATATTAAATTCCGGGTGCACTAGTTGCCTTCACGTCATAAACATTAAATGCCAAGACATGCCTTTTGCCTAACCACTGTATGTCAGGGGGCTGTTGTCGCAGAGGTGGCTCACCAACTGCCTGATAGGCCCAAATACCACTGTGGTTTTACTCAAGTGCAAGTCTGACATTTGTTTAGCTGACTAGTGACATCACCTACAGTAGATGTGACATTAAGTAGAGGGCTATCTTGTTCATAACTCAACACCCGATGAAACTCCAAGCTGCTTCGCTTGAGGTTTCACGGTCAGGGTCCCTCGGTGTTTTACCAGGTATATCTAAGATGGTCAGGACAAGCCCTAATGGTGCCTCACTTCTCAATCCTCCAAACCAAGTCCCTCTAAAGTTCCCACGGTGAGGTCATTCGATAGAGCATGAAAGCTCTCCCAGGCCCTACCAAGCCTGGTCTCTCGTAAGTACCGTTTGACCTCATAAAAACTCATTCATTATTATTGTTACGACATTACAACCGTTATAGCTTACAGTCAATATAAACAAAGATACAATATGACTAACATAACAAGCTAAATATGAGTTGCCACGCTAAGTTGCCTCGTTGAGTTGCCGCGCAGAGTTTCCAAGCTTGAGCTGCCTCGATTGCTTAATCTCAAACACTATTGCCAATTAGGGAATTATCCCTAATCTCAGGATTACCTTCAAGCCCCCTCTACAGTGGCTACCGAAAATATCATTCTGGACGACGAGCATCCAGAACAAATAACTCAAATTGGTCCATCACTGGATGCATCAATAAAATAAGAATTGATAGCATTTCTAAGGCGCAGAAAATAGACTTTTTCATGGAGTAATGAAGACATGCCAGGGATAAACACGAGTTTCCTGTGTCACGAGCTCAACGTGAACAAGAAAATCAATCTAGTAAAGCAACGAAGAAGGGTGTTCAGTCCTGAAAAGAATCAAGCTATACAGGAAGAAGTAGAGAAACTACAAAAATCCATTTTTTATTGAGGATGTCAAATATCCTGATTGGCTAGCAAATATTGTGATGGTAAAGAAGAAAAATAACAAGTGGAGTATGTGTGTGGACTTCACTGATCTTAATAAGGCATGCCCAAAGGATCATTTTCCTTTGCTCCGAATCGATCAACTGGTGGACGCTACCTCGGGGCATGAATTGTTGAGTTTCATGGATGCTTATTCTGGCTACAACCAGATTGAAATAAAGACTGAAGACAGGGAAAGGACCTCTTTTATAACCCCAAGGGGAACTTATTGCTATAATGTTATGCCTTTTGGACTTAAAAATGCAGGTGCAACATATCAACGGCTAATGAACAAGTTGTTTGCGGAGAAAATCAATTATAACATGGAGGTTTATGTTGACGATATGATGACGAAGAGCAAGAAAGCTACTGATCATCTAGTTGTCTTGGGTCAGACCTTTGATCAACTAGAGAAATATCAAATGATGTTAAATCCCACCAAGTGCATATCTGGGGTACGAGAAGGTATGTTTCTCGAATATATTGTTAACCAACTAGGTATCGAGGCGAACACTGAAAAGACCAACGCCCTATTGGAGCTGCGATCTCCAACTACGAAGAAGGAAGTGAAAAGTATCACAGGGCAAGTCGCAGCACTCAACAGATTCGTGTCACGAGCAACTGACAGATGTCTCCTATTCTTCAAAACACTTCGAAAAACTTTTGAGTGGAATGATGAATGTGAGGAGGCCTTTTAAGCATTGAAGAAATATAGGGGGCAGCTCCATTGTTATCTAGAGCAGTGATGGGAGAAAAACTATACTTGGACCTGGCAATTTCAGAAAATGCATTGAGCTCAGCATTGATAAGAGTGGAGGACGGAGTACAAAAACCAGTCTATTACACCAACAAGACTTTCTAAGGAGCATAAATCAGATATCCAAGGTTGGAGAAGTTGGCACTAGCGCTGATTGAAGCAAGCAAAAGGATGAGGCCATACTTCTAAAGTCCATACTATAGTGGTGTACACCGATATGCCATTTAGACAAGCTCTGCATAAACCGGAGAAATCAGGAAAATTGACGTACTGGGCAGTAAAACTTGGTGAATATGATATAGTTTATGAGCCTAGATCATCGCTCAAAGGGAAGGCATTAGCGGATTTTATCACAGAGTTTACTCAGGAAGATGCCTTCGAAGAACAAGAGTTGAATATAGACCAACCTGTGGATGTTACACGATAATCAAATTTAAACCCCGACCACCTTACGTCGGTAGATGAGCAAGAGAAGATGATCAACGAGCAACGAGAAGTGCCGGAGGAGGACAAAAGGAAGGACAAAATATTCCACCGAGGAACTCTATCTCATAAAAAAATTGATGATGAAGTACCTATATGGAATTTATATGTGGATGGCTCTTCATGCACTACAGGCAGTGGAGCAGTAATTATTTTAAACAGTCCGAATGAGATTGATGTGGAGTATGCTATGCACTTTCAATTTAAGGCTTCTAATAATGAGGCCAAATATGAAGCAATTATTGTGGGTCTAAGTCTAGCCAAAACCATGAAAGTAGAGCAAGTCATTGTGTTCAGTGATTCCTAGTTAATCGTAAATCAAATTCTGGGGGTGTATGCAGTAAAAGGAGAATTAATGGTCAAGTATCATGAAAAAGCAATCGAGGTTGTAACAAGTTTTACTGCAGTTCAGTTGGTTAGAATACCAAGACTGGAGAATGCGAGAGTAAACACCCTAGCTCGGTTAGCATCAGCCACACGCACTGATCTACAGAGAACAATCCCGATAGAAATCCTGGCTGGTCGGAGCATAGACGAAGATCTGACGATAAACTTCATTACCCTCGACTTGGGACCATCTTGTATGGACCCCATCAGGGACTATATTGAAGAGGGGGCTTTGCCAACTGATAAACTCGCTGCCAAAAAACTGAAGTTTAAAGCTGCTCATTATGTATTGACTAGTGGCATTTTATATAGACGAGGAGTTATAGCAAGGATACAAAGATGTGTTCATCCCTCCGAAGTGAAAGATTTGATCTAAGAGGTTCACGAAGGGTCTTGTGGGGACCATGTAGTAGGTCAGGCACTTTTGCAAAGAATAACAATGCAGGGGTATTACTGGCCAACGATGAGAGCTGATTGTGTAGCTTATGCTAAGAAGTGTGATAAATGTCAACGTTTTTCTTCCATCCGAAGAACTCCCCAAGCATTGTTAACACCCATAACGTCCCCTTGGTCATTTGCAATGTGGGGGATAGACTTGGTAGGACCACTTCCAACGACCAAGGGAAGATTCAAATACCTCGTGGTTGCTGTGGGTTACTTCACCAAATGGGTGGAAGCTGAGCCTCTCATTGAAATGACATACGACAAAGTCTATTAATTTATTTGGAAGAATATTATTTGCAGATATGGTCTCCCATATGCATTCATTACTGACCATGGAACCCAATTTGATAACGAGGAGTTTGTTGCGTATTGTCATCAATCCAACGTACTGAAGATCGACTCTGCACCAAACCATCCCCAAAGCAAAGGGAAAACTGAGGTGACAGATAGAACACTACTGAATGGTTTGAAAAAATGATTGGATGATGCAAAGGTAAATTAGATTAACGAGCTACATTCTGTATTATGGGCTTATCGTACCACACGAAGAACAACAATAGGAGAGTCTCCATACATGCTTACATTTGGGAGTGAGGCTTCCATACCTGCTGAATTGGGTCTACCCACGCATAGGGTGCTTAATTTCAATTCTCCTGTCAGTGATTTGATGAGAATATTAGACCTAGATATGCTCGAAGAAGCAGCAATCAATAATGCAGCATATCAACAACGAACAACTTTGTTCTATGAAAAAAGAGTGAAGAAGTGTGATTTGAAGGAAGGGGATTATGTGCTGAAGAAAGTGATCCAAAAGCATAACAAACTGGAAGCCAATTGGCATGGACCCTACAGGGTAATAGAAGTTGTTCGTCCAGGGGCATACAGGATTCAAACCTTAGAAGGAGAAGAATTCAAGAATGCATGGAATGCAGAGCATCTGCGCAAGTATTATCAGTAATTGAAATTCCTATGTAATGCAGTTTCTTCAATATGAATAAAGTGATGTTTCAACCAGTTTCTTTCTTTATTGAAATTTTTTTGGAATATTAGTGCTACACACTACACACAAAATTTAGAGCAATTAACACCAACTTCGATTGTTCGGGTAATCAATTACCACTAACTCCGGTTGGTCGGGAATCAATTACCACCAACTCCGGTTGGTCGGGAACTCATTACCACCAACTCCGGTTGGTCAGGAATCAATTACCACCAACTCCGGTTGGTCGGGAAATCAATTACCACCAACTCGGGTTGGTCAGCATTTCAATTACCACCAACTCCGATTTATCGAGAACTCTATACCACCAACTTCGGTTGGTCGATAAACTAGGCAAGAAGCTGGACGACCTCCCAGGGCATCCACTGTCTAGGCAACAAGGAAATCCACACGAGATTACTACAACTAAGAAGGAACATGGGATGCAAATCATTCCATTGATTAGGCCCAAAGAGGGATAAGTCACTATAATCATATATTCACAAATGAATGAACAAGGACATTCTACAAATTAATTCGAAGAAAATAAACTGGCAAAAGACAAAAAATTTCTTCATTCAAATGAAGTAAAATTACATATGATGTGAAAAATGTGATTCATTAAATAAAAAAATATCCTACTCTATGGGTTTATTCCCCTTTACTTTTGAAATAGGTTCTACCCCGATGGGAGGATCGTCTAATGCATAAGGAGAATTTATAAAGTTTACATCTCGCAGCATTCTAACATTCATTACAGATGTCCGATCAAGCAAATGTTCTGGGCGAGATATCTCAAAGTTGGCATGAAGACTGTAATCACCGAGATACTTTGAAATCAGGCATTGAGGAATTACCCAAGCAGGAATCCAACTAAAATTAAGCTTAAAAGGAGGCACGGGAAAATCGAGCACTCCAGGCTCTTAATAATCCCATAAGTAATGTCCTTTCTCTAATTATAGCACACACATAGCATTCAACCATCCCTGCTTTTACCCCTCATTATTCGACTACTGTATCCGATCATCTAGATGGTACAGAGCTTCATTATACCCAACCATCCGTGAAATAACCACTTCCTTCATTCTCATCTTGATCACCAATGGGTCATTATGAGGATATAGTACACCTGCTAGGTCATTTTTAGAGAAACCAATGACTAGTTTGTCTTTATTCACCTTCCTCGGGCGATCATCTTTTGCCAAGTTTATTCGCTGTATGTATGAGCAGGCTTGAGCCTCATTGAGGTAAGCTTTACTCTCCGCAGTAAGATCTCCACCTTCTGCATCTCCACCTGTAATAACATTACATTCAAATGACCCAAAATGGATTGAAAATACCTTACGCTTTGGGTGTCTTGGTCTTTCAGGGAGATCGGGGTCATCTTCTGGATCATCTTTGTGGTCTCTCTTTTTTTCTTCTTTTTCTCGACGAGGAGATTTAGATCTTGCCTTCCTCAGTCGTTGGTCTTTCCACCACTTTGGAGATCAACATACTTGGCCAATTTTCTCGTCTGATGAGTGCTTCAATTTCATTCTGAAGAGCATCCCTGCTTGTACCCCCCATTATTCGACTGCTGTATCCGAGAATCTAGATGGTACAGAGCTTCATTATACCCAGCCATCTAAAATTCTCTGGGTTGTTTGTGAAATTTATAAGTTAACCTCTCAACTTGCTCGTGGAGTTTATTCACTAGAATTTCTTTACTTTCCATAGCAGAGTTCTAATTAGAGAGTTGTTCGATGAAGTTCAGAATCTTCTTAGACATTTATGCCAAGGCTTGGTTCTTGCTTCTTCAATGGTGACCCGACTAGACCTAGCTCATCCACGAGAAGATCTTGCTCTACCACGAGTAGATGTGGAGGGTCCAACTCATTTCAAATTTTCTAACTCATCTCGTAAGTTAGCATTTTTTACCTCCAAGAATGAAAAATCATCATCATTTACTGGGACCAAGGCTCCCGAAGAAGAGGCAGCAGATTTGAGTTGCTTTATTTACTCTTGCAAAGCAATGTTCTCCTGCTCCAACAACTTGGCGATATGCCTGGGATCTTCAACTTCAAGCTTAAAAACACTTTCTTTCTTCTCATGAGCATAGATGAATTTGTTATACCCATTGTCAGTACTCAATTGTTGATATTTTTTCTCGTATCCTTGATGCAAAAGGGTAGAATATTCTTTATACTATTATTGAAGTTCCTCGATCGTTCGTTGGAGATCTTCAATCATCTCATAGTAGGCCACATTATTGGAAACAACATGATTGAGCAAGCACTTCAAGTATTGGTAAGCTTCAACTGCTCGGTCCGAAGCACCTGATCCGAGGATGTCAATTATCTGGGTCTCATTAAGATTTGTATGACCAGCTTTAAAATAGTCATTGCATTTCTTCATCAATTCTGTATCATGATCTGATAAGAGCTCCATCCTGGCCATAAACTAGCAAAGAGAAGAAATAAAAAGAATCAATAATGATGCAGACATAGCAAGTAAAAGAGAAATTCAAGACGAATAACCAAAGTTCAAAATTTTATTCATCATAAGAAAAAATACATATTTCAAGGTTACATTCAAGAGAAAAACAAAATAAAAAGCCCGAACAACTTTACACCTTCTCCTTATTTCCTACGACTTCCTCAGAAGGTTTGGATAAAGGGGATGGTTGCTCAAAAGACAATGGTAGCTGATCGATAGAAGTACTCATTGGTTGGAGTTTCTCAGAAGGTTAAACAACAGGAACATTGGGGACCTGATCTCCAGTCATCATAGAAGATTCATCTGAAGCAGCTTCATCCTCTTTTTCTTCTCCAGGAGAGGGAGGAGAGCCATGAGTGTGCTGCTGGAATAACTCAGAATTCTCAGCAACCTTCATCTCCTACAAGGCTGCTACCTATCCATCCCAAAAATATTTGACACCTGCATATTCCATTTGAAAAGACATGACGGCCAGACCCTTGTTCCAGCCTTTGTCCTTTAACTGTAGCTTTCCTTTTTGCCTTCTCCGAGGAGGTCCTTTCCCTAAGGAGCTCCTCGGCAGACTTCAGCTTTTCTTCCACCTTCGTTTTCTGTCGTTCAACATCTTGAAGTTTAATAATTTTCTCTTCAGCAGACTTAAGCTTAACCTCAAGCTCCTTGTTTCTCTGTTCAAACTCCTTGTTGCTCTATTCAAACTCCTTCAACTTTTTCTCCAATTCCTTGGAGGCATTCGCAACTTGATCTCTATCTATCTCAACGGACTTAAATTGTTTCTCCCAAGCACATTTATCTTCCTCGTACTTTTTATGAGAATCTTTCAAATATTGGGTCAGCCCAACAAAAGCTTCCTCTACTCCACCCGAGGAGCTTGAAGCCCTAATAGCTTTATCCTTCTTCAAAATGCTGTTGAAACACATCACCAACTGAAAAAAGAAATAACTTTAAGTCAATACATGAACATAGTATTAAAGAATAAAGGGGTCAAGCTAAAGATCCTTACTGAAGAAATGTGTTGAGCAGACAGTGTAGTAAATTTCTCACGAGAAAAGGTGTCTTCAACACCTTAAGATTCTGTAACAGTCCAGCATCTTACCAAGCTCACAGAAGAACTCGGAGCAACAAGAACTGGAACACTACCTTCAACATTTTAAGGTTGAGAGATAGGTTCAGTAGGTCTCTCAGAAGAACTTTTTTTTAATCTCCTTAGTGGAGCAGGAGCATTTTCAACTAAAGATGTTGTCTTTATTGGTGATATGACAACAACATCACTCGAAGTAGAGATAAAAACGGTCTTACTCGGAGGCACATGGGGCTTTTCACCAGCCTTCTTGGCAGCAGCGGGAGGGGGTACGTCTATAGTCTTTGTCCCTTCTTCTGGGACATCTTATTTACTTTTTTTGCCTCCACATTGGCAGAGGCAGACTTGTCAAAAAAGGCAGGAGCTCTTCTCTTCTTCATCAGATCAGTGATAGGAAAATTCGAATAAGAAGAAGAACCTTCCACACTAGTCTCAGAGGCTCGTACTTGGTCAAGATCAACCACCACTGGACGAGGACGAGCAGTGAAAGATGAAGTGTAACTTTTATATTGCAATAAGTAAGAAGCAAATCTAATATGCTCCTCAGCAACAGATTGGTGCAAGCTAGAGATAAGTTTTAAATGCTTTATATTAACATCAGTTTCCTTTGGAGCTTTTCTTTTACTATCAACTGTAACAAATAAAATCAAATGTCGGTGATGCATTTTATCAAATACAAAGAAAACAAGATTTCAGAAATAAAAATAACCTATCCCATTGCCATAAAGTGGACACCTGGGACCTTGGTATACATCATCTCCATTGAATGGAGGGTGTTGCCAATTTTTCATCACAACCCCATGATCAAAATAATCCCTATTGGCATAAGGAAGATTGACAACTAAAGTCTATTCAAAAATCTAGTTTTTAAATATAATGTGGTATCACTGACAACCCATCTATAGCAGTACATAATCTCTGGAATCCCTAATCGAGTTCCATGAAGTTAATTCAACCTATGTACGCCATTAACTATCCTCCATTTACTTGGAGCTACTCTACCAGGTACAACATCAAAATATTGGTAAAACTCCAAACACAGGGGGTTTGGCGGGAAAGAAAATCCACATTTGGCCACAAAAAGAATTGGGAACCAATGTCCCTCGACCAAAGAAAAATAATCAGAAGGTTCAAAAAGTTCTTCCAAAATAACCCATGAAGGGATTGAAAATTCAGAACAAAATTTATCCAGCGATTCAACAAGATAAACCATGATGAACAAAGTAAATAAAGGAGAGCGAAGAAAATCTTACAGAATAAGAGAGATCAGTTGACAAATGAACGATGGAAAGAACGAAGGCATAAGATAGAGAGAAAATGAAGAGTTCTAAGATACAGATTTGAAAAGTGAAAGACGATAGGATTTCTGCCGCACTTAAATACTTTATTTCGGGAATAGAGAAAGGCAATGATTACAAGGGAAGACGTTTGCAGTTTCGGAGGCTAAAAGAAGAAAAGGGCGTAAATATCGAAGTGGTCATGAAAATTCAAAATATTTATGAAGCCTGATACTATGCGCTCAAAAAGGAGTTATATACAACGAAAGTTTTCCTAAAATCCATAAAAACCAAAAATTTAAGCAGTTTTCAAGCAGAATGTTCCACACTTTTCTTCAACCTCAAAACTGTGAAACATTGTGGGCTTTTGTTCATACCAAATTTAGTCTGGTAACATGGACCGATCACTTGAAGACACATGTCAACCTACGTGGCAATTACAAATACTTCTAACTAACAACATACTGCCATCGAGATACTCAAGCTCCCCGAGCAACTTAGGCATACCGAGCAGCTTGGACGCCCCGAGGAATCGAAAGTACTGAGCAACTCAGAGCTTCGAGCAACTAGAGAGTATTGAGCAACTTAAGCGGTCCGAATAGCTTGACATGCAGAGCATCCAAATCAAGAGAATCAAAAAGGCGACTGCTCATTAAATGCTCGTTATTACCGTACAGATGTATATGTCTACTAGATAACAACGCATTATCCTTTCACATATACAACCTCAATAAATACATTGTAACCTCCTCATTAGAGGGGGACTTTGGATCTCTTGGTAAACCACTTATCGAGAATTCCAAGAAAATAGTCGGCAATACAAAAACAATGGACGTAGGCCATTCTCATACGGCTGAGCCACTTTAAAAATCGTTTGTCTTATTTATTTAGTCATTTTTTATATGTGATTAAAATAATTAGATCGAATCTGGTTTTTTACATCAACAATTCCCCTTTGGGCATGGTTTCTCATTCACGTCTTGTGGTCAGGGTCCTGCAATTCTTCATACAAATGAGGACCCTCTCCCTCTGAGAAGAGGAGAGAAACTTCCTGACCTCCTTCGTATTAACAACTTTGGAGGGTGATTTATCCAAACTTATGCCCTTACCTGCTGATGAGCTTGACGATGTGACAACTTGTTATGACGCCGCCCTTCGCGGTCAAGCTACTTTTATCATAATCGTTGTCGGAGTGGCTGCCCCAACCGTGGGGGCTGTCGTCGGAGCCGCTGCCAGTGAACTGGTCTATCCTCACTGAGGAGAAGGTAATCTAGCTCTGATCACCACCACATCCTCTTGAGTGGTCTGGTCTATTTGAGCTCCATTCCTAGATGAAATGTCTTCAAACACTAGCTGCTTAGAAATATTAAAACCTTCTTTGTCCGTGGAAGTGACGATACCTCCCCAGCGGAGTCGCCAAATGTAGGAGGGTAGTGAGACCGGGACCTATGAATAACTCAAAAGGGTGAGGCATGACCCACTCCAATGGACGTTGTCTGTAAGGTTTTCAAGAACTTCTGGAGCAGCTTCTGATGAGACCTTCTCCTTTTGGTAAAAATGGAGCCCAAGATGGAACTCCCTCCCTGCAAGAAGATGAACTTGCACAACAATAATAGTATTTTTTTAAGAGGAGCTCCTGAGAGTGATGGATGTCAGTGGGGAGTGAAAGAACAAGGCACTTAGCACTTAGAAAGAGAGCAGAGAGAGAATACTAGAGAGGTTCTGGTGTGATTTTGACAGAGTGACTTTACTATTGAGTTTTTTCTATCTCTTGACCTTGGCCAGGGGTCCTATTTATACTTGGGAACTAGGGCTGAGTTGGCACTTTTGGAGCTAAAACTTAGAGAGTTAGTGAGGGACAAAGTCTGGAGTGTACTATTTGTCCCTACCTGCAGGCAACTCTGCCTGTCCCCTCTGGCAGGTGCCCTTGGTGCCAACCAAAGTTCAAAAGAAAATATGTCTTTTAATGGAGACAAAAAATCTTATTTACTAAATATCTTTTGAAATGGTAACTTTTGGTACAAAATTTGTAAACTTGAGGGGGGTCTCGAGGACCACCTCCTCTAAAATCTTTGTAAGCTTGAGGGGGATCTTGAGGACCCCCTTCTAAAATCATTTTTCTTGATAGGGTTATAGAGGACCCTCTCTTTTAAAATCATTTTATAAACAGTTCTTTTCTTGTGAGCAGCCAACCTTTTAGCTGCTCACTTCACTTGTGACTAAGTGTGAGGTGTGTAAGGAATGGGCGACCCTAGGGTCTTCCTACAAGTATTCTCTCAATCCTATAGTGCTAAGTGGTTGAGATTGCTCAACATACCTTGTCCCTCAGCCGTCAATTCAAAACTCCCAGGAGATACCAACTGGCCTACTTGAGTCCTGCTTGCTTAACTAGGCAACCTTTTCTTTTTCGTGATGAGGGGTTGCTTATGGTAGACATCCCGTCGTCCTAACTTTTTTCTGGGAGCTGAGGGGGGAAGGAACTTGTGGGTCCCTCTTCTCAAATGTCATTTCTGCGGGGACCCTTGCGGAGTCCTTCTCAACTTGGGCTTCTACAGGGACCCTTGCAGTGATTATTCTCAACTTGAGTTTGTGCAGGGACCCTTGCGGTGGTCCTTCTAAACTTAGACTTTTACGATGACCCTTGCAGTGGCCCTTCTCAACTTGAGTTTCTGCAGTGACCCTTGCGATGGCCCTTCTCAACTTGGACTTTTGTAGTGGACCATCTCGACTTGAGTTTCTATAGTGACCCTTGCGGTGACCCTTCTCAAATGTCATTTCTGCAGTGGCCCTTCTCAACTTGGACTTCTCTAGTGGCCCTTGTCGGGCACTTCTCAAATGTCATTTCTGCAGTGACCCTTGCAGTGGTCCTTCTCAACTCGAACTTCTGCAGTGACCCTTGTAGTGGCCCTTCTCAACTTGGACTTCTACACCGGCCCTTGCGGGGAACTTCTCAAATGTCATTTATGCAGTGACCCTTACGGTGGCCCTTCTTAGCTTGGACTTCGGCAGTGACCCTTGCAGTGGCCCTTCTCAACTTGGACTTCTGCAGTGGCCCTTGCGGGGCACTTCTCCAATGTCATTTCTGTAGTGACCGTTGTAGTGGCCCTTCTCAACTTGGACTTCTGCAGTGACTCTTGTAGTGGCCCTTCTCAATTTAGACTTCTGTAGTGGCCCTTGCGAGTCACTTATCAAATGTCATTTCTGCAGTGACTCTTACGGTGGCCCTTCTCAACTTGGACATCTGCAGCGACCCTTGCAGTGGACCTTCTCAACTTAGACTTTTGCAGTGGCCCTTATGGGTCACTTCTCAAATGTCATTTCTGCACTGACCCTTGTGGGGAACTTCTTGAATGTCATTTTGCAGTGACCCTTGCATGTGGCCCTTCTCAACTTGGACTTTTGCAGTGGCCCTTGCGGGGTGCTTCTCGAATGTCATTTCTGTAGTGACCCTCGCGATGGTCCTTCTCAACTTGGACTTTTGTAGTGGCCCTTGCGAGACACTTCTCAGATGTCATTTCCGTAGTGACCCTTGCGATGGACCTTCTCAACTTGGACTTCTATAGTGACCTTATCAACTTGGACTTCTGCAGTGGCCCTTGTGGGTTCCTTATCAAATGTCATTTCTGCAGTGACCCTTGCGGTGGCCCTTCTCAATTTGGACTTCTGCAGTGGCCCTTGCAGGGTACTTCTCGAATGTCATTTCTGCAGTGACCCTCGCGCTGGTCCTTCTCAACTTGGACTTCTGTAGTGGACCTTGTGGGAAACTTCTTAGATGTCATTTCCGCAGTGACCCTTGCGGTGGCCCTTCTCAACTTGGACTTCTGCGATGGAGGGACCCTAGGGGTTCCTTCTCCAATATGGCACTTCTGTAGTGAAGGGACCTGGGGGTTCCTTCTCCAATATGACACTTAAGCGGTGGAAGGACCTTGGGTGTTCCTTCTCCAATATGTCACTTCTGCAGTGAAGGGACCTGGGGGTTCCTTCTCCAATATGGCACTTCAGCGATGGAGGGACCTTGGGGGTTCCTTCTCCAATATGTCACTTCCGCGGTGAAGGGACTCGGGGGTTCCTCATTCAATATGGCACTTCTGTGGTGGGGGGACCCTAAGGTTTTCTTCAACCTTATATTTTCTGTAAGTTGAAAGGGGGGGGGGGGGTCTTTGAGGGACCCTCACCCACAAATATAGTGGTCAAGCTTGAAACACCCTTCTACAGCAATGGAAGTAATACTAATGTATACACATGCACACATTGTGGTAGGAAATGTCACCTTAGGCATTTTTACATTGATCTTAGAAATGGTCCTGAGAAATCTAAGTATAGAGTCACCAAGGTAACCAAAGACTAAGAGCATCATTCACACCTATGCGGGTTAGGAAATCAAGTTTGGAGGCTTTAAATGTTAGACTTGTTGATTATCTAATGCATGCGCATGATACTTCTCATGGTAAATCAAAAGGTCGATTATGTTTTTATTTTTGTCATACACTAGTTTTGTGCTTCATGTTATTTGTTATTGCTAGTTTTATGACGTGCTTATCTTTTATATTTTGATTTTCCAGTTTTTGGGGGTCATATTGATAAAAATACAAAAATATTTTATTTGTCTTTTGAGTTTTGTTTTGCAGGTGGTGTATTTGAAAAAATTGTCTAAAATTGGAAAAAGATTGTTATTTAGGTTTACTTTGGTTTTACACACTGTGTGACACATCTATATGATTGGATCCACTCCATTACATGTTTCCATGTATTTAGATCATATTATTATAGTATTCAATGCTTAGAGTGTTCTTAATCATGATTTCATGGAGTAGTTAGAAATTTATTTTCTTAACGGATTCATTTTGCATATGCCTCCAAACACAAATGCACGGGCTCTTTTGGATTTTTACTCCATATGCTACTTGATATAAGTGAGATATTCTCCTAATAATATTGCCATATACATATAAATTTGATTGGAGGATTTGTGCATGTAAGAACCATTTTCCATGAGTTTGATACTTTATTGAAAATATTAGTGTGCACGTGAAAGGACTATGAATAGAGAAATCTTCCTTGTATGAAAGGCTACTATTGGCAAGAGCCAAAAAAGTTACAAGGCAAAAGAAAAGATAAAAGTACCAAGGCTAATTTGTTTCATTGATTCTTCAAAACATTGATATCTTCAAAAAAGGAGAGTGAAAATGATATATCTATTTTTTGAGGATGTTATAAGTTGAATATCAATGGGTTTATACAATGAGTCCTAGTTAATTCTTGTTTGATGCTATTGATGTGAAAATAATCAATACTTTCTATACTAGTGTGCATTATAGTTTTTATCCGTTGTGAGTTCATTTTATACGTCATTATGAGGCTAAATAATTGTTTGATAAAGTTTATGTAGTCAAATAGAACTCCGTTGACATTTTTGTGTGACTGGGTCATAATTCATTTAGTTTTACTTCAGTCCCTTCACTCCATTTACCACATGTTTATTTAGACACATAGAGAAAATAGTAATGCGAAAAACTCATGTGTTTTGCATGTTATTTGTTGTGCTTATATATATATATATATATATATAAGGAGAGGACCACAAGTGAACCTAAAGACCAAATTTTTTATTGAACCTTAACAAAAAATACCGAACAATCCATTAATTTTAATTCCTATGGTGTAATTGGTTAGCACTAGAGGCAACAGACACGTGTGTAAATCGAGACCTCCTACTCCCCCCCCTCCCTACCCCACCATGGAAAATAAGTAGTTAAAAAAAAATAAGTTGTTGGAATGTTTACTCAGGGGCAAGGGCTTCAATGGTGGGTGGGGGTGTAAAAAATTATTTGATCAACATGCGTGTTCGTTGCCACCGACACGCACCAATTACAACATAGGAATTAAAATTAATGGGTTGTTAGGTTTTTGTATATATGGTATCATTTTGTTTTTGAGAGATTACATTTGCATTTATTACATGAATTCCATATATTCTGTTTTAGTTTCAAGTGGTTTGGATTATTTGTGCTTCCATTGTCGAGCTGCGTTTTGCATTTTACACCACTTCATGATAGATTTGATTTTCCTTTAGGCCTACCCATGTTTCATTTGGGGGAGTTTTTTTTATATTGGGGAGAAATAATTTTATTATGCATCTTTGTCTTTGTTTGTTCCAAAACAAAAAATGAAAAGAAATGATATCTCAATCTTTATAGTCCAAGGGAGATTTTGGCCTTAGGAAGAGACATCCCAACTTGGGGGGGGGGGGGGGGGGGGAGATATTCTTATGAAGTTTATATTAATATCTACTCAATTTGTATTGAAGGTGTGTTTAGGTGTCAAGGTTTACAACAATGTGGAAAATTTTACACAAAAGCAATTCTACTCAACATGAGTCTGTTAAGTGATTGCACCATTTTTCTTTGGGGGTTGGGATTGAGTCTTTCAGAGATCTTGATGGTTCATAGGTTTTTATTTTTGTTTTGTTTCGGTATAGCCGAAGGGAGTTATTTGTAAGGACAAATTTTTGATATAGTCAATTTGTTTGTAGTTTTGGCTTAATCCGTGTTTGGACAAACCTTGGAGGCATATATTAGAACTTGAGTGTGTTTACCCTTTCAAGTGTATGACGTGTTTGATTGAAGATGTAGCGTTCAATAATTCATGTTCACATCATCGTGCCGAGTTTCGTCCCTTTCTTTCGACTTCACATTTCGAGGATCTCTCTCGTATAAATGCATAAATATTTTGATCCTTGGATATTTTGTTTTAGGTGTTAATTTTTCTAAAATGTCTTAAAAATATTTTTTATAACTGTTTTTAGAAAAAAATCCAAATTAATGGAATGACTAGAATAAGATAGTATACCTCGTTAGACCCTGATCTAATGAACTTCAAACGAGGCAAAATTGTCCTTCTCCGGTTATTCGTTAGAAATATCATTAGAAGATGGTTATATTGAGAACCATATCTTCATTAAAATGAACCGATGCAGTTTTTCAAAAATTAGGTTTTCTTCAAATGTTTCATTCTTAACTTTTTTGGTGAAAACCCCACATAAATAACAAGGCGAAGCAGTCATTTTTTGATAGACTTTTTGATTTCTTTTCAGTTCTAAAAATCTTCCAAAGAGCTTTCCAAATGTTCTGATTTTCCATGAGAAAGTTTCTCCAAATAAAACCCTAGTTTACACCCATATTGGTTAAGATCCGAGTTTTAATTTATATATTCTCCAAGATTATTGTTTGGGAGCCAAATATTAGTTTTTATTCATCTAGTTGGGAACTTGTTTCATGCAATGGAATATATAATTTCTGTTGTTTACAAACGATGGACTTTGTAGCGTGATGTTGCGATAAAAAGTAGTGAATTATGTATTCCCATTCATAGACGGGTGTTGAGCCTTAGCATTGGACATCGAGACACGTTGGAGAAGTTAATCGGTTTGACTCTTGTGTGTATTTGTGAGGATGTTGAAAGAACAAAGATCATCCAGGCTTGTAAGGATGTAGAGTTTATGTTGTACGTCTTCTATCGTATCCTTTGTAATTCCATACAAAGTTAATTTGCACAGTTGGGCCATCCGAGATTTTTTCCATTGGGGGTTTTCCTCATACATCAATGTATTGTGATTTGTTTCTTTATTTTGTTCTTATTCTCACAAAGATGCATGTTTTAATGCGAGATAAAATTTGGTAAATCGTGTAACATAACAATTATTTAATCAATGCACAGTTAAATTTGGGTTAATCTCTTTAATTGAACTTTAAAATTTAAAATTTTAAAAGTGGTTTGCTTACTTTTTGAACCTTATCCATATAGATTCCATTAGAATAGGACTTTCAAATACTTCATTTGATATTTAGATAATGTGTACACATTAGGGCTTACAATTTTATTACAATGCATTAAATGCTCTAAGGTGTAATGTCCCCGAAACCTGACTAGGTGTGCTATCTAATGATTAAGTATGAATTAGTATTGATAAGGTTGTCATTGATATTAAATATTTTATTTAAAAGTTTTATAATGTGAATACACACATGATATATATGTTGGTGTCGTTAGATGCTAATTGAGTTTCAATTTCATGATAACATATTTAGTATACTTGATTAGTTATGAGATTTAAATGAATAATTATTATTGTTGTGGATGCATAGTTATGTTTATAGAATCAAGTCATCAATTAGAATCTAATGACACTATCATATATGTTGGTGCCATTAGATGCTAATTGGTGATATTTGGTAGCCAAAAGATAATATTTTGGAATTTTGGCATAATAAAATATTCATTTTGACCAAATATAAAACATGAAAGTTGTTGTGAGTGTAAATAATCACAATTAATGATTCCAATAGAAAATAAGTTAAACAGAGAATAATATCATGACACATAATTTACGTCGTTCGACAGATGCCTATGTTCAAGGAGGGTTTCTCTATTTATTATTGATTCTTTAAGAGTCTCAAAATTACATGCCCCTTTGTCCCGGGGTAAGGGCTTTATTTATAATAATAAGAGTGGTTGAGTCGTTCTCAAACTTTTCCAGCCGTTGAGTGGCTTTTTTTTAATCTATATTTATAAATTTTGAAAGTATAGACAAGGAGAATAAGAATTTTATAATTATTCATGAGCAACAAAATAAATTTCTCTAGTTTTGGTCGTTTGGGATGCCAAACATTTGGGCCAAGCCGTTATTGTTTGTTTGGAAAAATTCCCCCCGAAATTCTTTACCGATAATTGGATAAGGGATTTACACGTTTTGTTGGCCCAAATAATAGGTCCAATATTTAAGGTTTCATAAGGGTATTCCTTGTAATTCCTTAATTAAGGTAAAGGTACGCTAGTTCGAGGTTTAAAAAATGAACTGCTTGTTTCATTATTAGGCTTTTCCCCATATCATTAGTGTCTTGGAATTTTGTCTTTTCTTATTCTAAACTTTGTACTTTCACTTTACATACTTTTCTTCATTTAAAAAAATTATTAAGAGTTATGTCTTCACAATTTTCCTGTAAGTATTCTTCGTCCTTATTTATTTCTTTTAGTTTTTCAACTCCTTATATTTATTTTTATTGAATAGCCCCTTCTCCAATGATTTTCTTCTTCGAAAATGGTTTACACTGTCAGTGAAAGGACCTTCGAGAAGTTTATAAAACATACATAATTCCCCCTTAGGTAATAATTGGGGGTATACCGATGCCTAGAAATTATGCCAATATTGATGGTAGTCATTGTATTCCTGCCCTCTTAGGGTCTGAGGGGGGAATAACATTTCCCTCAAATCAACTGTTTTCTATGTTCTTTTAATTCTTTGATGTAGTTCCTTCCCAATGTTCCCTAAACACATGAAATATTTTTAATGGAGTTCATTATATAAATGAAATATATGGGGCTAACAAGGGAATACCAGATATTAGGTAGTGTTATTCTTGGTCCAATACTACATACGATATTTTATACCCGTAGGTGAGGAAATCTGATAGGGTTTTGGTTGTCAATCTCCCTGATTCCAATAAAAGTTATTGGGATCAAGGCTTTATTGCTTGGTATTGGCAATATCCACCTCTAAGGGCAAGCAATATCAAGGGTTTCTGTGCCCGGAATTTATTTTTTTATTTTTTATTTTTTGGGGGGGGAGGGGGGGGGGGGGTGACATAGGTCAACTTTTCATTTTTTCTTGCTCTAAGCTCTTGATTATTTGATTATTTATAAATTTTTCTTTTCATCTAACCAGCTTGATCGAAGAAGACGTAACCCTCTCTTTCCCACATCAATAAAGCGGAGTTACTCAAGGTTTAGGAGTTGTGGATGTAACACCCCGTATTTTTGTACATTTAAAATTTAATTAATTCGGGAATTTTAAATTACTTGTATGTTGTAATTTTAATTGAATTAATTATGGCAATATATATATTTAAATATTAATTGGGGAGTGAATGGTTAATGTTTAAGGAAATTTATTTACTAAGTGAATAGTAATAATTTAATTACGTCATTTCGAGTATTAATGACGAGGTATACACTTATCCCAGTCGGGAGTCGTTATAGACTAAATTGGGTGTGAGATAAGGATTTTTATAAATTAATTCGGATGTCAATTCTGAGTGCGCGGTTGAGTTCGGATGGGTCGAGATAGTCAGAAAAGAGTACCCGGGAGTAGTAATTAGTTCTCGGGGTATTTTTGGGCATAGCCGGGCCCACACGGGGTGAGTTGGGCCACTTTAATTAAGCACATTAGGCTAAAAATGGGATTAAGGGTTTTTAACCTAGTTGGGAGATTAAGGAATAGCAACCAACATAACTCTAAACCTAGGGTTTGAGAGGGGATTTGGGGGAAAGCAAATCAAGAACAAATTGGGGGTTATTGGAGCCAAATTAAGGGACATCAACAACGGATCAGACACTACGAACACTTACAGGCAAGTGGTTAACTGTTTTGATTCTTAAAGTATGATAATCAATTCATATCATAGTGATGTGTATATGAAAATTCGTTTTGGGTGTGTGACCAAAAATTTAAATTGGGTTTTTGGAATTTAATATACTTTAATGGGATTAAGGGTAAGATTTATTGTGTTCATGATTCTAGAATGTAGAGAACTGAATCAGATGTTAAAACCAGTAAGAGTAGATGGTTAATTACTGATAAAATGAGTGAAATTTGAATTGGGGATTTGAAACCCGGATAATACCCAAATCGGGAAAAAGTAGAAAATCGTGAGATTTAATTCCAGTTTGATGTTCCATAAGGTGCTTGATCCTATTCCTATATAGATATAGGGTTGATTGGGCTTGGGTTAGTCCAGGGGAAAGAATGAAAGTTGGAGGTTTTCGTTAATGGTGGAACTGCTTCTCGAAAAAGACGTAGTCAGGGACGATCGATCGATAGACCCAGGGGGTTCGATCGATCGATGATTCGAAATTATGGGCAGTTCGCCCAGTTTGTATATAAAGGGAAAATTAATTAGAAATTTAATTTTCATACATTAACTAGTGATAAATAATTATGAAACAAATATTCCTAGAAATTATGGGAGAAAGTAATTGGGACTAGGATGAATTTATGTGGGGCGTTTAATGGATGAATTTGAGAGATTTTATTCCAAAATAGTGAGGTACGGATCAAGTGAGTGAATTCGGGTATATTGGTCAAGCAACCCCAAGGTTGTGAATTAAGTTTGGAGACAAACTAATTAATTTAGAGTCGGGATATAGACTCGGGAAATATTTAATTATGGACCAAGTGGGCAAGTCCGGATATGTTGGTAATTATAGGTAAATATAAATGGGAAATTATGGAGATAAATGTGTGACACGTTGTGGGCAAAAAATATGGGAAAGATATTATGAGATGTAAAAATGGACCGAGTGAGTGAGTCCGGGGATATTGGTTAAGTGTCATCAAAGTAGTAAATTTATTATTGAGAGAAAGTAATTAATTTGGAGTCGGAACATTGACTCGGGAAATATTGAGGTACGGGCTAAGTGAGCGAGTCCGGGGATAATGGTTGGGTGACATCAAGTTATTGAATTAATGGGTGTGTAATTAATTTAATTAGAGTTGGATTATAGACTCGGGTAGGATTAAATTAATAAGTGTGAAATTTAATTTAATTAGAGTCGGATTTTAGACTCGGGTGGGATTAAATTAATAAGCGTGATAATTAATTTAATTAGGGTCAGATTTTAGACTCGGGTGGGATTAAATTAATTAGCGTGATAATTAATTTAATTAGAGTGGGATTGTAGACTCGGGTAGGATTAAATTAATGTGATAATTAATTTAATTAGAGTCGGATTGTAGACTCGGGTAGGATTAAATTAATAAATGTGATAATTAATTTAATTAGAGTCGGATTGCACACTCGGATTTGTGTTGATTAATTAATGTGTAAATTAATTAAATAAGAGTCGGATTGTAGACTCGGGTAAGTATTAAATTAATGGGTGTAATAATGATTTATTTAGAGTCGGATTATAGACTCTGGGAGGTATTAAATTAATATGTGTGTTAATTAATTTAATTAGAGTCGAACGATAGACTCGGGGATGTATTAAATTAATAAGTATGTTAATTAATTTAATTGGAGTCGGACCATAGACTCGGGGAAAATATTATATAAATTGAGGTATGAGTTGAATATATTAGAGTCGGACCATAGACTCTGAAAAACGATTAATTATTAAGTGAGAAAATTAATTACGTTGGGTCGGGCCACAGACTCAGGAAATTTCGGGCAGTGTACGGGATATTTAGTACATGGTAAAACCAAGGTTTATAATATATATATATATATATATATATATATTAGTACACGTGTATATATTGTGTGTGATATTAAATTACAGGCAGTGTACGAGATTTTGAGTACACGGTAACGCTGGGGTTTATATTATATACATACGGTACAGTGATAGTGTATATATACGTGTTTATATTTTGTGTGATATTAAATATAAGTGACTAGATATTTATTCAATTTAAATACTCTAATGCTTTCAAGGGAGGTTGCGCGATATGGGTGAATCCCCTAGCTTGAGGAGTAGGGCGAGTATATCCCCAGGTCATAGCGTCCGGTATATATGGGTGATGGATTTATCTCACTTTCACGGAAGGAATATGACCGTCTCCACCACGTTTATATTTTTAGTCAAGTTGGTGAGCGATTCCAACTTGGGGAAACTAGGTTTTGTGAGCACACCTAGTGAGATAGCATTTTAGAGGGAATCATCCGGTGAGCGTATACTCGGAAGGATGGATACACGTATGATATATGTGTGGATGTTAGTAACGGTACGTATAATATGGTAGTAAATATTATATGTAGGTGATAATACAGTGTGTGACGTATTTACCTTATATAACTCGTGTTACAGTCATATGCTGTTAATTAATGAGAAATTAATTAAGTTAATCATTTGTGGGAATAATACAGTGTGTGATGTATTTACTTTATATAACTTGTGATACGGTTATATGTTACTATTTAAGAGGAATTAATTAAGTAAATTGTGAAATAACTTATAATTCAAGAATCACTATACTCGGGTTAGAGTAGTATGGAAAGGGAAGGTTATACCGGGACTAGTTGGACGGGGTAGTACAACTAGGTGGGGTTAAGGTAACCGGTAGGTGTGCACAATAGTTGAGGGGTGAGAATGTCCACAAGGGAGTGCGACACTAACTTAAATATGAAGCGCATTCATGCATTTTAAATTACTGCAGTTAATTCACTTGCTTAATATTTTCAAAATATTTTGGGTTCTAACCCTTGCGATAAAACTATTTTCAAAACCTTTTAGGTGTCCAGCCACAGGGACACCAAGATTGATATTCTATTCCAGGGACCTAGAGTTGCATCATATGTGGATGCTAGTAGGAGTTTGGATTAGACGCATCATTAATTCATTCGTAGAGTAGGAATCTTGTATCAGTCTCAATTTTATTTATGGCTTGTAGCCCAGACTTCTCGGTTCTGTTTTCAGGTGTAATTCATTCAGGTGATGAATATTTGTATTGGATTATTTATTTGGTGGCCGGTGATTTATTCAGCAAGTTGTGTAATTATGATTCAGTTTATTTTCATTCAGATGTGTGAATGGTTTATATTTTAATTTCACATGTACTGTTTTGTTTAATTAAAAAATTAAAATTGGCACCAGTTTGTGGAATACTAGGTGGTTAGTAACTTTTAAAAAGTTTTTGACAGTGATGCTAAGGATGATCCAACTGGGATTCCTATTTTAATTTGGTATAGGACTGATCACTCGGTATTTTATTAGGCGGGGTGTCACAGATGGTATCAGAGCATCAGGTTCTAGTGTCCTTAGGATCTGTGTGTCTTTTCACGTTCTAGCTTAGCAATCTTTGATATGGATCCCTATCATAGGATTGTTGTATTCTCATACGTATGCGTATATACGTTCTTCTGCGAAGTTTATATTTGAGAGTGAACTTATAAAAATTAGATTCTCATTCCGGATGACACCCATGAGAGAGAGATAAGCTAGGGCAACAGGGGGATATGGGAGAGGCCCTTCAGGGGCAAGAGCTACTGCAGCAACTGCCAGAGATGATTTTGGCAGCACAAGTAACGAAACTAGTGGCGCAGGAGGTTGAAGCGACGGTGGTCGCAACGGCGGGGTACTTTCCACGGGGTCAGCCACAAGTGGTAGTGGCGCCGGATGATCAGACTCACGCGGAGTCATCGGGGTGGAAGCAAGAGAGAAAGGTTATTTTAGTGGGAACCCACCAGAATTGCGAGGGGTTTCAGATGTAGTGCTAGCATGTCAAGGAAGAGGGATATCCAGCGCCACCTACGCAGGGGAGATTGCGATGAGGTGCGGAAGAAAATGCTAACTACTTTTAGTTTATTGGGAGCAGCACTACTGTAAGGACACAAATTTCCAATTGAGTCCATATATAGTTTTGGCTCAATTCCGGACAAAAACATTTATTCATAGGATAGTATTTAAATTATAATATTCTCAAGCCTATGAAGTGTTTGTTGAAGACTTAGCGGCAAAGAGTATAAAGCTTCATCAAATATGACGGTTTGCATGCCTCGTTTATACCTCATCAACTATGGTTCCATGCTCCCAAGGTATGAATGCAATTATATATATATAGGATCTTGGAACAAAGTTTATTGGGTGTTAGGTTTTATAAAAATTGTGTTTTAATTTTCAGAAAGAATTAAATAAAACTTTAAAATAAGTTTATAAATTTTTCTGGGCTAAAATCGAATTTTCCAAACTTTCTGGTTTTTCGTTCGATAGAGTCGTTCGAACGAGCTTGTCGTTCGAACGAACGAGCTTGTCGTTCGAACGAACTTGCCAACGAGTTCCCATATTAGGCCACTGACATGTCGTTCGATATGTCGATCGAACGAACCTTCTGTTCGAACGAGGTATCCAACGAGATTCTAACGAGTTCAATCTGGAACGTCGAATGAAATGTCGTTCGAATGAGATGCCAGGCGGGAACAGTTTTTGGCAGTTTTTTGGCGGTTTTGCACCCACTTCCCCACTTGGTTTTTAACCAACTTTTTCAGACTTTAATATGTGCGGGAATCACTTTTGATAATCATTCTTTTTCACAACCTTCTAACTCCTAGAGAGTGTTTTTGAGAGAAAATTCAAAGAGGGAAAAAGATCATATTTTGAGTGAGATTTTTAGAGAAAAATAGTTTATCACTCTAGTGTTTACAGCCATGTTGTTTATCCAAGTTCACATATATACATAACAATTGCTTGGAGTTTGGCACCGGTTTATCTCTTCCGTTTCAAAGAGAATTTTTGGTTTGCTTCTACATCTATCAAAGAAGAAGAAGTTTTGTTGTGATTCTACCCACTTGGAGAAAGGCTCCATGTAAGGGTGACGGTGACCATATAAAGTCCTATCGGTGGATTCCGAGACCGCGGTGGTGTTCCAAGGTTATTCGCTAGGAAGAGGTGTCTATAAGAAGAAGAGTCGAGGCTTGAGAGGGATCGAGTCGTGCGTTATAAGTCTATCTGTCTTGTACTTGTAATTCCGTATCTAGTGGATTTGTGGCTAGGGCCGTCCGAGGTTGTTTCCCGTCTTGGGTTTTTCCTCGTACATCGCGGCGTAGTATGATTGGTTTATTTTATCTTGCATAATTTATTTAGAACGCATGCATAGGATAATTCAAGATAAAATTTGGTTTAAATCATCACACTCACTTTAGTTGGGACTAAATTAAATATTGGGTAAAGTCTATTTAATTCAGGTCATTTGCTAAAATTTGGTTTCGCCCAATTTGCTAATATTGATAAATATGACTTAGGTAAATTCTAGGGCTTGGATTGAATTAATCGGTTTAAGTGAATATATTAATTGATTAATTTTACTTCACTTGGTTGCAATTTTAATTTTTTCAAGAAAATTAAAATTTGGCATTTGTTTATTTTGTGAACCATCTTTACGCTTCTGCATCATCTCAAAATTTACATTTAAAGGAAATTATTCGCACTTTCAAATTGGTATCAGAACCAAAAATGATAAATTATTTTGTTAAGATCCTTTAAATTTTTGGCTAAAATGGATTTTTCCCCATTTTCAAATTTTCCTATTTTCGATGGTTCAAACTACGCGTATTGGAAAGCGCGTATGAGATCGGCACTAAAATCTATCGACGAAAGAGTTTGGATGTCTGTTGTTAACGGGTGGTCCCCACTAAATTATTTAGTTGAAAATGAACGTGTTATCAAACCCGCCGATAGATGGACTGAAAATGAGTTTAAACTTGCTAATTTCAATTCCCGTGGTTTAAATGCCTTATTTAGCGCTGTCACACTGGATGAATTCCGTCGTATTATGACGTGTGAAACCGCTAAAGAAGCTTGGGATATTTTACAATTAACTCATGAAGGAACTAGTGTCGTTAAAGCTTCAAAACTCCAAAACCTCACCACTCAATTTGAAACTATCAAAATGAATGAAAAATAAACTTTTGATGAATTTTATGCTAGACTTCCTGATATTGTTAATTCATCTTTTAACTTGGGAGAGAAAATACCTGACGACCGTGTTGTAAAGAAAATTTTAAGGTCCTTACCCGAAAGATTTATTCCAAAAGTGACCGTTTTAAATTCTTTACCCACTTTAGCCTCTACGAAATTAGAAGAGCTTGTAGGTGATTTACAAACCTATGAACTGGATATGTTTCCCTCTAAAACTGAAAAGAAAATTGAAAAGGGCATTGCTTTAAAAGCCCGAAAAGAGGTCAAACAAGTAGTAGAGAGCGATAGTGATAGTGACTCGGAAGACATGGCTTTATTTGCTCGCAAATTTAGAAAATTTCTCAAAATTAACAAAGATAAATTTAAAAATGATTTTAAGAAATTTGAATCTTCTAAGCATGACAAGAACAAGAAGATTTCTAAAGCGGAGAAGATGCCCAAAGCCGAAAAGATCCCTAAACTTAGTAATGAAAATTTAGATAGGGACGAGTCTAATAAGTGTTTTGGTTGTGAAGATTATGGCCATAGGGCGTTTGACTGCCCCACTAAACTAAGGAAAGAGGGTAATCGACCCATTTCATATAATGCGACCCTTAGTGATAGTGATAAGGAAGAGAAGCCCGATTCCCCCACTAAGAAAATTTTTGTGGCTTTTATGGCTAGTCATGTGAGTGATAGTGAGAACTCATCGATTGATGAAACTTTAACTCATGACACTTCCAAGGTCATTGTTTATGATTCTCTTGTTTATGATGCTAGTGAGAGTGGAGAAGAAAGAGAGAGTGAAAATGAAGAAGAGGTTAATGTGAGTGAACTTCAAAATGCTTTTCAAGAGCTTTATAAAGAATCTATTAAATTGAAAAAGGCTAATTTGAAGTTAGAATCTAGTTTAAGAGAAAGTGTCAAGGTCGTTGATGAAAATGCTTTAATAGAAGACCTTAGGACACGTGAGAGTACTCTTCAAGAGAAGCTTGACAATGTAGAAGGCGAAAGAGATAGCCTTAAGGGTTTAATGGAATCCTTGAAAAAGGAGCTTCTTGCTTTTGAAGAGAGAAATGTTTTACTAGAATCTAACATTTTAGAATTGGAAAATAAATTAAAAGATTCTAGTCATGTCAAATTTGATTTGGAGTGTCGTTCGGAAAAACTAGATAAAATGTTAGGAACGGTCCAAATTAAAAATGACACTTATGGTTTAGGCTTCAATACTTGTAATTAATCTTCTCATAAAGCCAAGACCAATGTTTTAGGATAATCTACTAGGAATGCATTTAAAGATCACTCCTTAAGTAAATCTTTTCGACATGTTTTTGCTTGTACTCATTGTGGTCGAAAAGGTCATCTTAGGAAATTTTGTTTTGATCTTAAACGAATTCCTAGAAAATCCCATTGTAAAGTAACCACGGTAGTTAACGTTCCAACACCCCAAGATAGTCATTCTTCATTAATTTGGGTTAGGAAATCCGACTTGGTTGCCTTACAAAATAGGGTTTTTGATTCTCATTTACTTTCACATGCTTCCTCCCTTTCTAAATCTAAAGGATGAATGTGCTAGTGTTTGCATACTTTAGCGTTTGTACTTCATGCTATATTCACATGCTAAATGTATGCTTGTTTTAGTCATTTTCTAGTCATTGCCTCATTTCATATCATATGCTAGAAATTATGACTTGTTTATCTTTTTGTATTACATTTCTTTTGTTTGAATTAACTGAAAAATATAAAAATATTTTTGTTTATCATTTGTGTTTTATCTGTTTCATTTGAGATTAATGAAAAATACCAATGATTACTGTTTGTCTTTTGAGTATATATTTTATTATTTTTGATTAAAAATGTCAAAAACTCAAAAAGATTTTTTTGTATGTATTTTAGTTTGACACACTTTAAGTGGGATATACTTGTGTTTGAATCCCTCCCTTAACGCTCCCACGTGGCTAGAACTTTTGGTTTAGATTGTCAATCCTTAAAATGTTCTTTACCATATTTTATGGAGTAGTTGGATTTTGTATTGTTTAAATGGATTCTATTTCTATATGCCTCTATTCACACATGCACGAGCTCTTTTGAAATCTTAATGTCACATGTTATATTTGAGCTTTTTGAAGTGTTCTCCTACCAATCTAGTCATCTACATATCTATGACCTAGGAGGACTAGTGCATGTCAAAATCCGTTGCATGTGAGATTTGTGTGAAAAATGAAAACATGATAAAAATAAATATGCACGGGGAAGGGCTCCGAAAGGACTAAGTGAGCCTTTGCGATAGTAAGCCACCGTTTATTGGATCTAAAAGAAATACGTGATCCAAAGGCCTAAAAACAGAATATATGGCATTAAAAAGAAAACAATTGCCAAGGCCTACGTTTGTTTGATATATTCATTCAAAAGCAAAATAATATATATGCTTATTGAGGGAGAATTGGATGGTATATCAACGGTTTTCACAATGTCCGTTTATCCTAGTTGTCTTTAATGTCATGACTCTATTTGGTTTGTATAATCATCATCATGCTAGGCTTGTATGCATTGTGTATGTTTGTTCATTGAGTTCAATCTTTATATTGTCACATGAGGTTATATTTAAATGTGATAAAGTTTGCAATCAAATGAGAACTCCGTGAATGTTTATTAAGTGTTTGGGTTTAAATTTAATTGTTGCTTGTTCACACCCCAACACTTCCGTTCCCATATGACACATTTTTGCCATACGAGTATGCATACTTATTGTATTTTGTGTCATGTGTGTGTTTATATATATATATATATATATATATGCAAGTACTTATTGGTCTATTTATAGTATATATATATATATGATATGTGTTTGTCTTTGCCTTGCTTTTATTGCCCATATGCTTTCATGTCTTATCACTTTAAGCTTCAACATGCGTTTATGTTTATTAGTTCTTTATCCTTTGCCTATTCTTGAACAAAAAGGGGGAGAATGATGATAGGGGAGAAATGGTATCTAATCCTATTATTATCGTATCTTAGTTTGGGGGAGATTTATCTTAGGGGGAGACGTCTTTCTAAGTAGGTCATGTGTTTGATAAAGGGGAGAATTAATTTAGGGGGAGTAATTAATTAAAATTGCATTTAATACTTTGATATTCCCTATGCATTTGATGAGTTTGCTTAAGTGTGCAGGATTTCTTCTAAAGCGGCATTGTTTAAATGGCAAAGCGTTTGATCCTTGGGTTGAGTCAAGTTTGGGTGGGTTATGTTTTGAGTCTAGTGAGCTTGACTGCCCTTTAGGATTTTTGTTTGGTTTTTGTCCCGGAATAGCCAAAGGGGGAGATTTGTAAGGACACAAATTTCCAATTGACTCCATATATAGTTTTGGCTCAATTTCGGACAAAAACATTTATTCATAGGATAGTATTTAAATTGTAATATTCTCAACCCTATGAAGTGTTTGTTGAAGACGTAGCGGCAAAGAGTATAAAGCTTCATCAAATATGTCGGTTTGCGTGCCTCGTTTCTACGTCGTCAACTATGGTTCCATGCTCCCAAGGTATGAATGCAATTATATATATATATATATATAGGAGCTTGGAACAAAGTTTATTGGGTGTTAGGTTTTATAAAAACTGTGTTTTAATTTTTAGAAAGAAAAAAATAAAACTTTAAAATAAGTTTATAAAGTTTTCTGGGCTAAAATCGAATTTTCCAAACTTTCTGGTTTTTCGTTCGATAGAGTCGTTCGAACGAGCTTGTCGTTCGAACGAAAATGTCGTTCGAACGAACTTGCCAACGAGTTCCCATATTAGGCCACTGACATGTCGTTCGATATGTCATTCGAACGAACCTTCTGTTCGAACGAGGTATCCAACGAGATTCTAACGAGTTCAATCTGGAACGTCGTTAGAAGTCTCGTTCGAACGAGATTTCATTCGAACGAGATGCCAGGCGGGAACAATTTTTGCCAGTTTTTTGGTAGTTTTGCACCCACTTCGCCACTTGGTTTTTAACCAACTTTTTCAGACTTTAATATGTGCGGGAATCACTTTTGATAATCATTCTTTTTCACAACCTTCTAACTCCTAGAGAGTGTTTTTGAGAGAAAATTCAAAGAGGGAAAAAGATCATGTTTTGAGTGAGATTTTTAGAGAAAAATAGTTTATCACTCTAGTGTTTACACCCATGTTGTTTATCCAAGTTCACATATATACATAACAATTGCTTGGAGTTTGGCACCGGTTTATCTCTTCCAATTCAAAGAGAAGTTTTGGTTTGCTTCTACATCCATCAAAGAAGAAGAAGTTTTGTTGTGATTCTATCCACTTGGAGAAAGGCTCCATGTAAGGGTGACGGTGACCATATAAAGTCCTATCGGTGGATTCCGAGACCGCGGTGGTGTTCCAAGGTTATTCGCTAGGAAGAGGTGTCTACAAGAAGAAGCGTCGAGGCTTGAGAGGGATCGAGTCGTGCGTTGTAAGTCTATCTGTCTTGTACTTGTAATTCCATATCTAGTAGATTTGTGGCTAGGGCCGTCCGAGGTTGTTTCCCGTCTTGGGTTTTTCCTCGTACATCGCGGCGTAGTGTGATTGGTTTATTTTATCTTGCATAATTTATTTAGAACGGATGCATAGGATAATTCAAGATAAAATTTGGTTTAAATCATCACACTCACTTTAATTGGGACTAAATTAAATATTGGGTAAAGTCTATTTAATTCAAGTCATTTGCTAAAATTTGGTTTCGCCTAATTTGCTAATATTGATAAATATGACTTAGGTAAATTCTAGGACTTGGATTGAATTAATCGGTTTAAGTGAATATATTAATTGATTAATTTTACTTCACTTGGTTGCAATTTTAATTTGTTCAAGAAAATTAAAATTTGGCATTTGTTTATTTTGTGAACCATCTTTATGCTTCCGCATCATCTCGAAATTTACATTTAAAGGAAATTATTCGCACTTTCAACTACAATGGTGGGAGTCGATCACCACAGTGAGGAAAGGGACACACTAGCTATTATAGAGTTTTGGGTGTGGTTCGACCGCAAGTATTTTCCTCCGGCGGTTGAGACCGAAACAAGGAGAAAAATTTTATGAGATGACTCAAGGGGACCGTTAAGTGGCCGATTACGAGGAAGAATTCACTCGTTGGCAAAATTTTGTATCGGATGAGGTAAGCATGGAAAGGTGAAAGAAATAAAAGTTTATGGATGGGTTAGTCTGTAGAATCAGACAACATTTAATTGATAATTCCGCATTAGTAGATTATACTGATGTCATTAACGCAACACTCCGGCACTGTCGGGAATATCGCTTCCACGCAAAAGGAAGTGGGAGGGGAGTGGGGATTAGCCAGTCGGATGAGGCAGAAGGGAACAATACCAATGGGGTATCCCAGCAGCAGACTGGGGGAGATCAGGGGCAGGATTTTCGGCAGGGAAACCATGCCAAACAATTTAGAACTGGAGGCTATCGGCAGGATGGCCAGGGATTTCAACAAGGTCGGCATGGAAGGGACAAGTGGCAGGGTGAATGTATTAGAAGGTGTTTCGTTCGTAGGGAAAGCGATAACACATGAAGAGAGATTTTCTTAAACGAGGCAGGGGTTAACTACAGGAGGAGGTCCTGGATGTACAACCACTAAAGCAATTTATGGGTGCATTCGGGCAAGGAGAAGATGATCCAGAACCCGAGGGTCAGCCTATACAGCTGGAGTATAGAGGTAATTATTTTTACCCTAGGGGCATGAGGTATATATTTTGAGTGACAAGGAGGATGTCACAATATAAGACTTATTTTTTCTAAAGTTCGCGGGCGAGTCGAATTTAGTGAGCACGTTGGCGGTAGCAGCCATAGTATGTGGATAAACTTTCCATGGGGGTAGCGGAGTTCCTTGGTGTTCTTCACGGGAGAGTGGAGGTGTACACTGAGTGAAGGTTTGAATTATGCGAAGAGTTACTACTTTCAAGAACTATGGGCGTAGGGTTAATAATATTTTCCTAAATATCGGCTGGATAGCGATGGAATTTAACTATTGTGGATAGTGGTGTTAAATTTTGGTGTGCGCGATACTAGGGTAGGGTTGGTACTAGGTATCACCGGAGAGGGCGTATAGCCTATATATGTGTGGATATATATGATGTATTACATGGTGCGATAGCACATAGTCAGGTTTTGTGTTCTCACATTTTACCCCGGTAAGTAGTAATGTTTACTGAAGTGAATCAGAGTGGGTAGATTTATTTTCGAGCAAAGAGAGATAGCTCGGGGTTTATTTTTGGCACAAGGACTAGTGATAGTAAGGGCAAGGTATTTCATGTTGTCTTCAGAAGCATAAGGGTAAGCGTATATACTTTTGTGTTGAGAGACAAGTATTTTGTGGGGAGATGCTTGGACGTTAACACATGGGTTGAGTACCCGGGAAGTAAATATATGTATATATATATATATATATATAAATATGTGTGATATGACTACTGGTTCGAAGTTATACTACGGATTACGACTAGCATAGTCGGGTAACATTCGTGCGGTAGAGCGCGGAGATAGGGTGTATGGGCACTCGGGTTAATTAAGGCAAATTTTGTGCGGTTAAGCGCGGGTATAGGTTGTATGGGCGCCCTGGAAAATTTTAAATGCATACTTGTGTAACGTATGGTTAGAAGTGGATGGGATAGATATAGCGGGCTTGGAGGCACATGACTAGTGAGTAATAGGTGAATATTGGAACACTAGGTTTATCTTAATTTTGAGGACGAAATTACTTTGTAACGGGGGAAGTATGTAACACCCCGTATTTTTGTACATTTAATATTTAATTAATTCAGGAATTTTAAATTACTTGTGTGTTGTAATTTTAATTGAATTAATTATGGAAATATATATATTTAAATATTAATCGGGGAGTGAATGGTTAATGTTTAGGAAAATTTATTTAATAAGTGAATATTAATAATTTAATTACGTCATTTCGAGTATTAATGATGCGGTATACACTTATCCCAACCGGGAGTCAGTATAGACTGAATTGGGTGTGAGATAAGGATTTTTATAAATTAATTCGGATGTTAATTCTGAGTACGCGATTGAGTCCGGATGGTTCGAGATAGTCAGAAAAGAGTACCCGGGGGTAGTCATTGGGTCTCGGGGTATTTTTGGGCATAGCCGGGCCCACACGGGGTGAGTTGGGCCACTTTAATTAAGCCCATTGGGCTAAAAACGGGATTAAGGGTTTTTAACCTAGTTGGGAGATTAAGGAATAGGAGACAACATAACTCTAAACCTAGGGTTTGAGAGGGGATTTGGGGGAAAGCAAATCAAGAACAAATTGGAGGTAATTGGAGCCAAATTAAGGGACATCAACAATGGATCAGACACTACGAACACTTATAGGCAAGTGGTTAACTGTTTTGATTCTTAAAGTATGATAATCAATTCATATCATAGTGATGTGTATATGAAAATTCGTTTTGGGTGTGTGACAAAAAAATTAAATTGGGTTTTTGGAATTTAATATACCTTAATGGGATTAAGGGTAAGATTTATTGTGTTCATGATTCTAGAATGTAGAGAACTGGATCAGATGTTAAAACCAGTAAGAGTAGATGGTTAATTACTGATAAAATGAGTGAAATTTGAATTGGGGATTTGAAACCCGGATAATACCCAAATCGGGAAAAAGTAGAAAATCGTGAGATTTAATTCCAGTTTGATGTTCCATAAGGTGCTTGATCCTATTCCTATAAAGATATAGGGTTTATTGGGCTTGGGTTAGTCCAGGGGAGAGAATGAAAGTTGGAGGTTTTCGTTAATGGTGGAACTGCCTCTTAAAGAAGACGAAGTCAGGGACGATCGATCGATCGACCCAGGGGGTTCGATCGATCGATGATTCGGAATTTTGGGCAGTTCGCCCAGTTTGTATATAAAGGGGAAATTAATTAGAAATTTAATTTCCATACATTAACTAGTGATAAATAATTATGAAACAAATATTCCTAGAAATTATGGGAGAAAATAATTGGGACTAGGATGAATTTATGTAGGGCGTTTAATGGATGAATTAGAGAGATTTTATTCCAAAATAGTGAGGTACGGATCAAGTGAGTGAATCTGGGTATATTGGACAAGCGACCCCAAGGTAGTGAATTAAGTTTGGAGATAAACTAATTAATTTAGAGTCGGGATATAGAGTCGGGAAATATTTAATTATGGACCAAGTGGGCAAGTCTGGGTATGTTGGTAATTATAGGTAAATATAAATGGGAAATTATTGAGATAAATGTGTGACACATTGTGGGCGAAAAATGTGGAAAAGAAATTGTGAGATGTAAAAATGGACCGAGTGAGTGAGTTCGGGGATATTGGTTAAGTGGCATCAAAGTAGTAAATTTATTATTGAGAGAAAGTAATTAATTTGGAGTCGGAACGTTGACTCGGGAAATATTGAGGTACGGGCTAAGTGAGCGAGTCCGGGGATAATGGTTGGGTGACACCAAGTTATTGAATTAATCGGTGTGATAATTAATTTAATTAGAGTCGGATTATAGACTCGGGTAGGATTAAATTAATAAGTGTGATATTTAATTTAATTAGAGTCGGATTTTAGACTCGGGTGGGATTAAATTAATAAGCGTGATAATTAATTTAATTAGAGTTGGATTGTAGACTCGGGTAGCATTAAATTAATAAATGTGATAATTAATTTTATTAGAGTCAGATTGTAGACTCGGGGAGGATTAAATTAATAAATGTGATAATTAATTTAATTAGAGTCGGATTGCAAACTCAGATTTGTGTTGATTAATTAATTGGTAAATTAATTAAATAAGAGTCGGATTGTAGACTCGGGTAAGTATTAAATTAATGAGTGTAATAATTAATTTAATTGGAGTTGGATGATAGTCTCTGGGAGGGATTAAATTAATATGTGATTTAATTAATTTAATTAGAGTCGGACGATAGACTCGGGGAGGTATTAAATTAATAAGTGTGTTAATTAATTTAATTGGAGTCGGACCATAGACTCGAGGAAAATATTATATAAATTGAGGTATGAGTTGAATATATTAGAGTCAGACCATAGACTCGGAAAAAGGTTAAATTATTAAGTGAGAAAATTAATTACGCTGAGTCGGGCCACAGACTCAGGAAATTTCAGGCAGTGTACGAGATATTTAGTACACGATAAAACCAAGGTTTATAATATATATATATATATATATATATATATAAAAAATAAAGTAGGAAACTTATGTATGTCATAAGCTTCAACTATGATGTCATCAATATGATTTTTTTTTGCATTACCTCTTTTGCCCCCAATTCTTTGATTTCCCCCCTCTTTTAACACACTCTAATTTATTTCCCTCTTTCCTTCAAAATTCAAAAACAAGGATACAATTGTATTTTGTCACCTCACTAAAAAAAATGAAGGGTTGTGTTTGATTTTCCCATTTCTCACAACGTGACCTTCACTTTATGCTATCCCAATCTCCGATGCATACCTCTATTACTCTTTCTCTGTCTCTCACTTCCCCCACGACAAACCCTCCTAATACCAAACCATTATGGATGGATATACCATCCCACCCCGTTTTAAGATCTTGAGAAAAAGGTTTCACCTGGATCTCCACCTCCGACACCAATATCATCAAGCATTTATAGATCTCACAACCTAAAATACTTATTTTTTTGTTGTAGATCTCACCATGGGATTCGTTTGAAATCAGGTATATCCCCTTCTCTTTCTCTCTTTGTTGTTTATTTTTTTGCGTTATTTTTCACATATGTTGTAGATCTCAGATTTAGGTTACTCCGTTTCAGCTCCTTTATCTGGGTATGCCTTATTGGGGATCTAATTTTACCTTAAGATTTGGGATCTCAGTTGGTTCGTTAGCTTCGATTCGAAAGCAACAACTGATTTGGGATCTCAGTTGGTTCGTCAGCTCCGGTTCGGAAGCAACAATTGGGAATTTAATTTTACCTTCGGTTCAAGGTAAAATGGTGATTTCATGATCTTTTTTAGTTGCTTGATGTCAAAAAAGTTTGTGAAGTGTGAGTTACTTATGTGGTGAAAACTCCATTTCCATTTAGAAAAAGAGGACGCTGTACAAGATGGTTTTCTTTGAAATGTGATCCCACTTTGCGAATAATTATCACTGTAATGTAAGACAGAAAAAATCGTGATATAATTATACCTACGAACTGATTTTCATACAATGAGTCCAAGGAATTGAAAAAATTGTCTTGCATTTTTTCATACTCGCTTGCTCTCTGTCTTTGATTTTGACTTCCTCTATTTTTTTTATTGTTGTGACAAATGGGCCATTCCTTTTGGTGTGTGAGTATTATTATTGATGCTCTATTGGCGGTGTTATGGGGAGAGGAAACATTCTCCCAGTTGGTTGTTACCTATGTACAACAATCACAAAGATCTGCGAAGATCAGAATAGATAAATGAATATTTGGTGTGGATTTTCAACTTTATACAAAAAGCATTCCGTCTCATCGACCTTTATTTCTTAATAAAAACATCTATGAATGCGAATATGTGGAGAGGGGAATGAGGGTTGGTGGCTCCGCAACTGTGTGTCTGTAACTATTTGTATTTCCTAGATTAGTGAGTAAATTATTTGTATTTCCTAGATTAGTAGATAAGGATTTTTACAGGTAGTGGATAATTCTTTCATGAGTAGTTTGGACACCGCATTTCAGTAGGTGATAAGTTGCGGACTCAACCACCAAATTATTTTTTTATCTATAGTTTTATTATATGCTTATACTCAAATTGTTAATAATTTCTAAAAGTGTTGCATTTACATCTCTGCTAACGTTCCTACAGTGTATGATCTTTAAAAAATTGCAATAGGTATTCCCTATGATTTACTATACATTTTCAGAGTGATATTTTTCATGCAATAGGTGTTCTTCAAACTCTGCTGTTGTATGTCTGATTTTTACTAGTTTAATGTCTGATATTTTGGAGTCTGTTTTTCTGATTTTTATGGGTTTGATGTCTGATTTGGGTTATACCTATTTGTATATACTTGTTTTTGGAACCCAAATAAGATACAGACATGTATATATGCATTTTTGGAACCCAAATCAAATACAAACAAGTGTAAAATGGAGTATATACCTATTTATATGGACTTTTGGAGTCGTTGATTTACGATAGTTTTGTTATTATTAGAGATGCAGATCTTTGTCAAAACCTTGATCGGCAAGACCATCACGCTCGAGGTGGAGAGTTCTAACATGATCGACAACGTGAAGGCCAAAATCCAAAACAAGGAAGGAATTATACCTGATCGACATCGTTTATTTTTCTCTATAAAACAACTAGAAGACGACATTACAACATCCAGAAAGACTCCAGTGATGCTCAGGCCTCTTCTTTTATTAAAATTTTTGATCTTATGACACAGACTTTGCAACCTCGAGTAATGCTATTTATGGAGAATGTTTTTTGACTTGAGACATTTGATACACATAGGCAAATGGTTGAGATACTAGAAAAAAATCATTTATTACACATGAATGTATATTGGGACCTTTGTAGTTTGGCATATCGTATTCTAGGCCACGTTGCTTTTGACAGTTATTCATTGTTGGGAAACAACCTAAGCGTATCAGTGGTGGTTCCATTGCTCCGTTATCTTTTCAAGACACTATACCTATTTCCTCCTGAAATCACGGCAAATGCAGCATCGGGAATGGCTGTTAATGATGAATGCAAGCTGCAGCATCACGATCATTTTAGGTAATAACAGTTAATTATTTAACTGTTTAATGGCTCAACCGCCTCGAAGACCACACTGCCGCTGTAAAAGCGCTATAGTAGTGCCCTTATCAGAGTACTTTTTCCTATATAAATTATGTTTGCCAATTTTGTCTTTCTATTATTTATCTTTATGAAAATTCTACCTGTAATTTGTACTTAAAAATTATGCCCACTTTTTTGCTTCACCTTAATCCGTGTCATGAACTTAAGATTCATGTGATAGTTAATTTAAAGTAAGCATAGAATTTTTGATTTATTGGATTAATATTTGTAAGGTAATATTTACCAATTACTTCGGCTTTTTATCGCCCCTGTTTCCTTTTTCTGTTAAAAAACTTAGTGATCAATCGTAATTTGTTTCACTATTTGTATACAGTGATGGTAGCTAGGATGCCATCTATCATGGGAATACAACTTGATCATATTCAGCAAGTTATTATGACCCGAGGTAAATAATAGGGAGGTTTCGAAGGTGATTACAGTCGCTCTGCATAAGTGCAAGGAACATGTGGCAAATCCAGTAGGACACAAGCTAACTTCTTAGGTGATATCAAATGTTGTTCATAAGAGGAATGAAGAACCGGAGACCGTTGTCTTCTATTTTAGAGGAATGATGGGATGAAATGTTAGTTTATATAAACATTTGCACTGTCATCTATCTTTCTGTAGAAATGACGGGAGGAATATAGCGTTGGAGTTTAATAAAAATTATACTTTTAATTGGCTTAGTAATGTAATGTTGTGCTTCATATTTGGTTATTATATGTCTAACCTCTATACTATTCTTCATTCATTTTCCTTCCATGTTACCTTTTGCCATTTTCAATGTTATTAGTACTTAACAATTGGAACATATATGTTATACATATCTAAATAGATAATGATATTATACATATCTAAATAGATACTATAAGCAACTCGAAATGAGTACTCCATATGTTATACATATCTAAAAAGATAATGATATTATATTTGAATTACAAACTATTAGTTTTGTTGTTGGTGAATTTTTTATTTCTCATACGGGGCGAATAATCCAATAAACAAAGGGAACTATGCCCAAAATTTTTAAATTGTTTATGATTATTAACTTTATATAAAAACATTCGACTTAAATTATACATGGCTTGATATTTCGAAAAAATTTCTTCATGCCTTCCGTTAAAGGGCAATACGCTTAACTGAAGAATCTTCAATAGGCGAATTTTGGATTTCTTACCCCGTATATGAAAAGGTTGCGCCCGTGTCTCGAACCATAGACCAATCGTAGCTTTGGCGAGGTAACTTGCCATCGTACCAAGGCACGACTTTATGCTTTTCAAAATTATCAGCGTGCCTTCAGGCACGGGTATACCCTAGTGTATATATATATATATATATATATATATGTGTGTGTGTGTGTGTGTGTGTATTGTGTGTGATATTAAATTACAGGCAGTGTACGGGATTTTGAGTACACGGTAAAGCTAGGGTTTGTATTATATATATATACGATACAATGATAGTATATATATATATATATATATATATATATATATATATATATATATACGTGTTTATATTGTGCGTGATATTAAATATCAGTGACTAGATATTTATTCAATTTAAATACTCTAATTCTATCAAGGGAGGTTGCGCGATGTGGGTGAATCCCCTAGCTTGAGGAGTAGGGCAAGTATATCCCCAGGTCATAGCGTTCGTTATATATGGGTGAGGGATTTATCTCACTTTCAGGGAAGGAATATGACCGCCTCCACCACGTTTATATTTTTGGCCAAGTTGGTGAGGGATTCCAACTTGGGGAAACTAGGTTTTCTGAGCACACCTAGTGAGATAGCATTTTAGAGGGAATCATTCGGTGAGGGTATACTCGGAAGGATGGATACACGTATGATATATGTGTGGATGTTAGTAACGGTACATATAATATGGTAGTAAATATTATATGTAGGTGATAATACAGTGTGTGATGTATTTACCTTATATAACTCGGGTTACAGTTATATGCTGTTAATTAATGAGAAATTAATTAAATTAATCATTTGTGGGAATAATACAGTGTGCGATGTATTTACTTTATATAACTTGTGATACGGTTATATATTACTATTTAAGAGGAATTAATTAAGTAAATTGTGAAATAACTTATAATTCAAGAATCACTATACTCGGGTTAGAGTAGTATGGAAAGGGAAGGTTATACTCGGACTAGTTGGATGGGGTAGTACAACTAGGTGGGGTTAAGGTAACCGGTAGGTGTGCACAATAGTGGAGGGGTGAGAATGTCCACAAGGGAGTGCGACACTAACTTAAATATGAAGCGCATTCATGCATTTTAAATTATTTCAGTTAATTCACTTGCTAAATATTTTCAAAATGTTTTGGGTTCTAACCCTTGCTATAAAAATATTTTCAAAACCTTTTAGGTGTCCAGCCACAGGGACGCCAAGATTTATATTCTATTCCAGGGACACGGAGCTGCGGCATATGTGGATGCTAGGAGGAGTTTGGATTAGACGCATCATTCATTCATTCATAGAGTAGGAATCTTGTATCAGTCTCAGTTTTATTTAGGGCTTGTAGCCCAGACTTCTCGGTACAATTTTCAGGTGTAGTTCATTCAGGTGATGAATATTTGTATTGGATTATTTATTTGGTGGCCGGTGATTTATTCGGTAAGTTGTGTAATTACAATTTAGTTTATTTTCATTCAGATGTGTGAATGGTTTATATTTTAATTCCTCATGTACTGTTTTGTTTAATTAAAAAGTTAAAATTGGCACCAGTTTTTGGAATACTAGGTAGTTAGTAAGTTTTAAAAAGTTTTCGACAGTGATGTTAAGGATGATCCAACTGGGATTCCTGTTTTAATTTGGTATAGGACTGATCACCCGGTATTTTATTAGGTGGGGTGTCACAGTGGATGCCTTTGGTTCTAGATGGTGAGCACCCCAGTTCTGCCTCTTTCCTTCTCAAATAAAAAAACATTCTTCCAGCAGCTTCACAACCCACCCAGTAGAAACAATTCCAGAGGCTCCACTTCCTTCTGTAAGTGAGGGAGATTCTACCTCTTCTTTACTTGAATTCTTCAATGTTTAGTGTATTCCTTATGCCGAGGAAGATTTAGGGGCTCATAAGAACAGGATTTTGTTAATCAATGATAATGATGTGAATCCTACCTCCTCCAATGCCAAGGCCTCTAAGAGGCACTACACCATAAATCACCAATGGTCATGGTGTTGACCCATGACCTCCCTCATGGTTTACGATCACTTCTCGTGACAATATTAAACATGAAAAAGGGGGATTACGGTTCATATTCGTGACCCATAGGGAAGAACCCGAGTCATAGTCCTGACTCGTGATCACTTTACCACAGCTGGTCAAGGTCCTTGGACGTGACTCAAGGGGTGGTGATGTGGGTCACAGTCACAAGCCGTGACCACCACACCACGGGGGTCATTTTTAGCCACAGTCCTCGATCATAACCCCAACTTTATTTTAATTTAAAAACATATTTATGATCATGATTTTGGACCGCGGCCTAATAATTGTTTTTAAAACAATAAATTTATTTTCCGCATCATAAAAAAACGTTTACGTTTTTAAAAATTGTTTTCATTTCTAGATATTTAATATTTCACCAATATGTAATAAAAGTTAACAAACATATGCTTGCATGAATATGTAATAATACAACACAAATTAACTAATGCATGTTTGCTTGAATATGGACTAAATACAACGCATACTTACGTGAATATGTACAACACAAAATAAAATACAACACATGTTTTTGTGAATATGTACAAAAGAAATAAAAATATAATGAATGCTTACCTAAATATGTTCCAAATGCTCTTTCTCCATTGAGTCTTGCACACAAAATTCTAAAAATGTCCCATTTGGTAAGTAACAAAGGACTTGAATCCCCAAAATAACTTTATAATGCTTACATAGACAAAAATGACATTAAAGTCCACATAATTCGTAAGATTAACAAGGTTAGGTACTAACCCATAATTCAAATCTAGCGTGTCTCTATTGATTTATGAAAATTTATGCCAAATGTGTTGAATATGTAAAAAAAATGTGAGAACACTCTAAATTAGAAATTGTGGTATAGGCCACCTTTTTTTAGTTCTTTATTTATGAAAATATATGTGAATCCACAATTATGAGAACACACTAAATTGATTTATTTTGCCTTTTCGCCATTCAATGATATGTTTTCCAGCCTAAGTCTAGATACTGGAAAGTTTTGGTCATGTTCTCGAATTGGGAGTCCCATGACTACATGGTTAGTCTCTATGTGTTACATTGGTCCCATACGAGGTGTTTGTGCCTCTCGTGGGGCCGTTTGGATCTTGTTTTACATTTTCCCTTCAACGGCATATTTTGAACCCTAACTCTACTTACTTGAATGTTTTGGTCATGTTATGTAATTAGGAGTCTTGTGAATACACAATCAGTTGCTACGTGTTACATTGGACCCGTGCGAGGAGTTCGTGCCCATTGCGGGACCGTTTAGGACCATTTTGCATTTTCACCCTTCAACGGAATGTTTTCAAGTTTAGTCTAGCTACTTGTAAGTTTTGGTCATGTTCTCGAACCAACAGTCTCGTGACTAAGTGGTCAGTTTCTACATGTTACATTTGTCTCGTATGAGGTGTTCGTGCCTCTCATGGGGCCATTTGAGGACTGTTTTTCATTTTCTCACTTCAACGACATATTTTTAATCCTAAGTTAGCTACTTGCAAGTTTTAGTCATGTTCTCAAATCGGGAGTCCCGTGACTACGCAGTCAGTTGCTACGTGTCTCGTACGAGATGTTCGTGCATATCATAGGTCCATTTGAGGGTTTTTTTTGTAACAAACCCACTTATATTTGATATATAAGCCTAATGAACAAGTTAATTACCTTAGTAACCCTCAATGTTTCAAAATTACCAAAATACCCTTAGAAACTCTAAAACTTATTATTTAAACTATACCATACCCTTATAGCCCAAACATACACACAAAACATAATCATAATATTTGTATTTTCTAATTATACAAATAACTGAACAACCCCTTAAACTTTTAAAAAAAGTACCCAAATGTCCTTAAATTCACCTTATATACTATTCAGGGACTCAACTCAAAACCAAAACTATTTTCACTTCACCCTTTGAACATTTTGGGTAGTTGGTTGCCTTGTGAGTATTTATACCACATGGGAAACACTTGGCACCCATATAATCCCACATGGTACCCAGTCAAAAATTAAACCATTGTAAAACCCCCCATTTTCCCCACTAATCTCTTCACGTCAACCAACAGTATAAACCCCCCTTTTACCCACTATAAAAATGTAACCATAATGAAAAACAAAAATCTAGCATTTTGACACTTATATAATTTAATGTACCTTTTTTTAGTTGTTTAAGTTTCTGGGCATTTATAAGTCTTAAATATAATTTTATATTTAAGTTCTAACGTAAGAAATGCATTAAAAATCTTAAGTATCAGAAAGCTCCATTAAAGCTTGAGCTTTAATTATGGAACCTATATTCCTGACTTTGAACCAGTTTCAAAGTGGGATTGTCTAAGGAACCTATGTGGATATCTTACTTCGAAGCAAAATGCGTTTTGATGCCCAAAATCCAAATTTGAAAATTACGAACCTGGAAATTTTACAAATAAATCCAAGTGTTGTGGAAAACCAAAATCTTTAAAACCAAACTGTTACAACTACATTTTGATCCTAGATCATGCATATCACCATGCAGTAGCTCGAGTTATAACCTAAGGCCACAAATGTTAAAGTTAAACCTATACCAATTTTACAGAAAATGAATAGGTCAAACCAGTTAACCTCAATGCTTAAAACCAATATGGATAGATACCTCTAAAAAAATTAGACAATTTTCATTCAGGAATCAACCTAAATGGTATTCTTGAACTTTTCGAATTTTAGCTCAAAGTTTTCAAACTCTAAAGTCAACAAAACGAAAGTAGAAGATGAAGTATAATACACGCGACCATATTTTGGTTCTTCAAATGAAATTTCTCGAGAAAAAAGTTTTAAAGAATTAAAACCAAACTTTTAATTTTTACTTAAATCCCTATATTTTCCACCTATTTCAAAATAACCCCAAACTTTAAATTCAAGTCATCTTTCATAAATACAACAAAATATCTCTTATCACCAATCCCAAAAATGAATAGAAATGAAAACAATAATTAAAAAAACCTAAGTTTTCATAATAATATATTTAAATACCAAAAGTAGAGTTTACACTTTAAATACTTTATTATACACCCCAACTTTTACTTATAAGGTCATTTTTCCTTCACACTTTAAACATTTATGATGTCCATGATTTCAGAATACCTGGTTTACCCCCATGAGAACGAAGATAGATGGCAAATAAACTGAAATAAAAAAGTAGGTGATTCTATGTTGATATTATCTTCGAGCTTATACCCTTGAATTATTGTGTTTCTTTATATCACTATGTGATAGTCCCTGAACATTTATTCTCATTGACAAACTCTTTTGTGTAGTTTAGAAATATCATAAATGTTGATTCAATCCTTATCTGATTGAAACCTAACCAGGAAATTTCAAACAACTTATGATTTCATTTAAACCTAGTAGCATACCTTATAAATCATGTTATAGACTTTCAATATATCCGCAAAATCGCTATTTGGCATGTAGGACTCATATGTTTGAGTGCCTGGATTTATTGCTACATACATATGAGTGCGACTCTAGTTAGTTAGCCTTCCTGGTTAAAGTCAAAGGTTTTGGATTGACTATATCTCCAACGGTTTTTGATTTATCTTATCCAAAGGTTTTGGATGTTATTATAAAGAGTATTATTACGCATTTGATGCCTCTATAACCAATAGTTTTGGGTTATCTTGTTCTAGTATGAACCTTATTTTTATGACAAGATAAAACACTTATCCTATTATAATAACCATACTATTCGTACAAATATCAATAAGCCCCATATACCTCCATTTCATTTAAATTGATATCTCATTTTCTTCCAAATTTTTATAACTGTTACATACTTTCAGTACTTCATTGCTAATAATAAACTCACATATATAAGCTTGCTATAGAAATGAAATTATCTACTCTGACACCCCGCCTAATAAAATACCGGGTGATCAGTCCTATACCAAATTAAAACAGGAATCCCAGTTGGATCATCCTTAGCATCACTGTCAAAAACTTTTTAAAACTTACTAACCACCTAGTATTCCAAAAACTAGTGCCAATTTTAACTTTTTTTAATTAAACAAAACAATACATGCGGAATTAAAATATAAACCATTCACACAACTGAATGAAAGTAATTAGAATAACAATTACACAACTTGCCGAATAAATCACCGGCCACCAAATAAATAATCCAATACAAATATTCAACACCTGAATGAATTACACCTGAACACTGTACCGAGAAGTCTGGGCTACAAGCCCTAAATAAAACTGAGCCTGATAAAAGATTCCTACTCTAGGAATGAATGAAAGATGCGTCTAATCCAAACTCCTGCTAGCATCCACATATGCCACAGCTCCGTGTCCCTAGAATAGAATATCAATCCTGGCGTCCCTGTGGCTGGACACCTAAAAGGTTTTGAAAATAGTTTTATAGCAAGGGTTAGAACCCAAAACATTTTGAAAATATTTAGCAAGTGAATTGACTGCATTAATTTAAAATGCATGAATGCGCTTCATATTTAAGTTAGTGTCGCACTCCTTTGAGGACATTCTCACCCCACCACTATTGTGCACACCTACCGGTTACCTTAACCCCGCCTAGTTGTACTACCCTGTCCAACTGGTCCTGATATAACCTTCCCTTACCATATTACTCTAACGCGAGTATAATAATTTCTTGAATTATAAGTTGTCTCTCAATTAACTTAATTAATTCCTCTTAAATAGTAGCATATGACCGTCTCACAAGTTATATAAAGTAAATACATCACACACTGTATTATTCCCACAAATGAATAACTTAATTAATCTCTCATTAATTAACAACATATAACTATAACCCGAGTTATATAAGGTAAATACATCACACACTATATTATTCACCTACATATAATATTTAGTACCATATTATATGTACCATTACTAACATCCACACATATATCATACGCGTATCCATCCTTCCGAGTATACCCTCACCGGATGATTCACTCTAAAATTCCATCTCACTAGGTGTGCTCACAAAACCTAATTTTCCAAGTTGGATTCGCTCACCAACCTGGTCTACTACATAAACGAATTGGAGGCGGTCATATTCCTTCCGGAAAGTGAGATAATCTCCTCACCCATGTACCAGACGCTATGACCTGGGGATATACTCTCCCTACTCCTCAAGCTAGGGGATTCACCCACATCGCGTAACCTCCCTTGATAGCATTAGAGTATTTAAATTGAATAAATATCTAGTCACTGATATTTACTATCACACACAATATATATACACACATATATATACTATTCTACACCGTATATATATAATATAAACTCCGGCTTTACCGTGTACTCAAATTATCCCGTATACTGCCTGAAATTTCCTGAGTCTGTGGCTCGATTCCGATTAAATTAAATAACACACCTATTAATTTAATGTCTCCCTGAATCTATCACCCAACTATAATTAAATTAACTAACACACATATTAATTTAATATCTTCCCGAGTCTATCGTCCAACTCTAATTAAATTAATTATTACACCCATTAATTTAATATCTCCCCGAGTCTATCGTCCAACTCTAATTAAATTAATTATTACACCCATTAATTTAATACTTACCCGAGTCTACAATCCGACTTTTATTTAATTAATTTACACATTAATTAATCAACACATATCCGAGTATGCAATCCGTCTCTAATTAAATTAATTATCACATTTATTAATTTAATAACTTGGTGTCACCCAACCATTATCCCCGGACTCTCTCACTTGGCCCTTACCTCCACATTTTCTGAGTCAATGTTCCGACTCCAAACTAATTACTTTCTCTCTATAATTAATTTAATACATTGATATCACTTAAACAACATACCCGGACTCACTCACTTGGTCCAATTTTCATCTCATAATATAATACCCACATTTTTGCCTACAATGTGTCACACCTTTATTTCTAGAATTTTCCCAATTATATTTGCCTATAATTATTAACATACCCGGACTCGATTCACTTGGCTCGAAATTAAATATTTCCCCGAGTCTATATCCCGACTCCAAATTACTTAGTTTATCTCCAAACTTAATTCACTTCCTTAGGTCGCTTTATCAATATGCCCGGATTCACTCACTTGATCCGTACCTCACTATTTTGGAATAAAGTCTCTCAAATTTATCCATTAAATGTCCCACATAAATTCATCCTAGTCCCAATTACTTCCTCCCATAATTTCTAGGAACATATGTTTCACAATTATTTGGAACTAATAATTGTATGGAAATTATTTTATAATTAATTCCCCCTTATACCTCACCCAAGGCCGAACTGCCCAGAATTTCCCATCGTCGATTGATCGATGCCCCCGATCGATCGATCGATCCCTTCGTGTCAGCGCTCCTTCCTCGCTGAATTCCACCATTAAGGAAATTTCAAGGTTTCTTTCCTCAAAAACCAACCTCAAATCAGTCTATTAATCATCTTATAACATCTCTCCTGAGCCACAAACATCATCTAAACCTTTTAACATCATTAACACTATAAATCTTGACACAGCCAAGAACACAAATTTCTAGGGTATAATCCAAATTTCAAATTCAAATTCCATCCTTTTATATTCCAATTTTTCTCATTCAAACCAGATAATCATACTCAGAATTATATATCAAAACTAATTCTTACCTTAAATTTCATTCAATGGTTCCATTATCAAAACCCCCTTTTTGTACCCATTTATCTCCAAAACGAATTTTGGTTTACACATCACTATGATATGAATGGATTATCACACTTTAAGAATCAAAACAGTTAACCACTTGCCTCAAAGTGTTTGTAGTGTCTGATCCGTTGTTGTTGTCCCTCAATTTGGCTCCAAAAACCTCCAATTTGTTCTTGATTTGCTTTCCCCCAAATCCCCTCTCAAACCCTAGGTTTAGAATTGTGTTGGCTGCTGATTTCCTAATCCCTCACTTAGGTTAAAAACCCTCCATCCCGTTTTTAGCCTAATGGGCTTAATTAAAGTGGCCCAACTCACCCCGTGTGGGCCCGGCTATGTCCAACATTACCCCGAGACCCAATTACTACCCCTGGGTACTCTTTTATGACTATCTCGACCCATCCGAACTCAACCGCACACTCAGAATTGGCGTCTGAATTAATTTATAAAAATCCTTATCTCACACCCAATTTAGTCTATACTGACTCCCGGCTGGGATAAGTGTATACCTTGTCATTAATACTCGAAATGACGAAATTATATTATTACTATTCACTTAGTAAATAAATTTTTCTAAACATTAACCATTCACTCCCCGATTAATATTTAAATATATATATTTCTATAATTAATTCAATTAAAATTACAATACACAAGTAATTTAAAATTCCTGAATTAATTAAATATTAAATGTACAAAAATACGGGGTGTTACATACTTCCCCCCTTACAAAGGAATTTTTCCCTCGAAATTAAGATAAACCTAGTGTTCCGATATTCACATCTTTCTCACTAGTCATGTGCCTCCAAGCCCGCTATATTTATCCCATCTGTTTCTAACCACGTTGGACAAGTATGCATTTAAAATTTACCCGGGGCGCCCATACACCCTATTCCCGTGCTTAACCCCATAAATGTTTTGCCTTAATTGACCCGGGTGCCCATACACCCTATCCCCGTGCCCTACCACACGAAAGTTACCCAACTATGCTAGTCGTAACCCATAATATAACTTCGAACCCGTAGTCATATCACACATACATATATATATATATATATATATATATATATATATATATATACATATATAATTACTGTCCGGGTACTCAACCCATGCTACGTCCAACTATCTCCCCATAAATACTTATCTCTCAACACAAAATAATATACGCTTTCCCTCATGCTACCAAAGACACATAATACCGCGCTCTTACTACCACTATTCCTTGCGCAAAATAAACCCCGAGCTATCTCTCTTTGCTCGAAAATTCAATTTAACCACCCTGATTCACTTCAGTAAACATCCCCACTTACCGGGATAAAATGTGAGAACACAAAACCTCACTATGTGCCATCGCACAACGCAATACAACATATGTATCCACATATATATAGGCTATACGCCCTCTTCGGTGATACCTAGTACCAACCATACCCTGGTGTCGCGGACACCAAAATTTAACTCCACTATCCACAATAGTTAAATTCCATCGCTATCCAGCCGATGTTTAAAAAGCATTATCAACCCTACTCCCATAAGTCTCGAAAGTAGTAATTCCTCGCATAATTCAACCAATCACTCAGTGTACGCCTCCACTCTCCCATGAAGAACACTAAGGGACTCCACTACCCTACGGAAAGTTTACCCACATGTTATGGCTGCTACCGCCAACGCACCCACTAAGTTCGACTCACCTGTGAGCTCTACTGAAAAATAAATCTTATACTGTGACATCCTCTTTGTCACTCAACAATATACCCCATGCCCCTAGGGTAAAATAATCACTTCTATACTCCAGCTACAATGGCTGGTTCTCGGGTTTTCGGAGCAACTTCTCCCTGCCCGAATGCACCCGTGACTTGCTTTAGTGGCTGTACATCCAGGACCTCGTCCTGTAGTTGACCCATGCCTCGCTTAAGGCAATATCTCTTCATGTGTCTCGCTTATCCCACAAACGAAACACTTTCTAATATGTTCACCCTGCCACTGATCCCTTCCATGCCAACCTTGTTGGAATTACTGGCCATCCCGCCGATAGCCTCCAGTTATAGATCGTTTGGCATGATTTCCTTGTCGGAAATCCTGCCCCTGATCTCCCCCAGTCTGCTGCTGGGTTACCCCACTGGTATTATTCCCTTCTGCCTCATCCGACTGGTTAATCCCCACTACCTTCCCGCTTCCTTTCGCGTGGAAGCGATATTCCCAACAGTGCCGGAGTGTTACGTTAATGACATCAGTATGACCTACTAATGCGAAATTATCAATTAAATGTTGTCTGATTCTCCAGACAAACCTATCAATAAGCTTTGCTTCCTTTCCCTTTTCCTCGCTTACCTCATCTGGTACAAAATTTTCCAACGAGTGAAATCTTCCTCGTAATCGGCCACTGAACGGTCTCCCTTTGAGTCTCCTCACAAAATTTTCTCCTCATTTCGGTCTCGACCGCTGAAGGAAAAATACTTGCGGTCGAACTAAACCCAAAACTCTGCAGTAGCTAGTGTGTCCCTTTCCTCAACTGTGGTGATCGACCCCCACCACTGTAGCGCCGCTCCCACTAACTAAAAGTGGTTAGCATTTATTTTCGCACCCCATTGCAAACTCCCATGCGTAGGTGACGCTGGATACCTCTCTTCCTTGACATGCTAGTACTACACCTGAACCCCCTCGCAACTCTGGTGGGTTCCCACTAACAATAACTTCTCTTTCTTATTTGCACCCCAACGACCCTGCGTGAGTCTGAACATCCGACGCCACTAACACTTGTGGTGGATTCCGTGGAAAGTACCTTTTCATTTGTGACTACCGTCGTTTCAATCGCCCGCGCCATTAGTTCGATTACTTGTGCTGCCAAAATTATCTTTGGCAGTTGCTGCCGTAACTCTTACTCCTGACGAGCCTCCCTCGTCTCACCTCTCCCTGCTGCCCTAGCTGATCTCCTTCTCCTGGGCGTCATCTGGAATGAGAATCGAATTGTATGAGTTCACTTTGAATATAAATTCGTAGAAGAACGTATATGCGCATACGTATGAGAATAAAACAATCCTATGATAGGGCTCTATATCAAAGATTGCTAAGCCGAAGCGTGAAAAGACGCACAGATCCTAAGGACACTAGAACCTGATGCTCTGATACCATCTGTGACACCCCGCCTAATAAAATACCGGGTGATCAGTCCTATACCAAATTAAAACAGGAATCCCAGTTGGATCATCCTTAGCATCACTGTAAAAAACTTTTTAAAACTTACTAACCACCTAGTATTCCAAAAACTGGTGCAAATTTTAACTTATTTAAATTAAACAAAACAATACACACGGAATTAAAATATAAACCATTCACACAACTGAATGAAAGTAATTAGAATAATAATTACACAACTTGCCGAATAAATCACAGGCCACCAAATAAATAATCCAATACAAATATTCAACATCTGAATGAATTACACCTGAACACTGTACCGAGAAGGTTGGGCTACCAGCCCTAAATAAAACTGAGCCTGATAAAAGATTCCTACTCTAGGAATGAATGAAAGATGCGTATAATCCAAACTCCTGCTAGCATCCACATATGTCGCAGCTCTGTGTCTCTAGAATATAATATCAATCCTGGCGTCCCTGTGCCTGGACACCTAAAATGTTTTGAAAATAGTTTTATAGCAAGGGTTAGAACCCAAAACATTTTGAAAATATTTAGCAAGTGAATTAACTGCAGTAATTTAAAATGCATGAATGCGCTTCATATTTAAGTTAGTGTCGCACTCCCTTAAGGACATTCTCACCCCCCCCCACTATTGTGCACACCTACCGGTTACCATAACCCCGCCTAGTTTTACTACCCCGTCCAACTGGTCCTGATATAACCTTCCCTTACCATATTACTCTAACCCGAGTATAATAATTTCTTGAATTATAAGTTATCTCTCAATTAACTTAATTAATTCCTCTTAAATAGTAGCATATAACCATCTCACAAGTTATATAAAGTAAATACATCACACACTGTATTATTCCCACAAATGAATAACTTAATTAATTTCTCATTAATTAACAACATATAACTGTAACCCGAGTTATATAAGGTAAATTCATCACACACTGTATTATTCACCTACATATAATATTTACTACCATATTATACGTACCTTTACTAACATCCACACATATATCATACGCGTATCCATCCTTCCGAGTATACCCTCACCGGATGATTCACTCTAAAATGCCATCTCACTAGGTGTGCTCACAAAACCTAGTTTTCCAAGTTGGATTCGCTCACCAACCTGGTCTACTACATAAACGAATTGGAGGCGGTCATATTCCTTCCTGAAAGTGAGATAATCTCCTCACCCATGTACCAGACGCTATGACCTGGGGATATACTCGCCCTACTCCTCAAGCTAGGGGATTCACCCACATCGCGCAACCTCCCTTGATAGCATTAGAGTATTTAAATTGAATAAATATCTAGTCACTGATATTTACTATCACACACAATATATATACACACATATATATATATACTATCTCTACACCGTATATATATAATATAAACTCCGGCTTTACCGTGTACTCAAATTATCCCGTATACTGCCTGAAATTTCCTGAGTCTGTGGCTCGATTCCAATTAAATTAGTTAACACACCTATTAATTTAATGTCTCCGCGAATCTATCACCCAACTCTAATTAAATTAACTAACACACATATTAATTTAATATCTTCCCAAGTCTATCGTCCAAATCTAATTAAATTAATTATTACACCCATTAATTTAATATCTCCCCGAGTCTATCGTCCAACTCTAATTAAATTAATTATTACACCCATTAATTAAATACTTACCCGAGTCTACAATCCGACTTTTATTTAATTAATTTACACATTAATTAATCAACACATATCCGAGTCTGCAATCCGTCTCTAATTAAATTAATTATCACATTTATTAATTTAATAACTTGGTGTCACCCAACCATTATCCCCGGACTCTCTCACTTGGCCCTTACCTCCACATTTTCCCAGTCAATGTTCCGACTCCAAACTAATTACTTTCTCTCTATAATTAATTTAATACCTTGATATCACTTAACCAACATACCCGGACTCACTCACTTGGTCCAATTTACATCTCGTAATATAATACCCACACTTTTGCCTACAATGTGTCACACCTTTATTTCTAGAATTTTCCCAATTATATTTGCCTATAATTATTAACATACCCGGACTCGATTCACTTGGCTCGAAATTAAATATTTCCCCCGAGTCTATATCCCGACTCCAAATTACTTAGTTTATCTCCAAACTTAATTCATTTCCTTGGGTCGCTTTACCAATATACTCGGATTCACTCACTTGATCTGTACCTCACTATTTTGGAATAAAGTCTCTCAAATTTATCCATTAAATGTCCCACATAAATTCATCCTTGTCCCAATTACTTCCTCCCATAATTGCTAGGAATATTTGTTTCACAATTATTTATCACTAATAATTGTATTGAAATTATTTTATAATTAATTCCCCCTTATACCTCACCCAAAGCCGAACTGCCCATAATTTCCCATCGTCGATCGATCGATGCCCCCGATCGATCGATCGATCCCTTCGTGCCAGCGCTCCTTCCTCACTGAATTCCACCATTAACGAAATTTCAAGGTTTCTTTCCTCAAAAACCAACCTCAAATCAGTCTATTAATCATCTTATAACATTTCTCATGAGCCACAAACATCATCTAAACCTTTTAACATCATTAACACTATAAATCTTGACCCACCCAAGAACAAAAATTTCTAGGGTATAATCCAAATTTCAAATTCAAATTCCATCCTTTTATATTCCGATTTTTCTCATTCAAACTAAATAATCATACTCAGAATTATATATCACAACTAATTCTTACCTTAAATTTCATTCAATGGTTCCATTATCAAAACCCCCTTTTTGTACCCATTTATCCCCAAAACGAATTTTGGTTTACACATCACTATGATATGAGTTGATTATCACACTTTAAGAATCAAAACAGTTAACCACTTGCCTCAAAGTGTTTGTAGTGTCTGATCCGTTGTTGTTGTCCCTCAATTTGGCTCCAAAAACCCACAATTTGTTCTTGATTTGCTTTCCCCCAAATCCCCTCTCAAACCCTAGGTTTGGAAATGTGTTGGATGCTGATTTCCTAATCCCTCACTTAGGTTAAAAACCCTCCATCCCGTTTTTAGCCTAATGGGCTTAATTAAAGTGGCCCAACTCACCTCGTGTGGGCCCGGCTATGTCCAAAATTACCCCGAGACCCAATTACTACCCCTGGGTACTCTTTTCTGACTATCTCGACCCATCCGGACTCAACCGCGAACTCAGAATTGGCGTCCGAATTAATTTATAAAAATCCTTATCTCACACCCAATTTAGTCTATACAGACTCCCGGTTGGGATAAGTGTATACCTTGTCATTAATACTCGAAATGACGAAATTATATTATTACTATTCACTTAGTAAATAAATTTCCCTAAACATTAACCAATTACTCCCCGATTAATATTTAAATATATATATTGCCATAATTAATTCAATTAAAATTACAATACACAAGTAATTTAAAATTCCTGAATTAATTAAATATTAAATGTACAAAAATACGGAGTGTTACATCTACTTGGAGAAGTTTTGCTTACTTGTTTTCCTTTCAGATGAAAATGAACTTTAAGAGGGAAAGATACGCCGCCACCCCAATGGATTTTTATTCTATATTATCAAGGAAAATGTTATCGGTTACGTATCCGTCGGCGGTAACTAGAAAAGATGGAAGCACCCATTGGAACATTTTTAGCACGACTTACTAGCTTATGTGACCTTTAGTCCCCCTTTCATTTCCATTGATGACGACTTCCAAATACCCTTTTATTACTATTTTATGGAGACTCCAAGATATATAATAAGATTTTATGCTTTCTTATATTTCCTTCCACTTAAAATGTTGTTGTCATTTTCTTTGCATTACTCTATACAAAACATCGGGTGTGACAATATGGTATCAGAGCAAGCACTAGGTTTTATGCCTATATGGGACTTTGGATACTTTACGCCTATATACGACTTAAAATAAAAATTAAACCTTCCTTCTCACATTATGTAAATATTTTTGTATTGCAGACATGAACATCTAGGATGAAATTTACTTAGGCATGCGCGACATGACGCATGAAAAGTTTGAACAAGAGATTAGAGATGAGGAATATGCCAAGATATGTCAAACTATTCGAAGTATCGATCGATATTGGGCTATCGCTCCTCCAGATATTAAACATAGTCTGTTGATTGGTCGCCTAATGGGAGAAGCACAAGATGCGAGACAAACTAATAGATTTTTCGAAGATACTAACATGCTACAACAAGACATTGTCTATCTTGGGACATGGCTCCACCAAAAGAAATGATCATTACTCCCCCAGATTCCCCAATCAATTATGGCCCTATTTCATCCAACACTAGCTGTTGTAATTCCACTACGTCTGGAACTGCCTATACTGACTCCGATCCTTTCAACCTAGGAACCAAACTTACAAGCATCGTATCTCAGCTCTGCTAAAGTAAACTGGGAAAGATATATGCATGTAAATAAATAAACATATGATGGGTGAAGTTCCTTTTATTCTGGTGTGTGTGAGAGAAGGAGTGATCACCATATTCCTAATTAAGATTAATATCCCTAACAAATCATTTGTACTAATAGGAGTTATAACATAGATTTTTTTATAACTGTGCACTCTTCTTACAATAAGTTTTGATAGTATCATATCCCAAAATAACATAGTTGGATATTAATATAAAAAGTTTGTTTGATTACTTCCACTATCATTATATCCTTAGAATTTTTTTTCATATAGGATGGTTAATAAACGAGCACCTGCCAGTGGATCACAAGGGGAATAACAAAATGTTCCACATGTACCAAATCCACCTGCGACTACTGAAGTAATATTACATTGTATACAAGAAATAACAACTTAGATCAAGATGCAACAAAATTTACCATCGCCACACCCAGTTAACAATGATATTCCTGATGAGACTAGAAGAATAAACACACTTAAGGAATTTCTTCGACAAAGACCACCAATATTCTATGGAAAGCCCACGTTCCACATAAGCATAATAATGGATACGTTAGACACTTAAAGTTATGAAATTAGTACATATAATCCTTGAACTTAGGGTTTAATTAAAAACATATTTGTTTAAAGGAGAAATAGATTTTTAGTGGCAGTTTGTTCTTCGATCCCAAGAGTTTGACAATTAAACTTGGAATCATTTTGAGGAGATTTTCTTTAAAAAGAACTTTTTCAAATTAGTAAGAGATCATACGAGGGTGGAATTCCTAGGTTTTCAACAATAATAAATGACGATAGTAGAATATGAGAACATGTTTACTAAACTATCTCGGTATTCCCAAGAATATGTGGGTACTGAAGTCGAAAAGTGTAAACACTTTGAATGTGACTTGCGAACCAATCTTAAAGCTTCTATCATTCCATTGAAACTTCATGAACTTAACCAAATGATAGAGCTACCCCCTTATCAAAAGTAATTTGACATCTAGAGGAATTAATCGAATCATAACTCCACCCCCTAGAAGCTCGTATGTCATTAGGAATTAATCTAATCAAAGAGAGCATCCTCATAGAAAATAAAGGATGGTGGAGTTTTTTGACAAAAAAATCATAGCAACAGTGAATGTACAATGCGATGCCATAAGTGTAACCAAGTAGGGCACATAAGGCCACAATATCCAAACCTGCAAAAATTATATCATAGGAATTTTACTTCCTTGACAATAACCAAACTCACAAATATTATGAAACCCCCATTCTTGACACCAATTGGTAACTATGACAATCACCATTGTTTATAAAGGTTTCACGCAAAGAGGTAATTAATGGTAAATAGAACTCAAAGTCAAAATTTTTCCATTCTTCCAATAAAAAATTCAAACTGTAACAACGTAGTAGAATGTAGCATATTTTTCCTTAATAACTTATATATATATATATATATATATATTATTTGAATCTGTCTCAACACATTATTTCATTAGCTATGCCTTCATGACTCTATTGTAATTATCTACTAGTCCCTTAGCATATCCGTTATCCATAGGAATGCCAAACGGAGAAATCAGTGTCACTAATAGAGTTTGTAAACAACACATCCTATGGATCGATATGGGAATCTTAAAAGTAGATTTAGTAGTCTTAGATATGAAGGAATTTGACTTGTTCATAGGAGTGGATGCTTTATCACCAAAATTTGCTCACATTAACTTCCATGAAAATATGTAACATTCAAAAGACCTCATCAAACCCTATTTTACTTCTAAGGAAAAAGTCACGTCACGTCAAACTTTCTCAATTTCATGAGGGAATTTACATCTCCTCTTACTATCTTAGATAAGTATGATGACGTATTTCGAAGGAATTTCCCGGTCTTATCCCACAATGAAAACTTGAATTTGTTATAATATATTTACCTAACACCTCCCCTATTTCTATACCTCCTAATCGTATGTACCCACTAGAAATACGAGAACTTAGAACCTAACTTGATGACTTGATACTTTTTTTTATACGTCCTAGTACATCCTCTTGAGGAGCGCGGTTCTTGTTTGTGAAAAATAATGATGGAGCATTTTCACTATGCATCGACTATAAAAAACTAAATCAAGTAACCATAAAAAATAAATATCCTTTGCATAGGATAGGAGACCTGCTTGACCAATTGTGAGGGTCAAAAATATTTTCAAAAATTAATTTAAGTTCTGGATATCACTAACTTAACATTAAATACGAAGATATACCCAAAACCGCCTTTCGAACTCGATATGGACATTTTGAATTTATGGTTAGGTCCCTTAAATTAATCAATGCACTCACCTCTTTCATAGACCTAATGCATAAAGTATTTTGATATTTCTTTGATCAGTTAATGATCATTTTCACAGATGATAACTTAATATACTCTAAGACTAGAAAGGACCATAAAGAGCACTTGCGCATAGTACTAGAAACCTTATGCAAACACCAACTTTATGCAAATAAAAAAAAGGTGTGATTTTGTTATGAAAGAGGTGAAATTTCTCGGGCATGTGATTATTGAAATAGAAATATAAGTAGTCCCAATAAAAATTACAATAATACTCGAATAGTAGAAATCTATGAACATTACAAAAATACGTAGCTTTCTTTGGCTCGTAGATTTTCAAAAATTGTCTTACCTTTAATGAAGCTAACCCAAAAGGATGTTCGATTTGTATAGAATCCAGAATGTTAAAATCCACACCTTACGTTAAAGGAAAAGTTAAACACTACTCAATTCTCACTATTCCCTCCAGTAATATCGATTATGACGTATATATTGACGCCTCATTACAAGTATTGTGATGTGAGTTAACGCCACAAGTAAATGTGATCGACTATTGATCACGACAATTAAAGATTCATGAATTTAATTACCTAGTACATGATTTAGAATTGGCTACAATAGTCTTCGCATTAAAGATTTGGAGATTCTATTTGTACGGGGAAGAATTTCAGGTATTATTCGACCAAAAGTGTCACATCCCATGCTTTTAGGGTGACTAAGATATTGATAGATAACAAAACTATTGAAATACAAGCCAAAATAAGATAATAAAGGTTGTATTACATTACATTGGATAAGTATAGTGACAGGGCACTTTATCTGTTACATGCATACTTGGTAATAATATTGTTCCCATGTTACATTATATATAGGTTGTAAAACAAAATCAGAGTTTAGTAATATTAAAGGGATTATAAGAAAAAAAATTCAATAGTTAGAGTGAGATAAGCACAATAATATATTATGCTATTGCAAAAATTACAAATATAAGATCTTTGAACAAGTTAATGGATATGGATGGTTTCTAAACAAAAAATCCATAATTATCCGTTTAGAGGTTTAGGGAATTAGTCATACATACAACAAAAAATTCTGAATTTATTTGAGACATATCAGTCTAGATAACTGGAAAAAAAAGTAATCGTGTTAAGTCAATCATAGGCCTTCCATATGGTAGCAATAACTAGGACATCAATCAATTAAGTACAACTGGCTAAATAATACAATCATAGTTATAACAATAGATTATTCTTTGGTCATAAGGCATGCTACAATACAACGAGTTCAAAATGAATCATATTAGATGATATCATTACATAAAATCAACAAAGGGTTTTAAAATCGAGTAAATTTGTTGCATCCGCAAATTTTATATTTTAATGGTAGGTATTCATAAAATTAAATACAACAATAATTTTAGCATAGCAAAAATTAAAACTCTTTTATTATGGGGATACCTAGCATCCTATTACATGTCGGATCTAAAAATAAAAGAAAGTTCAATATTATTCATTCACACCATACATAATATAAAACTTCGTTGAAACCCTCGGGATTTATAAGAGCTGATAAGTTAGGGTGTAGATATTCCAACTACATTACCATCCTTGTCTGTTACTTCCCACATATATGTAACTAGGAATATTTTCGGGGGTAGGATAGAATAAAAGTTCAAGTGAGCGGGAGGAAACTTGTCTTCCTCAGGGTTATTATCCATCTAGGATAAAAACAATTATGCAAACATGCCATGTAGATAATGTTTACTTCTATATAAGATATGGAAGTTGATACAGTGTTAGAAAATAACAAAATGAAATATTGAAATTATACAAGTTGAAACAAAATGAAATATCATAGAACTATCAGAGGTATATTAAAGTCTAATCATATTTAAATGAATAATATGGCGAATGTAACCGGATAAACTGAGTAATAAGTTACTATGATAAGGGTTCAGATTATAACATGATAACCGATAAATTATCAGTTATAGGGCTTCAATAGCATAGACATACCGTTACAATATCGTCCAAGGCACAAAATACACATGAATAGGAAATTTCAATAATTGAGGAATAATAAAATATAGCTCGACACACTTACATTAAGTGGCACTCATACGTATGTAGCAAATAAAAACTAGGCATTCAACATCTGAGTCCTACAGGCCAATTAGAATTACCATGGTATACCAGGGTCTAATCCTTGAATCGTAAGGTATGCTAGTTGCGTTTCACTGATAAGGAAGATAAACTACAAAGTTATATTCAATTATTCATAATAGGTTGCAAGGTTATACCACAATTAAGGGTAAAGAGGTTTAGTGATCGAGTGTAATAGTTTATCGATTTCTGCATAAAAACAGGAATATGGAGAGAGTCAATATACGATAAAAATTTAAACTACACAATGGAGTTTGTATTTAAAATAGGAATTCAAAATTATCATAGAGAGATATAACAATCAGTCTTTAAAAGACATAAGCTCAAGTTATTTTTTTATTGAAATTAAAATCACCTACTTTGAGTTTTACGGATTTTGATGTTTGGTGTGGCAAATTACTGGGTAGACCAGGTGGTCTGAAACCATAAAGATTGGAAGTAGGTCATATTGATCCAAAACAATGCTTATGTTATACCAAATGAATCTTTCATGTAAAATCAACTAAGATGGTATAAAGTATAATTTTTTAAAAACTTTTAAAATAAATGTTTTATCTCATTTCTATTAAGATTTGGAATTAGTGATTGAAGACGAGGTAGCTATATTTGTGCTCAAGTAATTATAAAAAAAGTTTTTGGAGGTTTTGAAATACTTGAAAAAGTTTATAAGGGGGTTATGTGTAAACATAAAACTTAAATTTTTAAAAACTCAAACTGGTTTTCTTGACAAAACACTTTCCTTTTAAGTTGATTCTTGAATGAAAGTTGCCTAATTCTTGAAGAGTAATCTAACCATATTAGTTCTAAGAATTTTGGTGGGTTAAATAGAGCTTTTGGATTTCTGTAAAAATGGTAAAATTTTGACTAAACAAAAGTAATTGTGATTTTCATTCCGACATCACAAAGGCTTTGTTCTACATAAAAAATGTGGAAGAATGAACTTTTTTGGAGGGATTTTGGTGGAGTAAAACTTTCGAGTTGGTTTTCTAAAATTTTCAGGGCCGAAAGGGTCAACCCTGACTTTGAGGTGCAAAAGCCATTTTTTTTGTAAAATTAAACATTACACCTAGGTTCCTAAGAACCACGAGTTGACTTACCTAAATTTAAAATTGTTTCAAATTTAAGCAATCATAATCCACCATTAAAGCTCAAGCTTAAATAAAGTTTTTTGGTTTTTGAGCCTATTCAGTGCATATACACGTTAACTTTTACATGAAAACACATATTTCTACTATACATATATGTTTTAACATAAATACATTCAAGAAAAAAACATTCATGAATAAAATTACACAAATATAAAAACTCTCAAATTTTTGCTTTGAGTTTGCTCCAAGCTGGGATGGTTTTCTACTGAAGTAAGAGAGGGAATTTATAGGGTTTAAAGAGGAGAGTTGATTGGTGGTTTGGGAGGTAGAGATGGGGATGAATTGCAAAGTTACCATTATTGTTTTATCTGAGTTAAAAAGACAACCATAAGCTACCTACATGGTTCAACCTATGATGGCTATCCATCTGTTTCCATGTCATCAGGGGGTGTAGGGTAAACAAGTTGGGGTTTGAGTTTCGGTCCTTGGGTAGTTTACATATAGGTTTTTGTGTTCTGAGGTTATTTTGTGAAATTAGGAGCTTTATGTAATTATACAAACTTAATGAACTTGTGTATGAAATTCCTATAAAATATCTGACCTTAGATCAAACATTGAGTGAAAGTTGGGATCAAATTGGTATAGAGATTTGTAAAGTATCCTAATTCTACTTTTAGGGGAATTATGGTAGATTAGTGAAATTTTTGGGTTTTGCTTGAAAACTTTGTCTACTCAAGGGACTAAGGGATAATTTAGGGTGCCAACTCTATGATGTCGCCAAACAACCTTGATTAATGATATGGTTTTTTATCGAAGAACCTTTTCTTATTGGTCAAGAAATTTAATAGTAAGTTCTTCAAATGCATGGTTAGGTTCAACTTTCATAATTTTCCAAGTAATGATGTGACTTGGGTCATGGATGTATTTTCGTAATTGTGAAACATGAAGTACATTATGAAGATTGGATAGTTTGGTAGGTAATTTTATATGATAAGCTACTAGTCCAATACGTTTCATGATTGTAAGGGGACCAACATAGCGAGATTATAACATTCATTCCTTTCCAAATCGTATTATCCCCTTTCTTGGATAAGCTAGTAAGAATACTTGATTATTTATATGGAATTTAAGGGCTTTTATCGAGTGTCAATGTAACTCCTTTTTCAGATTTGGGATGAATGTAATATCTCCCAAATGAGTTGTATCTTTTTTGTGGTTTTGGTAATTATCTAGGGTCTAAGTGCATGATTCTCTCCTAATTCATTCCAGCATAGGGATGAACGACATGGTCATCCATAAAGAGCTTCGTAAGGGGTAGTTTGAATACTGGTTTGATAACTATTATTAGGATAATTCGATTAAATCAAGATGATTGTTCCATGAACTGGAAAAGTCTAATGTGCAGGCTTGTAACATATCTTCCCGAGTTTGAATTATCCGTTCTGATTGTTCGTTGGTTTAGGGATGAAAGGAAATGATCAGGTAGAACTCTTTTCCTAGGGATATTTGTAAGGCTTGCCAAAATATTACTATAAATATAGGCTCTCAATCGTATACAATTGAAACAGATACACGATGTAGTCTCACAATTTCTTTGATATAAAGTTCACTCAATTGTTGGAAAGAATCGGTGGATCTTGTTATTAGAAAATGGGTAGATTTTGTAAGAAGATCAATGATAACCCATATTTTATTGAAACCCTTATTCATCTGGGTTAATCCACTGATAAGATCCATGGTTATATGATCCCATTTTAATTTTAGGATAGGAAGTGGTTGGAGTAAACATTTGAGATGTTGATGTTAAATCCTTACATGCTGACACGTTAGACAATTATCTATGAAGTGTATAATATCTTTCTTCATACGAGGCCACCAATAATGTTTCTTATGATTTTGGTACATTTTGGTGCTATCGGGGTGAACCATATATTTATAATTATGAGCTTCTTGAAGGATTTTTTCTCCGAGTCAAGATATGAGGGGAACTCATACTCGGTTTCAAATTTTAACCGATGCTTGGGGTCCAACGTCTAATCTTTTTGCGAGAGTTTTTTTTGAAGTTTTTTATTTTGGGAGTGCAAAAATTCATCTTGATCTTGGAGATACATTATTTTCTTATATACAATGGGGTGAGCGATAATGCTTTGTAACATAATTCGGGTTGTAGAGGAGTCTCGTTGTAGATTAATATCTCCAATAAATTACGAAAATACAAAAATATTATGGAGGCTTCCATGGGCTTTGCAACTTAAGTCATAAGCAACTATGTTACCTTTCAGAGGATGGTAGAGTAAGTTAAATTTATAAGCCTCTAAAAATTCTATCCAGTGTCTTTGTAGAAGAATAAGATCTTTCTGCGTGAAGATGTACTTCAAACTCTTATGATCAGAAAAGCGTTGAAAGGCTTCTTCATACAAATAACATCTCTAAAATTTTTAGGGACAAGACTACTGCAACTAATTCCAAGTTGTGTACTGGATAGTGACGCTCATGATTTTTTAATTATCGATATCCATACTCGATTGCTTTTCCTGGTTGAATCATTACACAATCGAGCCCTTATATCGAAGTGTCGGCATAAACATCGTAGCTGCTATTACTGGATGGGATAGTCAAAACGGGGGCAGTGGTAAACTTTTCTTTCAAAGTTTAAAAATATTGTTAACATTTAGGGGTCCGTGCAAATCATACATCTTTTCTGGTGAACTTCATTTATGGAAGGGCAATTTGTGAAAATCCTTCCACAAAACGTCGTCAGTACTCGGCAAAATGGAGAAAGCTTCGTAGTTTTTTTATCATCGTAGGTTGAGGCCAATCAAGTACTGTTGTGGTTTTAGCTGAATCTACTTGTATACCTACTTTCATAACAACATGTCCAAAAAACTTTTCTTCTCTCCTGAGAAAATCACATTTTCTTTGATTTGCATACAACTGATGTTTATGAAGGGTTTCTAGCGGGATACATATATGTTATTTGTGTTCTACCCGGGTCTTCGAATAAATTAAGGTGTCATTTATAAAGAAAACTGCAAACTGATCCTAGTGTTAATGTCCAAACTTAGTATAGACTTTATCTTAGCTATGAATCACCAATTTTGTAATCATAGATAATTATTTAAATAATTATAAGTAAAATAATAAAGGCAAAAAAAGGCAACATAGATTTTTAATGTGGTTCAGCTTAGGGCAAGCCTATGTACAGGGTTATGGTATAACTATTGAGGGTAGTTACATAAAATTTTGGGTAGTCTTGCTTATAAGCAACTGATTTGTATCTCGAGCTAAGAGAAATGAGGTATTTGTAATGATCATGGAAAGTAAGGGGTGGAAATCTCTTATATATTCAGACATTCACACCTATGCATAATGAATGAGACTATCGATCTTTTAAAGAACCTGTGAGATAACTCTTCAAAATTACCATGTGAATAACTTTTCTTCTTCTTGATGGCTCATCTTCTTAAGTTGGTCGGTTGGCATATCAACCACGTATTTATGAAGTCGACCATGTATAAATGAAGTGCTGAGATGTATCTGTATGAGGACAAGTGCTCCGATCTCATTAGTCCACATGACATGAATAATTTAACCCATAACAAAAGCCCCCCAATTCTCCATGCCTTATAATTTATTGACAGGATGGATGATTTGTTCTAAAAGTTACTCGGGATTCTAATATGGGGTGGTCAGATGTTGACTTTTTGGACTTGTGAATTTTTCACCGGTACATCAGTCATTTTCATTAATAATTTGAAAAATAGCGAATCGCCAAAGGGTACGCTGGTCTTTTTGCGCCTTTGGGAAATGTGTGGCTGTCAAGAGTTTAATTGTTTGTTAAGTTAATCATTACTTTTCGACTTTCAAGGTCAATCTATAAATGGAAAGAACTTTCCCCTGATTTCTTTTCACCACTAACCTTTGCACTTAAGCAACTTATTTTCCTTTAAGTTTTTCTTTGCCTTTCCTCATTTGCTATTCTGTTGTGAGTTCTGTAAGATTTCTTTCCTCTTTATCCCCTTATTTCATTTCATTTCAATAATGCTGTACATCATTGATGATGATATTTTTAGTAGAATTTAAGGAAAAAAAATCCCCAATTGGGTCCCTTTACGATTTAGTGGAAGGGCGTGTAGATGTATTGTTGTTAAAACATGATTATTGAATCACCACTCTATTTATTAATAAGTGCGGAATAACTTTCCCTCCAAATTATTTATTGTTTGAATTATATTAGTATTTTAACGTGTTCCTTGCAAGAGTAGATACCAATACATGGAGGGTTGTATATGGCATCCATCGTTTAAATGAACTTATTGGGACCCACATTGGGATTTCTGAACTGATGTATTCTTACATCCAGGGAACAACAAAAGAGAATACATACTATTTGAAGACTAGACATGCCAAAAGGGTGTTAGCAGTAAATTTTCCTACTTCTAACAAGGATTGTTGAGATTATGGAGTAATGGTGATGAATTGGCAGTATGCCCCCCTTCCTGAGGGGGTGATATACACTGGTCCCAAATGCCCCCAGGAAGTGTGTGGCATAGATCGCCTAACATTTTGACTTTTATTTTTCTTCCATGCCTAGTAACTGTTTGATAATATACTGACTAACAATTCTTGATTTATTTTTGCATAGGAAAGTAAGAAAAGGTTTCCCAAGGAGTCTGAGGTGAACTATGATGAGTTGAAGTTATTGTGGTAAATTCATCAGAGAATAGGGGAAGAGAACCCTAGATCTGCTTCTGTTTTGATGGAGTATAAGATCTCCAACACTTTTTTTGGAGCCTGACTAACTGAGGTTGTCCCCCAAGATCTAATTAAATTGGACGGGGAACCTATTTTAACTTCTTCTACAATCGAGTCTTTTCTAGCAAATAAGGAATTAACATTAGGAGGGACATCAACCTCCCTTGAGTCTTTTGACATTAATTCTAACAAGACTTCCCCCACTATCGAGATGGGAAAAATAAGAGTTCCATACCTTTTTCATCACCCAAAAAGACCACTACTGTCGACAAGAGACCCATGGTCCTTAACATAGATGAGGCTAAAACCACAGAGCCTCAGTTGAAGTGATTAAAGCGAGGATGATCCGTCCATAAAGAGTCGGTCCATAAAAGCATAATCGACTATTGCGTCAACACCGACCAAGCTACTGCTGAGTCTGTATCAGTCACAGTAAACCTTAGGCCAACCAAGGGATTAATTAGTATTGAAGTTCTTCCGATAGATAAGTTGGAGACAACCCCCTTATCGATCCCCTCTATTGGAGAGGGTGAATCAAAATTGAGATTTGGTAAATTTCTTGACCCTTTTATTACTTTCAATAATTTTCCTTTATGTATATGTGATAATGACGTTGTTATTGCCTTGTCTTGCAATTTTTGGTTGACTATGACCAGCTGTAGATTAGAGATGACCAACTAAGGTCATCATCAGCTGACGTTGGGGAAGACTTTAAAGGCTTAAAGAAATATTTGAAGGAATATGAGGAGGCTTATGAGAGGGACCAAAAGTAATGACAAGAGAAAATCAAGAAAACTAAACATAAGGTGTCAACAATCGAGGATAAAATGAAGACTACTGAGGATATGGTAGCTAACTCGGTTGTTAAGGCATCTGTTGAGAAGAAAAAGTTCCTGGAAATAAACACCCATAGAAATAAAGATAAGGAATATGCCTTCAGTAGGGACTGGGATAAAGCCTTTGTAGCAACTTCTATTCAAATTGAGTATATAAAGAAGGTGCTGATAATGGATGGATGGACTTTTGTCTTAAAGGAGGTCTGCACCTCTGCCGACTCTGATTTTTTTTAGAGGCATGATCCTGGTACCCCTCCTAACTTGGAAGAGGAGATTGATGATGATGAGGGAACAAGTAAATCCTCCTTTGTGCCTATGATTGGAAATGAGTCCATTCTCCTAGAGTTAACAATAAAGCATGCCGATAAGGTGTAGATTTCTTCAAGTTTGATGAAACGTTATTTTCTTATATGTCCTTTTTTTATGTTTTATTTTATACCTTTGTGATTTGTAATGGAACAATACCCTATAACATATTTATTGGTAATGAATTAAATGTTTTCATTAGTCAACCTGTTAGCCTTTTATTTTAACTTTGCCTTTTCATTCTACTTAGTCGAATTTGCTATTCTTATACTATTACTTTTCAGGTTACTCGCAGGAAAATGCCATTATCTCTATTGAGACTGACCTGTATAGATATAATAATAGATTGTTTGGTGCTAGACATGTAAGTCTAACTGAGACAGAGCTTTAAGGGTTGCTCAACATGGATGCCTCAAACCAAGTAAAGAAAGATTATGTTCATTTGCACTATCTCTTTGATAGAGCTGTGGCAAATAATACGACATAATATGAAATGATATAGCAACTTCAAGATAATCATAATATTTCTTGGGCTTTACTCCATTATGACTATGATACCAAGTTTGAGGACCTGAGTGCTGGTTGGGGCTTTAATAAGAAGCTTTAAGAGATCACATTTGCTTTTAGGAAGAAAAAGTTCCTATTGAATATGGAGGTGGAAAGTCCTCGGGACATTGTCACTCTTCTTGAAAAGAAAATAACAATTTAACGAATGATTTAGAGAGACTGAAAAATTCAACTAAGGTTGTGCCAAGCGAAAGTGTTTCTTTCTTGGAAATAGAGAATGTACGACTGATGGAAGAATTAAAAAACTTGAATAAGAGGAATACCATATCTGGACAATCCTATAGATGAATGATTATTGCGTAACTTACTAAAGATGAAGAAAGGGCCAGGAAAACCTTGGCCGATTGAAAAGCTCTATTGAAGGATAAGGATACCATTAAAAAGCTCCAATACCATGTGGACCGATTAACTTTTCACTGCCATACAAAACCCAAAGTTGCATGGATGGACGGTTATGATGAGGCCATAACTTATATGGAAGATTGGTTGGAACAACCTTGCCTAGAAGGGTAAAAGTGGGGTTAGTTGAACGTGATGACTCTGATAAAGGGTGATGAAAAGAGTGAGTTGTTTCATTTTCATGATCGAGGCATAATGGACTATTCCGAACCTCTATTTAGAATTGATGTCAAGTGAATTTTGACAGATTCCATTCCCTAAAGCTTAATGAAGAAGTACCTAAGAGATTATAGTCGTCATAATGAAGATTCTTACATTTATCCCCTTCACTTGTTGGATCAGCTGAGCACCAGTGGTCGTAATAGGTTGAGAGATTTTACGACTTCTAATCTGCCTAGTACACTTGATGTTCCTCTGGCTGGGATGGACAAAGATGAAGGAAAACATCCGATGGAATAATATTATTTTTCTCGATTATTTTTTTTTATATGCCTGTCTTTTATGGAAGTTGGTTGAAATAAAAGTCTATCTTTTGCACAAAATTTTGTCTATTTATTTTAGTCTTTGATTCATAACTAAGATTTTTTCTTAGTTTATTGACTATGCAACCAACTAACCTTGTTAATTGATCTGTGTTTGGTCAAGATATGAACTTGAGTTATTAGGCCTTAGGTTCTACTAATGCACTTAGGTAAAATGTTTTTTAGGACTGAGTGTTGCCATTAGTTACCATTGGTGACCAAAATTTATTAGGAACATAGGTATTTCCTGAGTTTAACTTAGTCGGGTAAAACTTCTTATTTTGTCTTTAACCCATACTTGAAGTTTTAGGTAATTCTTGTTCGTGACTTGTCAAAGATGAAGTCATATATGAAGTTTAAAAATATATTTTTTTTCCTTTTTTGAAGATGGAAAAGTTTTAAAGGGGCTTCTTGTTCGTTATTTGTGAAAGACGATTTCATACATGAAGTATATTTTTTTTCATTTTTGAACTTGGAAAAGTTTGATGGGGGATGTATACCGCCATAATCCGAGAAAAAGAAGAGGCATAATTGGTTGAAAATCACAAATTTATTAAACTGGATGAAACGACTACATCAAATTCGTAACAAAACTACTGATAATATTTCCAGATACAATCGACGTTGCATGGATTCTTAAATTCTTCTCCTTGTCTCTATAAGATAAGTTTCTGTTCGAACGACTTTCGAGATACAATAAGGACCATGTCAGCTTTCCTCCAACTTGTTTCCTTTCTGGATGACCTTCTTATGGACATAGTCTCCCTCTTTCAATTTGGTCGGCATAACCCTCTTATTATAAAATATAGTAGTTCTTTGCTTATAATCAGCTACGGAGAGTGCAACACCCTCCCTGAATTACTCAATCAAGTCTAAATCCAATCTCCTCATGAGATTACTTTTGAAGGAATTAAAGTCAATACCCTATGAGTAGGAAAATATATCTCGCCTGGTACCATTGCCTTAGTTCCAACAGCAAGCTCGTAAGGATGTTGTTCTCGGTGTAGTTTTATAGGCCTAAAAAACACAGTGCAACTTATTTATCCAATTTACGTTAGCATCATCTAACCTCTTCTTCACCCTATCAGGTATTGTTTTATTGGTAAGATCTGTTTGGCCATTACATTGTGGGTGTCTAGGTGCAGAATGAAGTTTTTGGATCTTTGACTGAATGTAGTACTCATCAAATTCCTCGTTGTCAAACTAAGTGTAGTGTTTAGTGATGAAGGCATATGGAATTCCATACCTGCATATGATATCTTTCCAAATGAACTGGAAAACTCTTTCATAAGGCATTTCAACTAATGTCTCATCCTCCACCCATTTTATGAAGTAATCCATTGCCATTACGAAGTATTTAAACCTCCCTTTGGTCCTTGGCAATGGGATAAATAAATCAATTCCCTATATAGAAAATGACCAAGGAGATGTAATAAGAGTTAAGGTATCCACTAGTCTTCTATGAATTGTTCAAACTTCTAACACTTATCACACTTTTGTCAAAGGAAATACAGTCTTCTCTCGTAGTCTCCCAATAGTATCCTTACATAGCAACCCTTTGCATCAATGATTGATCGATTGAATAAGCCCCAAAATAACCTTCATGTACCTCTCTGATCAACTCTAGTACCTCGGTGGGGTATACACATCGAAGTAGTGAAACATTGTATGCCTTTTTCTATAAGATTCCTCTCTCTAGAACATAACTAGCTACCTTGAACCTTAACTTCCTGGCATGTTTTGGTTCAACAAGTAATATACCTTTGTCAATGTAGTTTCTGATAGGCTCCATCCACGAGGGCTCGAAATCCCATGCAATAAAACTGGCCATAGATTCCATATCTACCCTTTGATGTGTAAGAATTTCCATAGTGATGGTTTTCCTGTGTTCTGTCTGTAACAACCCGCTTAATTAAATACCGAGTGTTCAATCCTACACCTAATTAAAATAGATTATACAGTTGGTTCATTCTTAGCATCACTGTCGAAAAACATTTTTTGCCTTAATATTTAATCACCTAATATCCAAGTAAGTAGGCTGTTAAAACTTTTCCAATTTTAGTTAAATTCCACTTTTAACAATTTAGACAGTTTAATAATATATCCATCCACAAAAATGAATAAGGAACAATGACTGAATGTCATAACCACTGAATAAAATGTAACTGGATTATAACTCTCCAGTTTAAAAGTCTCAATACAATATCCAATAAAACCAACTGTATCGAAAAAAAATAGAAGTACATCATTTGACTGACATAATGGAAATACTAAAATCCTCTTGAGCGACATGCTCTAATATGAAAGGTCACTACGGAGTATGAATCAACGAGAACGAAATCGGGTAAACAATGTCCATAACTCCATAGAATCCATAGTAACGTCAATAAACCCAATCCTCTACGATTGGTGTTCCTGTGGCTGGACACCTGATATTTATATGTATATATGGAGAGTATTGGAGAGAGAAGATAATGTGCAAGTAAATGGGTCAGAGCACGAAGTGAAAACAGTTTTAAAAATAACGAGTGAATAAATGCTATATTCAACAGTTATCATATACATGTTAGCTTATTGGACTCTCTCTTGAAATTCTCACGTCTCATCTACAGAGCACGCCTATCATACCTCTAAGCCATACTAGTTACAGTCTCATGCTAACTTGTTCAATCCAGTGTATCCACTAACAATAGCCCAATTCGATCCCACGTATTACTCTCGCAATACATGTAATAATATCATATGTATCTATTTAGATTCAACATGGATAGGCCCATTATTAATTCAATTCAATTAAATGTTCTCATACTTAATTAATTCCAAATATCATTATCTTTCAATTATACTTTAGTCATACAGTAGATATCATCATATGCATATATATACATTCATTTTATTATATATATACAATACTACACCCCGAGACACTGCTACAGTGCTGTACTACTCTGCTATCATGTCCCAATACATCTCGTCACAGTATAAGGGACTATAGGTTTGATAAAGATTCCTCGGCCCACAAATATTAAATCACAAATAATGGAGGCAAACATAGTCCTAAGCCTTTGGGCTACGAACATAACTATGCACCCAAATGACCGTTCCATACCATTGTTCTCACTAATGGTAATCGACCTAAGTCCTATGTTCTCGTGTGACAAGTCAAAGATCCCCCCATATAAGCTCATCGGGATGTGACTTACCTCATTCGTGAACCTCCCTCGATAGCAAGTAAGCTAGGTATATCATACCCATGATCATCAATCAATCATATAGGAATTATCATCTACCTATTTAGTGTTAGGTACTCACACGACCTATATCATATTAGGAATTCATCCTATCCCAAGTACCCGTCATATTTATCGAATACCACCCGTACTTGTTAATCACGATTATCATTGTATATTTTATTATCTAGTTATCCCTCACATAATATTTTATCCGAACCAAGTACCCGTACTTGATATAACGATTATTCTCCTTTAAATCGTAATATAATTATGTAGATATCTCTCACAAAATTTAATCCTCAAATTAAAATAATTTTCCAACATTAACCCAAGTCCCTCGCTCCTTGCTAATGTACCAAAATTAATAAAATCTCACTATGGGCCAAATTACCATTTTTCGAACTTTTTTCTGATAAAGGTGCATTCTGCCGAGAAATATACAATTACAATTTGAGGCTTTTCTGCTCCGATTTTGAAAAAAAGTTTAAAATTGCAAAGATTTGCAGAACGTGATTTTATACAAAAACTCGCGAGCACACTGCCAATTTCCTGCTAAAACAGACCTAAAATTATCATACAATGTTCCTACTTTTTCAACAAATTTTCATGTATTTTATCCATTTTGTTTCCCCTAACTCACATGAATTATATTTTAACGAATCCCAAATATCTCTACATCATTTCTACATGATTATGGGTAATTATAATACAAGGAAAACATCTAAATCACCAAGTTTACATGAGAGTTAACATCAAACCCAATTAACCCTCAAAATTTCATTTATCTAAATTCTCCATTTTTATACACCTTAAAAACCTAGAATTTAGAATTATGATTCCTTCTCTAAATCATCAAATTTCATATTCAATCATGAGTAGGATTCATCTACATGCAATACCTATCATCATTTTCCATTTTCTCCATAAACATATATATTTGTTTCTACATGTTCATTCTAACAAGTTCATTGTGTTCATAACCTCTACGTGTGAATAATCAACTAGATGAATTTGCATATCCATTAAACAAGATTTCTCAATCATTTTAATTCAAAATTCATAAGCTCATAATCCCAAAGAAAATCCTATTCTAACATGGATATTATAAACACTGAAATAGAGCAAGAATCACTTGCCTCTTAGTGTAGGTCTGAACCTTTGGAGAAGATAATGTTAGAACCTCCTCTTTCATTTTTTTTATGAATTTACGAAGACTTTCCGGTGGTGGTGCAAGGTGTAGAGATGGTGGTTTGTGGTGGTTGTCCTCTTTTATTGACCAATATGACTCTTCTTATTCAAGGCAACTCTTCCTCTCCACAAGGTGCCTTTTCTTTTCTCTCAAAGTCTCTTCACTTTCTCTCAAAGAACTCACAAATGAAAATGGATGAAAGGAACCTTACGTAGAGTGTAAACACACTTATATAACAAGTCTCCAAGTCTAGCTAAAAGACAAAATCTCCCAAGACAAATGACTAAAATGCTCCTTCGGGGTGTCCTTTCATATTCCAATTGACTCGAGACCCAAATCAAACACCCGAGTATACTTCTCTACCTATTTTGACCCTTCCAGAATCAACGGCGCACTCGAAATGATCATCCAAATGATATTAAAATAATTTACATTTTATTACCCAACTTTAGACCCAACACGACTCATAAGTGCATCCCGACTTAAGTTCCATAATTGGCGTATTTGTATCTCACGAAAATATTCATAATTATCATATATTCACATATTACTTATATATCTTTAAGTAATATTAAATAATATATTACTCTCATGAGCAGTTAAATTCAATCCGGATTAATCCCTATTGATTTATTAATTAATTAATTCCAATTAATCTAGAATAATTTGGCCCATTAACTTTTAATCATTCCCAATTTAAAAGTCATAAAATTACGGGGTATTTCATACTTCCCCCCTTATAACGGAATTTCATCCCAAAATTCAAAAAATAAAGCATACCTCATACGACTAACTCTGGGTATCTATCACCCATCTCATCCTCGCTCTCCCAAGTAGTATCCTCAATTTTATGGTGCTTCCACTGGGCACACACCAACGAAACTATTTTCGATCTCAATAGCCTCTCGCTATGGTCCAAGATCGCTACCGTTCTCTCGTCATATGAGATATCATGCTATAAATCAATCTCCTCCAACGCTACATGAGTGTAAGCTAGCTCATCTCGGAGATATCGCCTCAGCGATGAAATATGGAACACATCAAGAATCCTATGCAAGTGCTCCGACAGCCCAAATCTATAAGCATCTAGTCCAACCCTCTCAATAATAAGAAATGGTCCAATGTATCGTGGTGCTAGTTTCCCTTTCTTCTCAAATATCATTATTCCCTTTATAGGAGATACCCGCAACAATACTTGGTCCCCCATACTGAACTCCCAGAAGAACCGCTTCGCATCAGTATAGTTTTTCTGTCTATCCCGAGCTACCCGAATACGACTACGAATCATCTTAATCCTAGCAGACGTATCTGGTATCACCTCTGGCCCAAGTAGATTATTGCCCCCCACCTCTAACCAACACATAGGAGAATGACAAGGACTTCCATACAGTTCCTCAAATGGATCCATACCGATGGTGAACTCATATAAGCGAATAAGATTATTAGAGAACAATGACAAGCAGTCATTCCCAAAAATGGTGCCAATTTGTTGATATTCAAAATTGGTATAGACTTTATCTTATCTATGAATTACCAATTTGGTAATCACAAATAATTATTTAAATGATGATAAGGAAAATAAACAAGGAAACAAAAGACAATAGAGATTTTTGACGTAGTTCAGCTTAGGGAAAGCATACGTTCATGGTTAAGGTAGTACTGTTAAGGGTTGTTACATAGAATTTTGGTTGTTCTTGCTTATGCACAGCTGACCCTTGAGCTAAGAGAAATGAGGTATTTATAATTGTTCAAGAAACCAAGGGGTGAAATGCCTTTATATATACAGGAATTTACACATATACACAATGAATGAGATTACTGATATACTAAGGCATGTGTGAGATGACTCTTGATAATTCCCATCTCAATGACTTTTCTTCTTTTTGATGGTTCATCTTCTTAAGCTGATTGGTCGGTATGCCGACCAATTATAATGAAGCACTGAGATGTAACCTTTTGAGGACTACTGCCCTAGTATCATTAGTCAACATGGCATGCATAATTTAACCCGCAACAAAAGGAAAGGACTAATATTTTATGTTGTAAATCCATAAAAGCAACAAGGGCATTGGTTAAAGAAAAAGACATGACAAAAAAATACAAAATGGCCATAGCGGGTTCGAAAAGAAGCTTTGGATATATCTTCTTCCTTCACACATAATTAGTGATAACGAGATCTTAAATTAATTTTGGAAAAAATATTTGATCCTTATAATTGGTCTAACAAATCACTTATCCTAGGTAATGGGTATTTATTCTTTATAGTAACTTAGTTTAATTGTTAGTAATCAATACATAATAAAAAATATCGGCGTTTCTTTCTTACAAAGAAAATTGGAGATCTCCAAGGGGATATACTGGGGCATATAAATCCTCAAGTTGTGATCGAAGTTCTCTAAATTCCAAAAGAGCCATACGATAACGGGTTATTAAATTGGGGAATTATTTCGCAATATGTTGATGAAAAACTCAATCTCTAGCGGCGGAGGTAATCCAGGTAAGTCTTCAGGAAACACATATTTATATTGGGTTAAGAAATTGGAAAGGGAAGTTGTTTCCTTTTCACTTATCCAAAAAAGTAAAGATTGGTGTGGATTTCTTCCTTGGAAATAAAACAATGTTTGATGGGGTGGTTTGAATGTTACTATCTTCGCATGACAGTCAGTGTGGGTAAAATTTGGTGATAAACATCCATTCCTATTATTAAATCGAGTTTCGTCAAGTCAAGTACTATTAAGTATATGGTTAATATTCTGTCTCCAAAGCGTAAGGTATGATGTTTATAAACCATATTGGTAATGGTCATTTTTCCTATTGGCATTTCTATAGCGAAAGGATAAGCTAATGGACTACAAAATAGTTGCAACATAGCCAGACATGACTAACTAATGAAAGAATGTGTGGATTCAGAATCAAATAATAAATGTTCTAAAATATTATAGAATGGGAGATTACTTTCCACCATACCATGGTAATATGGATATTTTGCCGAGAGAAATAAGGAGTTTCAACTTTGGTTCTTATTAACTGATTCCTATTTTTTTACGAGGATTTGGTTGCGATGGATAGTTAAATTTATTGGTGGGATTTTTGAGAGAAAGTTTAACAAAATTAGAGGACGTATAAGAAGAAAGCGTTTTTAAAATTGAGCAGTGGGGTCTCATGTGTCCTACTTGGTTGCACTCAGGGCAACCTAAAAAAGGTATGCTATTGTTGTGCTAATTTTGACTGAATGCTTGGTTATCTTTGGGTTTGTTATAAGGGTGACCTCATTGATTTGTTTAGTTCCTAATAATATATGGATTTTGGGAAGGATTAGAAATTAGAGATGGGTTTGTAAATGCAGGATATTTCTCTATAAAAGAGGCTATTTCGACTATTTGGTTAAACTATAGGACCTACAAATGGATGATTAAGGATTTTATGTTTTGACATAAACCTCATTTAAAATGCTTGCACTTTTTGGGTGCGGTGTTAATGTATTCTTGGGAATATTGAGATAATTCAATAAACTTAGCCTCATACTAGGCCACCGTCATTTTTTGTTGTTGTAGGTTTAAAAACTCTATGGTCCTTTGACCTCCTATGGACTTAGAAAAGTACTTGTTGAAGAAAATTTCTTCAAATTGTTCCTAGGTTAGTTCATTCACATTTTGGGAACGTAAGATGGACAGAAACTAAAAATTTACTTCTTCTTCAAATAGATATGAAGCTTACTTTACCCTAAGTTTAGGGATAATTAAAACTCCATTAAGTAAGTTAAATGTTTGGTGGAGCCATTTCTCTGCTTCAACTGTACTAGGATTTCCAAGGAATGATAGAGGCTTTTTTCTCAGAAATTCCTTAATAGCATTCATTATCTGAGTCGCTTCTGGAAATTTGTTATTCACATGGGTGGAGATATATTTTGTGTTATCTAGGTTGGTATAGTTAACTCATGGAGACAACGTAAGATCCCTTTGTTGCTAGAAGTTAGATTGGTCATTTAAGGAATAGAACTTTCTTTGTGAGTTCTATTGGTAGTTGCCCGATTAGTAACCATCCTATATAAACAATATTGCAGTGGATAATTATAAGTAAAGATATTGTAAACAACTTATCTTTTTATATCAAATTAGATTTCCCATTAACGTAGATAAAAGCAAAAGAAAAGTACATATCCCTTACAAAAGAGTAAAATAAATATTAGTTTACGCTAAAATTATCATCGAGGAATATGGGTTGTTGTCTACTCGTAGATTCAAACTTTTAGAGTTTATTTAATTACAGCCACATTCCATTGATAGTTTTAAGTCATTTGGCCACTTGGTAATATTCATGGTCGGCATCATCTTCGAAGGCATCTTCATAATCATATGAGGAATCTGTTGCAGTAGTGGTATTGGTAGGGGTGAAGATAGTAGTAACGAGGGAAAAAGGTCCATAATCTATCTAAGAATTTGGAGGGTTAATGGTAACATTATTTGGTGGTCCTACGTCCCAAGTAAGATGGATCCCTTTTTAGAGAACTTTGGGGTTTATAATCGTATAAATCATAGGTAAAAGATTCTTATATTCAGTCCCGTATAGGCATAAAACCCGATTAAGCTCTGGTACCATGCTGTCCCAATCGCGAATTTTACATTTTAATGGTAAATAAGAATAAAATTAAACACAACCATAATTTTAGTGCAACAAAAATTATAAGGTCTTTATTATGGTCATGCCTAGCCTCCTATTACATGTCGAAAATAAAAGAAAATACAACATTATTCGTTCATGCTATTCATAATATAAAACTTCATACAAACACTCGGGATTCAAAAGATCTGATAAGTTGGGAGTAGATATTCCAACGGGTACTACTATCGTTGTCTATTATTGCCCACTCATACGTAATCAAGAATATTTTTGGGGGTAGGATAAAATAAAAGTTCAAGTGCGCGTGAGGTAGCCTGTCTTCTTCAAATTCTTCATCCTTTTGTAGTAAAAACAAGCAAGCAAGCAACTCAAGTAGATAATTTTTACTTTAACACAAGATTTGGAAGGTGATATAGTGTTAGAAAATAATAAAATAAAATATTGAGATTATACTTGTTGAAATAATAATGAAATATCATAGAACAATTAGTGGTATACTAAGGTCTAATGATATGTAAATGAATAATATGGTGAATGTAACTCGATAAACCGAGTATCAAGTTACTATGATAAGGGTTCAGATTATAATATGATATCCCATAAATTATCAATCATAGGGCTTCAATAGTGTAGACATACAATTATAATACCACCCAAGGAACAAAATATACTTGAACAGGCAATCCCAATAATATAGGAATAATAAAATATCGCTCGGTACACTTATCTAGAGTGGAACTAATGCGCGTGAAGAAAATAAAAACTAGGCACTTTGCATCTAAGTCCTACATGCCAATTAGAATTACCGTGGTATATCGGGGTTGAATCCCTGAATCGTAAGGTATGATACTTGGTATTTTCCTAATACTGTGATAAATTGAATGGTTAGATACAACTATTCATAATAGGCTGCAGGGTTATACCATAATTAAGGGTAAAGAGGTTTAGTGGTTGGGTGTAATGGTTTATGAATTTTAGGAATAACTATAATATCGAGAGAATCAATACACGACATAAATTTGAACTGCACAAAGGAGTTCGTGTTTGAAATGGGAGTTCAAAAATATCACAAAGTGATACATCAATCAATATTTAAAATAAATAAGATCAGGTTGTTTTATATTGAAATTAAAATCACTTACTTTGAGTTTTATGAATTTCGATGTTTTGGGCAGCTAAATTACTGGGAAGACTGGGTAGTCTGAAATCATAAAGAATGTGATTAGGTTATATAGGTCCAAAACCATATTGATGTGATGTGTTAGGATGTTATATCAAATTAATTTTCAGTGTAAAATTAACTAAAAGGATATAAAGTATATTTTTTGAAACTTTTAAAACTCAATATTTTCTCTGATTTCTATTAAGATTTGGAATTAGTGAAAGAAGATAAAGTAGCTCTATCTCAAGTAATTATAAAAAGGTTTGGGGAGGTTTTAAAATACTTAAAAAAGTTAACATGAGTTTATTTTAAAATATAAAACTTTAATTTTTAAACCTAAATATAGTTTTCCTAAGAAAACACCGTTCTGGAATCCAAACATTGTGATGTAATATATCATTTTGATTAGAATAAAAAAATAAAAATGTTGGAAAAAATAATTTTTTTGATTGGAGATGCGTCCTCACGCGCTCAGTCAAATTCCTTACGCGACTATTCTGACTTTCACTCGCACGCGTGTGAGTCACTCACCTTCAACCGTTTGATAGTTTGACTTTAGGGTTTCAAAACTTTGACTTTAATTTGAAAACGTTTTAGAGTTTCTTTTAAGCTAATTCCTAAATGAAATTTTCCTAGTTTTTAAGAGGAATCTAACCATATTGATCTTAATAATTTTGGCGGGCTAAATCGAGCTATTGGATTTCTATAAAATGGTAAAATTTTGTCCAAATAGAAATATATGAAACCGATGATTTTTATTCCTACATCATAAGAGGAATGAACTTGATTTGAGGTATTTTGTGGAGTTAAACTTTCGAATTGGTGTTCTGAAATTTTTAGGGTTGAAAACTTCCACCTTGGATTTGAGGTTTCAAAAGGCATTTTTTTGTTAAATTCAACATTACACGTAGTTTCCTGAGAACCTAAGCTCAACTTACCTCACTTTGAGACTAGTTCAAAGTTAAGGAAGCAAAATACTCATTTGAAGCTCAAGTTTTAATGGAGGTTTTTTTTTTTGTTTTTGAGCCATTTTTGTCCATATACGTTAACTTTTACATGAAAACCCATATTTCTACTCTACATATATGCAAAAACATAAACACAATTAGGAAACAAGAATTCATGCATAAAATTACAAAAATATAGAAACTCTCAAATTTTCATTTTGAGTTTGCTCTTAGCTGGAATGGTTTTCTATTGGGATAAGAGATAATATTTATAGGGATAGAACGGGGGAGTTGATTGGTGGATTGGGAGGTGGAGATGGGGCTGAATTAGACAAGTTTTCATTATTGTTTTATTAGAGGTAAAAAGGATACCATAGGTTACCCACATGGTACAACTTATGTTGGTTGTCCAACTGTTGCCATGTCACGAGGAGGTGTAGGGTAAATAAGTTTGGGTTTGAGTTTAGGTCATTAAGTAATTTTAATATATGTTTGGGTTTTTAGGTTTTTTATCAAAGTTTAGGATATTTTATCTAATTATATAAACTTAGTTAACTTGTACATGAAATTCCTATAGAATATATGTCCCTAGGTTAAAATTTTAGTGAAATTTAGGATTAAATTGGTGTAGGGATTTGTAAAGTATCATAATTCTACTTTTAGGGGAATTATAGTGATTTAGTAAAAGTTGAGTATTTTTCTTGAAAATTTTGTCTACTTAAGGGACTAAGGGCTAATTTAAGGCGTGTTTTTTATAAATTTACGTAAATGTTTAAACTACTCAAATGAATTTATCAATGAGAATAAGATAAACTGAGACTATAAAATAATGATATCAACAATAGGCGTAATCAAAAGCTAATAAATCACCTACTTATGTTTAGGTGAATAAGAAATCACCTACTTCTGATTAGGGCAATTTAAAAAATAAGTCCGGTTGCTTTGATTTAATACGGGGGTCTAAGAAAGTCTGAAAAGTGAAAAATTTCTAGCTAAGGTTGGGTTTTAAAACGTTTAAGATATATATACTTGAAATTATATATAACATAACTTTTAAGGGTTTAAAATGTTAAAAAAGGTTTGAATTTATTTCATATAGCTCCTTAATTTTTCAAGGTTAGTGGTGATAGACTTTTCTGTTCTTAATGATGTCAAAAATCAATGGGTAAAATTTTGTATGAAAGTTCAATAGTTGAAATACTTTAGGGGTTTATGTGCAAAAGTAGTTTAAAGTTTTAAATTCAAAGTTTGTGTGATACTTCAAAATTTCCTTCTTGTTGACCAAACAAGGTGTTCGAACATACCATTCTGACCAGAAAAATAAAGTAAAAAATTTGTAAAAATTTTTAGAAATTTTTGATTGGTCATGCACTCTCACGCGCTTTGCCAAAGTTACCACACGCTAGTTTTGGCCCGACCTGTGCATTTTTTGACCACTTCAACTCCAACCTTTGTAATTTCGATTGTAGGGTTACAAAATTTGACCTTCAATTAAATCCAGTATATAAGACAATTTGAGGTGATTCAAAAGACATTATTTCTATTTTTTCACAAAGAATTCAAAGTTATAACTTTTGTGGATTGAGGTGTACTGTAGCCTCATCTCAATGAACTATAAAGTTGCAAAAATTTCAATTTCATACTCATGTAGTTATAGTGAAATTCGAGCTATAGAAGTAATATTTTTTTTGTTTCTGTGTGAATTTCTACTAAAATGGTTTTGGTTTTAGGTTCTAATTCATAATATACATTAAGAATTTTAACCTTAAAAATTTAACTACCAAAGTATAAAAACTTCATTTTAAGATATGCAGGTCCACTATAATCAAATTAATATTTATTATTGAGTTCCTACAGATCAAACGATAATTATTCGCACTTTAAAACCTGTTCAAATCCAGGAACACATAAAAGCTCAAGCTCAAGCTCAAGCTTTCACGGTGTTTTCTTAAAGCTCAAGCTTTCATGGTTCACCATTAAAGCTCAAGCTTTCCTGGTGTTTTCTTAAAATTGACCTTTCGCTATGATGTCTACGCAAACTACTATGTGTAAAAGCATTAATTAGTTCTAAACTATTATAGAAACAAACTTGAATAGATAAAACTAAGCTTTATGCATAAAATATGAGGATACCCGAAAATTCCAAAATTTTGGGTTCGTTTCTATGCTACTAATTCAATGGATTTCTCTATACAAAGGTGTTCCTTTTATAGGGGATGTTAAGGAGGGTTGATTTGATGAAAAGGAGGTACATTTTTTAATTGGTTTAAGGGTGGATATGTTTGAACAAACTTGGAGTTCACATGAAGGCATGTGCTACTTATCTCGTATTGGTTCTAATGGATGGTTTGGTGGCATTCTCATCGGCTTAGCTGATAAGAATTATGCTAGGTGTTTGAATTTAGTCCTTCGGAAGTTTTCTTCAGTTTTTAGTTCAATTTCTATAATTTTTTTAATCTTTGGTAGCTTTTATGTAATTTCTAAAACTAAGGTATTTTTAAGGGCTGGTTTTTAAATTAGAATAGTTTTAAAGTCAAGTATGGAAAAAATTTGGGCTTTATAACTCATTTAGAAAGTTTAAAAGCTAAATAAATACTTTAAGGGCTATTTATAATATTTATAACCTAAGGGTAATTCTTTATTTAAGTTTTCTTAAGGTTCATGTTATTATTATTCAAAGTTTTTAATTTCATTAACTTTATGCTTGGATAAGGGTGTATATATATATATAACCCTTAATTCCTTGTTGTAATTGGTCCGCGCCAGCGACAACGGACATGAGTGTGATATGAATTTTTTTAATATACACTCAAGCTCCCACCACCCCCACCCATCTACCGTAAGTGCAGGTATAGGGCTTTCATATCCCATATTCTCGTGTCTTAACTTTCCCTTCTTATTCTCCCTAAAACACACCCATTTTCTCATTAAACTTTCTTCCGAAACCTCCCTCCATCTCTCTGAAACCCAGAAACACAACCAAACCTCGTTGTCTAAGAACAGTCATTTCAGCTATTAACAAACTATCAAACATGGAGTTGGTTGCCATACCTTCGACCCCTGAAGAAATTAGCGGAAAATTCCCATCGGTTTTCAGTGTGTACGATGTTTATGAAAACAATGTCGATATTTAGTTTGCTCGGTTATCTCGAAACATAGAAACTAGTGTACTTGGACATTGGAAATATATTCCAAAGCTTTATGGGTTAGTCACGGTATTTTTTTTCTTCATCAGTAATTGTTTTCTCCATACTATTTTTACCATAAGGTTGAATAAAATTACGATGCCATGTTGGTCTAAGAGTGATGAATGGGATTGCTAAACCAGTTGAAGGAGTACGTTGTTTGTTTTCTTAAAAAACTCATGAGACTCGTTCAGACCCACATCTAGCAGATTGGAATGGTGGGGGTGGGGGGTAAGGTTATTCAGGTGTGTGTGTGTAAGTTAAAAACACATCTGTCACACGCACGTCTATTGTCTCATTAGGTTTGTACGTGTCACATACGCAGTGCAATTACCACAAGACATTAAGGGTTTTTTTTATTGTCTCATTAGGTTTGTATGTGTCTGTGTGTGTGTGTGTATATATATATAGTACTGATCTTGAGCGGACTAGTCCGCATTTTAAAAGTGTGTACCGGATATGTGTCACCTGTCGGTGAGGGAAGAAAAGAGAGAGAGTGTGCCTATAATTTAGCCGTTAATTTTTAAGCTCACCGGCATGTGACACATGTCCGATCCGCACACACACATACACACACACACACACACACACACACACACACACATATATATATATACCGAGAGTTTGAGCTATTGTATTTTTTTTTAATCTTACATTTTGTCCTAAAAATTACCTTCGAAAAGTTCAGGATATTGTTGTTTCATTACATCCCTAAGTTCTTATGTAGCTTCTTTCACTCTTTGGTGTTGCCAAAGGATGTTAACTAGGGGTATGATCTTGGTACGAAGAATCTGATCTTGGGAATCTAAAATTTGAAGAGGTCTTTCTTTAAAATTATGATTGGGTTTTATCAAAAGTCCTTCCCATGATATGTCATGATTCGTATCTATAACTTATTTCCATAATTTAGAGACATGAAATACATCATGAATTTATGATAAATTTGGGGGTAGAATCAATCGATAGGCTACTGGTTGGAAAAGGTCCCACGTACTGTGGTACAAGTTTACCTTTTATTTTAAATTTTAAAATAACCTTTCGGGATGATATTTTCAAGAAAACTGGATCTCCATCCTTGAATTCTAAGGGTTTCCTACAATGATTTGCATAACTTTTTTGTGGACTCTTAGCTTGTAAAAGTTCTTCTTTCAACGCAAAATTAGAAGGTACACATATTCAATTCATAAATTGTATGCCATTTTTCAGATGATGTGTACAATCTTTACTTGTTTTTAATTTCTTGATTTTCGACATTTATTATTGAGAAAATTATTTGTGGATTGTTGTTCCACTATATTACTATTGAAGCGTATGATAAGTTATACCATTTGGGGTTTCACTTTGCATGTTGTAGTCATCCAATATAGTTAGGATTTGATAAGCAACAATTACATCTAATCACCAACTGGTTTTATGACTTATGGCATCTTCTATGACATTGCCTTTGCCTGGATGGTATTGTAATGGAAATTTATAATCTTCTAAATATTTGATCCATTGTCGTTGGTATAAATTTAGATCTTTCTGTGTAAATATATATTTTAGATTCTTGTGATATGAAAATATTTGAAATTCTGCATCATATTCATAATATCGCCAAATCTTTTTGATGAATACTATTGTGGCAAGTTCTAGGTCTTGAACTGGGTAATTTTTCTTGTAAATTTTTAATTGTTAAGAGACATATTCTACTAATTTATTTGACTGCATGAACGCACAACCTAGTCCTTGTAACGAAACATTAGGGTATATATAATAACTACCATCACTGGAAGGTATATTAAGTACATGGTTAGTAGTTAAGCATTCTTTCGAAGTATGAAATTCTTGGATAAATTTTGGGTTCCATTCAGAGCGTATATCCTTTCGAGATAACTTCATTAAAGGTAATACGATGGTAAAGAATCCTTCAAGAAATCTTTGATAATATATGGCTAATCAGAGGAAACTACGAACCTCTGTTACTGTAGTGGGTTGTGGACATTCAATAACAACTATAGTTTTTATTGGATCCACCTGGATTTTGAGTTTAGTGATGACGTGTCATAGAAACTTTACTTATTTGATAAGGAAGTTGCATTTACTTTTCTTAGCATATAATAGATGACTTCAAAGTGTTTTTAGTACTACTTGTAGATGAGTTTTGTGTTCCTACACATTTTTCAAATATATTAGGATATCATCAATGAATACAATTACGAACTGATCCAGAAATGGTTGAAATGCTCACAACATTAAGTCCATAAAAGCTGTTAGCGCATTAATAAGTCCAAAAGACATTACTAGGAATTTAAAATGTCTATAACGAGTCCTAAATGCCATATTTTGTATGTCTTCTTCTCTTACCCATAATTAGTGATATTAAGATCATAAATCAATCTTTGAAAATATTTTTGCTTTGCGTAGCTGGTCAAACAAGTCTCCTATTCTAGGTATTGGGTATTTGTTTCTTATTTTTATTCCGTTCAGTCTATGATAATCAGTACACAATCAAAATGTTTTATTTTTATTTTTCACAAATAAAACTAGGGCTCCTCACAAGGATGTAAGGGTCGAATGAATTATTGGGCTAGCAATTCATCTAGCTGATTTCTAAGTTCTCACAATTCTAAGTGGGCCATTTGATAGGTTGAATCATATAGAAGGGATTCCTTGGTTCAGGATGTGGAAGACATATCACTCGATCATTATCAAACTGAATGTAATCTTTTTCTACCATGAGGATCCCACTAGAGCGCCTTCTACTTCTAATACGCTATAGACTGGATCAAAATCATTCTCGACAAGTCCATAAGAAATGATCCCATTTTTTGCGTCAATTCTGAGGAGAGACCAAAGATCTTGAGTGACTGATCCAACAATCATTCACAAACACTGATGAAGTATGGAAATAGGAAAAGTATTAGTAAATAGATTAATTACAAACTCAAATTCTCTTGTCAGAGGAATGACAGGTAAGTCTTTCGAAAATACACATTTATAATCATCACGAATTGAAATAAAAAAAATGTCATATGTACTTCTGGAACGATGCCCTTGAAATTCACATTTCCTGGTTTGGGAATTTCTAAAGGTAACCTTTCTGGAGTAACAATTGATATAAACATTATTTGGTGATAGTACATCTCTCCCAATAATTATGTCAAATCCTAATATATTCAATACTAGTAACTCAATGATAATTGTTCTTACATCAAGTTTAATTTCATAATTCTTACAAACTTGATGTGTTTTTATTATAATACCAGTTAATACTAGTAGACATACTTATGACCAAAGGATATGCTAAGGTAAAAAAGGTAAGATTTGCTAAAATCATAAATTTGGAACTAATAAATGAATGAGGGGATCTTGAATCAATAAATATATTAGCCATAGTATTATTGAAGGGAATAGTACCTTCAATCATATTGTGACTATCAAACTGTGTTCGAAGAGAAAAAGTTTGATCATGTGTTTGGTTACATACTATCGGTCCTTTAGAAATTCCTAAATTTTTATTCTGTATTGTTTTTCCTCGTGAAATTGGGGTTCTTCCTAAAGGTTGCGAGGGTTTAGTGGTCCTTCCCACCTTCATGGCTAGTCTTCGATTAAAGTTGGGTTTACGAAGTTTGAGGCGTTAGGGTCTAATGTGTTCAGGAGCATTAAATTCCTGACAACGAATTATAGTGCCACTATTTCGAAGATGAATTTGACTGTATGATCGACCTTCTTTATGCATGAAGTTGGGGTGATTTGTAATTGGAACATTCGTGAAGCAACTGCTGGAATTATTCCATAAAATTGGGGAAATGTTTTGAGAACTTCCACTTGGGACTGGGTTTCTATCAATGAGATTAGATACTTCGATCATTTTATGAATTTGTGAATTTGTAAGGGAATAGCAGAGGTTTTAATATTATATTTTTAATTCGCACTCAATGTGTTTGCACCATTTAATGGTTGTATCTATATATTACTAAGAGTAGTGAGACAATTTGAGAAAGCGAGCCTTGTATTGTGCTACAGTTATATTCTGTTGTAGAAATGATACATTTAACTTGTTATGTAAAGCTTCAAAAACATATTTCTTTAAAAACATGTCTTCAAACTATGCCCATGTCCAATTTATTACATTTTTGGGTACGTTTTACTCACTAGAACCAATGGTTTGCCTCGCTTTCGAATAGATATGTTGCTAAGTCCACTCTCAATTTGGGTACTATTCTTACAATGTTTAATACTTTTAGTTTTCCTAAACCATTGTTCGGCTTCAAAAGTTATGGGTTTTTCGTGAAATTCTAGTGGTCGTTGGCGAAAAAGTTCTTTTAAGGAATTCATTCTTCAAATTTTGACTGACATTTCGATCCTTGGAGTAGGTAATTGATTTTAACATGCTCCATCAACCCTTGTGAGTTCTTGAATACACTGAGCTATATTATCGATAGTTGTGGGTGGTTTTATTCGATTTGATCCTGGTCACAATACTGTTTGTGCTGACATGTTAGCGCTGAGTGTTCTTTCCATCCTATAAGATTAAATCAAGATTGAATTTAAGTGTATACCAAGATATGTGTATAATAGGATTAGTTATATTGATAGACTTTTTAACAAGTACATCTAATCCCAAAACATGCAAAATATAGGGGCTTTAATTTAAACACATAAGTTGTAAAATTAGTATTTCTAGATTATCATAGTTGTCACACTATTTTAATTATGTTAACAAAACATGCTTCTTTTCCTTCACCTCCTTTCTTCACACTACATACCACACGCACTCTTTAAGAGTTTATTTATATACAATTATGTTATTTTCTCAAGGTTCTCATCTTACTTGATCTAAGGACAAAATTCCCAAGTGTGTCAATTTGTATGCAGTTGACTTAATTTCGGAAAAAACTTGTTTGAGTTATATATAGATTTTTACTTATCATGATTCCCACAAAGTCTATGATGTGCTGTTTTGAAAATGTAGCATCCAAGCTTAAAAAATATATCATGCCATGTTTATTATTGCATGTTTCACGTCTTCATATCATATTACATTCCAAGATACTCTTTGGTATGGACGCATAATGTTTATGGGACTCGGAATATGTTTTAAGGATGATATTTTATTCATATTTTTTTTTAAAAATGTCAAAAAGGATTTAAATATGTTTACACATCATTTATTCTGGGATAAACACTATTTAGAGTCGCATGGATTATTCCTTTATGCTTTGGAGGATCAAACGACATCATCAATCGTTCAAATTACATCTTAGTGTCGTTCAAATGATATGGACAAGTCGATCTAACAACATGACCAACTCATTCAAAAAAACATAGGGATATCATTCTAACGAGCTGCTAACTTAGGGTTTTTTATTTAAGATGTTTTTTCTCAGAATTTCGAAGTGTGAATAACCAAATTATATAATAGAACAGGTTCATTTTTCTCCATAAGTTTACAAAGGATTTCGAAGATAAAACCATCCTTATTTTTCAAAAGATCTGAGATTTTGTACACATATCCTGTAGAGATATTTTTTACATCATTGGAGTTTGTTCATCCATATTGAACAAGTTATTTTTTTAGAGTTTTGCAGTGAAAAAATTATAAAGGATGTGTTCCTAATTGCGGGCGATTACCAAAGATGCATCGGAGGATACCGAGGTTCATGTGGACTCGTGTACTGTGGATAAGTATCGTGGAAGGATTTCTATATGGGCACTGTGGAGGAGAGGCTAAAGAGACGAAGAGATTCAAGGCTTGTGGGGACCGAGTCATTGTGTAAGTCTGTCTATCTGCCTCTATAATACTGTATCATAGTGATTGTCTAGCTTGGGTCGTTCGAGGTTTTTTCCCTTAGTGGTTTCTTCGTACATTTGGCGTTGTGGACTTTACTTTATTTTACTTGATCTAATCACCCAACTACATGTTTAGGATTAAACAAGATAAAATTGGGCTTAAATAAAATTGGTTCACAAACTCGGTGCGCATGAAATTTGGATAAATGTTTTTGAAAGAAAAATTATTTTTCACCTTAAAGCACACATTTGAAAAAAGGGGCCTACAAATTAGTATCAGAGTTAGACACATTTTTTATTATGTTGATCCTTTGTTCTTTTAAGGATGAATTTCAAATATTATGATGGTTTTAGAACTCTTATTTTTTAGGGTACAAATTATGATTATTGGAAAATCCGAATGAAAAGTGCTTTAAAATCAATTGATGAGCATGTGTGGGTAGCGATCGAAAAAGGGTGGTTACCATCGATCACAAGAGACGAAGAGGCCACGACTTTGAAACCTATTAAATTATGGACTGATGCCAAACATAGACTTATACTTTTTAACTCTAAAGGTTTGCATGTTATTTCCTCACCTGTCACACCGGAAGAGTATAATTGCATCATCATACGTGAAACCTCAAAAGAGGCTTGGGATGTTCTTGCACTTACTCTCGACGGTACTAGCACGGTTAGGACATCTAAACTTCAAAACCTCACTACCCAATTTGAGATGAATAAAATGTTAGAGAGGGAGTCATTTGATAAGTTTTACGCTAGATTGTCAAACATTGTCAACTCATCATTTAAATTGGGAGATAAAATACTCGACAACTGAGTCATAAAGCAAATCTTAAGGTCGTTGCCTTATAGATTTGATCCTAACATGATCATTTTAAACTCCTTGGGTATGATTGAATCAATGAAACTAGAAGAGGTTGTAGGTGACTTACAAGCTTATGAGCTAGACACGTTGACCTCCAAGAACATGCCAAAGAAAGAAAACTGCATTGCTTTGAAATCCCAAAGGAGGAAACTGATGTTTTGAATGATGATTTTGACTCCGATTTTGATGATGTAGCCTTATTAGCAAAGAAGTTCAAAAAGCTTCTTAAGTTCCAAAATCAATCGAAAGATGCCAAAAGACTTGAGAAATTCAAGAACAACAAGGCCAATCACGTCCCTAATAATAAAAGTGAGAATGTTAAGAGGGATGAGTCAGATAGGTGTTTTGGTTGTGAGGGTTATGGTCATAAGGTAGCGTTGTGCCCCACTAGACTTAATAAGGAGAGAAAGAAACCAATAGCGTAAAATGCCACCTTAAGTAATAGTGAATCTGCAAAGGGATAGAGTGACCCCATCGAGTGCAACTTTGTAGCATTTATGGCATGTCATTTGAGAGACAACGATAAATCTTCTCATGAAGATACTCATGTGAATGACATTTCTGAGGCCATTGCGTGTGAATCCTAAGTGAGTGAGGGTGAAGCTAGTAAGGAGGAGGAAATAGATATGGGAGAGTTGTAAGTTGCCTTTTATGACTTATATAAGGAAGCGATAATGGTGAAAAACTCAAACTTGAAGTTGCAAGCTAGTTTGAATGAGCTCGTCATAGAAAATAATGATGCATTGATTGAGGATCTTAGGGCATGGGATAAGGCTCTTCTAGAGAACTTAGAATACGTTGAAGGTGAGAGAGATAGTCTTCGAGGTTTGATGGAGGATATGAAGAAAGATATTTATATTTTCAGAAGTGTAGGCATTTGCTTGAGTCTTGGATTAGTGATCTTGAGGAGATATTGAGAGACTCGAGTAAGGTGAAGTTTGATTTGGAAGATAGGTAAAAAAAATTGGATAGTATTTTAGGGACCGTCCAAATCAAAGGATGATAGGTGTGGTATTGCTTCGATGATCTTGTTGCTCCCATTCCGAAAGATAATACCAATAGTGTGAGAGAGCCAACTAGGAATGTTAGGAGAGGTCCACATTTAGGTCACATTCCTTGTCGTGTTTACACTTGCATTCATTACGGTAGTAAGGGTCACCTTAGGCATTATTGTTATCACATTAAAAATGATCCTAGGAAGTTTAAGAATATTGTCGTTTCGTTTACGAAAATCTATGAGTCTATACACAACTACTTGGGTTAGGAAATTAGACTTAGAGGATGTAGGAATTAAACTTCATAGTTCTTGTTTGGTTGCACTTGATTCTTCCCATGCTAAATCTAAAGGATGATTGTGTTACCATATTTGTTATACGCCAGTCTTTACTTCATGATATATATTTTTCTAGTGTTATGACATGTGTATTCCTTTGTATTATATTGTTTCATTTATTTTAGTCTTATTGAAAAATACAAATAGATTTTGTTTTGACATTTTTTTGGAAATAGAAAATGTTTTATTTTTATTTCAAAAATATTTTTGGAAAAACACAAAAAGATTTTCGGTTCATTTATGTGTCATGAGTTTACATGTTTGATGTAGCATATTGGTGTGCTAGGACCCCCATCATTTCATTATCCATGTGGCTAGGACATTTGGCCATAATTGATGATGCGTTAAATAATCTTAACCATTTAATAATGGGGTTGTTTTGAAGTTGATTTGCATTTGGTTTCGACTTTGTATATATGTCATTGCACACATGCACGAGTTTCTATGCATGTGTGACTTCTCATGCATATTTGAGTTTGGTGAGAGACTCCCCTCTCAATTTTGTCATTTATGCATAATTAGACTTAGGAGGAGGTGTGCATGTAAGAACCGTTTTTTCGTGAGGGTTGATATTATTTAATTGAAAAAATAATGTGTGTTCGCGGGAAAGGGCTGCGAGAGAACAATAATCTCGTCATGAAATCCAACGTTTAAAAGAGCACGATAAAAATATAAGGTAATATAAAGAAACATATGCCAAAAATAAGGCGAATAATATTTTTCTAAGTTGATGAAAATAGATAACTCAAAAGAGATAGAAAAAGAAAATATGAATATATAAGGGTGTTTGGATGGAAAAACAACCGGTTTGCACCACAAATACTAATGTTGAAAAATCATGTCTTGACACTACTGTTTATAGAATCGCCAATATTATGGATTTGTGTGCATGTTGTTTGTTTAGTTCATTTAACTCAATATATTAATTGTCACATATGGCTGAAACTAAGTTTGATGATATTTAGCTATCAATTAGAGATTCTTGGTCGTTGCGATGTGTCTAAGTTGTAGTTCACGCCCAATCATTTGATATCCATGTTTAGGCACATGGATACTATGTTTGCATGAAACTCATATTTGTGTTATTCGTATGTTCTGAGTCTGTTTTACTGGTGTTTCATATTTCCAATTGTTGTTTTCATGAATTTTTTTCACTGGGCAAAAGATAATCATATTTATAACTGGAATATGAAGTTTTTGAAGTTGTTCAAATGACTTCTGGACTCCGTTTAAACGACATGTACAAGTCGTTCGAAGGCTAGCTCACACAAAACAAGTTTCGAGTTGGTAATTGTAATAGGTATGGTCATGAGGTAGGTCATTAGATTGCTTCTTCTTACAACACCCTATTATTTCAGATCATTTCTCACCTCATTTTAACGACTTGCCTTTGTCATTATATGGTAATGTCGCATGAATGACCTAGTTTGATTTTTGAGCCGTTGTTCTATTTCAGTAGTTGCTTCGTATATGTGATGATTTTATATTGTTTTGTTACTTCTGGGTTCATTTGGATGGTTTTTATGGAGTCTACTTTGATTATTCCTGATTGATTTTTATACTGCATTGATTCGTTTAGTCACATCATTGCTTAGATTGATGATTCCTCTATATGACTATTAGCTAGCTAAGATTTGGTATCTTTTGATTATTTTTAGCTGGATATATACCTATGTTTATCTAGTATACTTCATGTGATAATTTTATTCCAGATATAATGAAGTTTATTTATCTTTTTCACATATTGTCTATTCGAGACAAAAACTGGGAGGTAGAGTATGTGATGTAGGGGGAGTTTTGATGATGAGCACATACGTTTTCATGCTTATATGTTTATATATTGGTATCATGTTGTATTGTAAAAATTGGTATTATGATTTTATCATATGTTTAACACATGGTCTGAGTTTACTCATTGGTATATTAATGTTTTATATTATTTGTTACTCCATACTTCACTGGGTATTTTTCGGTTTCATGTGTGTAGGTATGCTGCAATGATTCGAGATTTTTTACTACATCACATTCAGATAACTCATGCTTAACGGACCTACATATAGTAGTTCTCGTCCTGTAGTTTTTATTTTGGGTTTTATGGGATGGAATTTAGGTTTCATACGACTTGATGTCCCGGATTAGCATTCACTAGTTTCGATTTGTCCCAGAAGAGTCAAAGGGGGAGATTGGTAAGGAAAAAAAATTAAAGCGTGTCAATTTGTATGTAATTGACTTAATTCCTGAAAAAACGTGTTTAAGTCATAGATATAATTTTACTTGTCATGATTCCCACAAAGTCTATGATGTTCTGTTTTGAAGACGTTGCAGTCGAGCTTCAAAGACATATCATGAAATGTTTATTGGTGCACGTTTCATTTCTTCATATCATATTGCATTATGAGATACTCTCAGGTATGAACACATAATGTTTATGGGACTCAGAATATATTTTAAGGATGATATTTTATTCATAAATGTTTTTAAAAATGTCAAAAAGAATTTTAAAATGTTTACACATTGTTTATTCTGATATAAAGACTGTTTAGAGTCGTATGGCATCTTCCTTTATGTTTTGGAGGATCAAATGACATCATCAGTTATCCAAACAACATCTCACTATCATTCAAATGATATGGAAAGTTATTCAAACGACACCAGGATATCTTTCTAACAAGCTGCCGACTTAAGGTTTTTTATATAAGGCATTTTTCTCAAAATTTTAAAGTGTACAGAATACCGAATATAATAGGTTTATTTTTTCGCACAAGTTACAAACTATTTCATAGCTAAAACCATCCATATTGTTTAAAAGATCCGACCTTTCATACACATATGCTATAGAGATCTTGTTTACACCATTAGAGTGCGTTCATCCATACTGAACAAGTTATTTCATTATAGTTTAGTGATGAAGAAATGTTGAAGGCCGTGTTCCTAATCATAGGTTCTTGCCAAAGTGCATTGTTGGATACCGAGGTGCACGTGGAATCGTGTGACGTGAACAAGTATCATGGAAGGATTTCTATATGGGCACTATAGAAAAGTAATTAGAGAGAATAAGAGCATCAAGGCTTGTGTGGATCGAGTCGTTGTGTAAGTGTGTCTTTCTTCCTTTGTAATACGATATCATATTGATTGTCTGTCTTGGAACGTCCAAGGTTTTTTCCTTTAGTGGTTTTCTTGTACATACGTTGTTGTGGACTTTAGTTTATTTTACTTGGTTTAATCACCTAGATGCATGTTTAGGAATAAAGAAGATAAAATTGGGCTTAAATAAAATTTGTTAACAAAATTGGTGCATATTAAATTTGGATAAAGGATTTTTAAAATATTTTTTTCATCACATTCAAGCACCCCTTTGAAAAAAGGGGCCAAAACTTACGATACTAGGGATCCTTCTTTTGCTTCGTCCTCTTCTGATCCTCTAGTACTTGATCTTGATGAATATGTCATGGCATTAAGATATGGGAAATTTGGCTCGTAGTGATCGGAAGACACAAGTGGTGTTGCTAATGATGAATTCTAAGCCAGGTGAATCTATTTTTTTTAGAGATTCTTTATCTTTTGCAAATTGGCAAACTTGTTTCATAGCTTGTTTGTCTTGCATTAATCGATGTGTCAATAAGTGATGTCTGAAGTCAGGGGTCATGATTGACTATTCTCTATCGATATCTTGAATTGTTTTACATAGATTACTATATCCTTTATCTTTGATGGTTTCGTTAATTTGAGCTTGTTCAATGCCTTCAAAGTTCAAATAAATATGATCGCAAGTGTTCATAATTGTAAGACAATTTTTTAGTGTCGAATAATAAAAGGAAGTTACGAAATTAAAATAACTATATTTCCTAAATAAGTTCCACATAGGAGTAATAAACCTGGTACTCGCTTCGATACCATGTTGTCACATCCCAGGTTTTGTATGTGACGATGAAATTAATAGCTAAGAAAAAGGTTGAAATACACTTATATATAAGATAATAAAGGTTGTATTACATTACATTAGATAAGTATAATGATGAGGCACTTTATCCATTACACGCATACTGGGCAATAATAATGGTCCACGTTACATAAAAAGTAAATAAAATAAAAGGAAAAGGGAAAAAGGAAAAAAATATGATGTAAGGATACATCAGCTTATAAGTGATAATTTTTGAAATTATGATGAGTTTAATGGAACCGCTACTGATTTTTCATGAGTAAATGATGGCTAGGGATACAAGATATGATGCATTAAATTATGAGGGGTCGAGTGGGTGATGCCTTCCTTATGCTCGGGTTCCATCTAGAATTTTTAAAGAATGAACAGAATTTTCCAGTAGATAATTCACATTCAGTACAATGTGTAAAACCAAATCAGAGTTTAGAAATATTAGAGGCATATAAACAATGATATTTAAAAGTTAAAGTGAGATAAGAACAATAATATATGGTGATATTGCTACAATTAGAAATATCAGGGTTTATAACAAGTTGATGGCTATGGATGGTTTCTAAACAAATAACCCATAATTATCCATTTAGAGTCTTTAGGGCAATAGTCATACATACAAAAAATCAATACAAATAAATTGGAGATAAATCAATCTAGATAACTAGAGATAAAAATAACCGTGTAAAGTAAATTACCGACTGTTGATGTAAAAAACTAGATTATCTCTAATTAATTAACCACAGATAAATAAGTAAATAAATGTGAGAAAAGGATTTTTAATGTGGTTCTGCCGTATGAGAATGACCTACGTCCACTATTTTTGTATTGCTGACTGTTTGCCTGGAAATCTCGATAAGTGGGTTGTCAAGAGATCCAGAGTCCCCCCTTATGAGGAGGTTACAATGTATTTATAGCCTTGAGGCTACACATATGAAAGAATAATGCGATGTTATCCAGTATACATATACATCTGTATGATAATAATTCACATTTAATGCGTAGATGTCTTGATTAAGTAGCTCGGACCGACAAAGTTACTCGATAGGCCTAAGCTTTTCGGACTGCCTAAGCTGCTCGGTATGCCTGAGTTGCTCAGGGCACTTGAGTAGCTCGGTGGCAGTATGTTGTTAGTTGAAAGTATTTGTAATTTCCACATAGGTTAAAACGTGTCTTGAGTGATTAGTCCATGTCATCAAATTAAATTTTGTATCAACAGAAGCCCCCAATGTTTCACAGTTTTGAGTTTGAAGAAAAGTGTGGAATATTTTGCTTGAAAACTTCTTAGATTTTTGGTTTTTATGGATTTTAGGAAAACTTTCATTGTATATAACTCCTTTTTGAGTTCATAGTATCAGGCTTCATAAATATTTTGAATTTTCATGACCACTTCGATATTTGTGCCCTTTTCTTCTTTTAGCCACCGAAAATGCAAACTTCTTCCCTTTTAATCATTGACTTTCTCTATTCCCGAGATAATGTATTTAAGCACGATAGAAATCCTATCGTCTTTCACTTTTCAAATTTGTATCTTTGAACTCTTCATTTTCTCTCTATCTTGTGCCTCTGTTCTTTCCATCGTTCGTTTGTCAACTGATCTCTCTTTTTCTATAAGATTTTCTTCCCTCTCCTTTATTTACTTTGTTCATCATGGTTTATCTTGTTTAATCACTGGAAAAATTCGTTGTGAATTTTCAATCCATTCTTGGGTTATTTGGGAAGAACTTTCTAAACCTTATGATTATTTTTCTTTGGTTGAGGGACATTGGTTCCCAAGTCTTTTTGTGGCCGAATGTGGCTTTTCTTTCTCGCCAAATCCCATGTGTTTGGAGTTTTGCCAATATTTTGATGTTGTACCTGCAAGAGTAGCTTCAAATACATGGAGGATAGTTAATGGAGTACATAGGTTGAATCAACTTTATGGAAGTCGATTAGGGATTCCAGAGATTATGTACTTCTATAGATGGGTTGTCAGTGATACCACATTCTATTTAAAACTAGGTTTTTGAATAGAGCTTTAGTTGTCAATCTTTCTGATGCCAATAGGGATTATTTTGATCATGGGGTTGTGATGAAAAATTGGCAACACCCTCCATTAAATGGAGATGATTTATACCAAGGTCCCAGGTGTCCACTTTATGGCAATGGGATAGGTTGTTTTTATTTTTGAAATCTTGTTTTCTTTGTATTTGATAAAATGCATCACTGACATTTGATTTTGTTTGTTACATTTGATAGTAAAAGGAAACCTCCAAAAGAAATCGAGGTTAACGTAAAGTATTTAAAACTTATATGGGGCTTGCATCAATCTGTTACTGAGGAGCATATTAGATCTTCTTCTTACTTGGTGCAATACAAAAGATACACTTCATCTTTCACTGCTCGTCCTCGTCCAGTGGTGGTTGATCTTGACCAAGTACCAGCCTCTGAGACTAGTGTGGAAGGTTCTTCTTCTGAATCGAATATTCCTATCACTAATCAAATGAAGAAGAGAAAAGCTCTTACCTTTTTTGACAAGTCTGCCTCTGCCAATGTGGAGGCAAAGAAGAGTAAACAAGATGTCCTAGAAGAAGGGATAAAAAATATAGATGTACCCCCCCCTGTTGCTGCCAAAGAAGCTAGAAAAAAGCCCCATGTGGCTCCAATAAGATTGTTGCTATCTCTCCTTCGGGTGATGTTGTTGTCATATCTCTAATAAAGACAACATCTTTAATTGAAAATGCTCCACCTCCTCTGAGGAGATTAAAGAAAAGTTCTTCTGAGAGACCTACTGAACCTATCTCCCAACCTTCAAATATTAAAGGTAGTGTTCCAACTCTTGTTCCTCCGAGCTCTGTTGTGGGTTTGGTAAGATCCTGGATTGTCCCAGAAGTCCAAGGCATTGAAGATCCTCTTTATCGTGAGAGAATTACTACTCTGGCTTCCCAATACATTTCATCAGTAAGTATTGTTAGACTGAGTCTTTTACTTTCTAATATTATGTTCATACATTGGCTTAAAGCTCTTTTTTTTGTGCTGGTGACGTGTTTCAACCGCATTTTGAAGAAGGATGAGGCTATTAGGGCTTCAAGCTCCTCGGGTGGAGTAGAGGAAGCTTTTATTGGTCTGACGCAATCATTAAAAGATTCTCATCAAAAGTACGAGGAAGATAAAGGTTCTTGGGAGAAGCAATTTAAATCCGTTAAGCTAGACAGAGATCAAGATGTGAATGCGAAGATGGAAGAAAAGATGAAGTCTGCCAAGGAGCTCCTTAGGGAAATCACCTCCTCGGAGAAGGCAAAAAGGAAAGCTATAGTTAAAAATCATTCAGTGTTGGTTGGGACAAAGGCTGGAACAAGGGACTGGCTGTGATGTCTTCTTAAATGGAGTATGCCAGTGTCAAATACTTTAGGGATGGATAGGTAGCAGCCTTGAATAATTTGGAGGTTACTGAAACTTTTGAGTTGTTCCAGGAACATACTCATGGCCCTCCTCCCTCTCCTAGGGAAGAAGAAGAAGAAGAAGAAGAAGAAGAAGAAGAAGAAGAAGAAAATGAAGCTGCTTCATATGAATCTTCTATGATGACCGAAGATCAAGTCCCTATTGTTCAGCCTTCTAAGTAACTCCAACCAGCCAGCACTTCTACTGAGCAGCTACCATTGTCCTCCGAGCAACCAACTCCTTCATACCAACCATCCAACAAAGTAGTAGGGAACAAGGATAAGGTGTAAAGTTGTTCGGGCTTTTTATTTTTTTGTTCTCTTGAATGTAACCTTGAACTATGTATTTTCTCTTATGATGAATAAAAATTCGAACTTTGGTTGTTTGTCTTGAATTTCTCTTTTACTTGCTCTGTCTACATCATTATTGATTCTTTTTATTTCTCCTATTTTCTAGTTTATGGCTAGGATGGAGCTCTTATCGGCTCATGATACAAAATTAATGAAGAAATGGAATGACTACTTTAAAGCTGGTCATGAAGATCTTAATGAGGCCCAGATAATTGACATCCTTAGATCAGGTGCTTCTGATCGAATAGTTGAAGCTTACCAATACTTGAGTGCTTGCTCGATCGTGTTGTTGCCAACAATGTGGCCTACTATGAGATGATTGAAGACCTATAAAGAACTATCGAGGAACTCCAACGGAAATATAAAGAATCTTTTACCCTTTTTCATTAAGGATACGAGAAAAAATATCAACAATTGAGTGCTAACAAAGGGTATGACAAATTCATCTCTACTTATGAGAAGAAAGAGAGTGTTCTGAAGCTTGAAGTTGAAGAGCACAGTCATATCGCCAAGTTGTTAGAGAAGGAGAACATTGCTTTGCAAGAGGAAATAAAGCAACTCAAATTTGTTGCTTCTTCTTCGGGAGACTTGGTCCCAGTAAATAATGATGGTTTTTAATTCTTGGAGGTAGAAAATGCTAACTTATGAGATGAGTTAGAAACTTTGAAACGAGATGGACCCTTCACATATACTCATGGTAGAGCAAGATCTTCTCGTGGACGAGCTAGGGATGGTCGGGTCACCATTGAAGAAGATAGAATGCAGTCGGCTTTAGAGAATCAAGCAGTTCAGTTGATGGCGAAGAACCAGGCCTTAGCAGAAATGTCTTAGAAGATTCTGAACTTCATCGAACAACTCTCTAATCAAAGCTCTGCTCTAAAAAGTAAAGAAATTCTAGTGAAGAAACTCCACGAGCAACTTGAGAGGTTAACTTATTAGTTTCGCAAATAACCCAGAGAATTTTGGATGGCTGGGTATAATGAAGCTGTGTACCATCTGGATGCTCGGATACAGCAGTCGAATCATAAGGGGTACAAGCAGGGATGGTTGAATGTTATGTGTGTTCTACGATTGGAGCAGGGACACTACTTATGGGATTATTATGTGCCTGGAGTGCTCAACTTGCCAGTGCCTCCTTTTAAGATTGATTTTAGTTGGATTCCTGCTCATGCAATTCCTCGATGCCTGATTTCCAAGTATCTCGGTGATTAAAGTCTTCATGCCAACCTTGAGATATCTCGCCCAGAACATTTGCTTGATAAGCCATCTGTAATGAATGTTAGAATGCTACGAGATGTAAACTTTATAAATTCTCCTTATGCTTTAGATGATCCTCCAGCCGGGGTAGAACCTGTTTCAAAACCAGAGGGGAAGAAACCCATAGAGTAGGATATTTTTCATGTAATGAATCATATTTTTAACATTATATGTAATTTTACTTGATTTGAATGAAGAAATTTTTTAGTCTTTTGCCATTTCATTTTCTTATAAATAATTTGTAGAATGTCCTTGATTGTTAGTTGGTAAATATATATATATATATATATATATATATATTTATATACTATACTTATCCCATTTATTGTTTGATTATAGTGATTTGTCACTCTTTGGGCCTAAGCAATGGAATGATTTGTATCCGATGTTCCTGCTTAGTTGTAGTAATCTCGTATGGATTACCTTATTTCCTTGACAGTGGATGCCCCAGGAAGTCATCCAGCTTCTTGCCTAGTTTACCGACCAACCAGAGTTGGTGGTATAGAGTTCCCGACCAACCGGAGTTGGCAATAATTGAATTTCTGACCAACCGGAGTTGGTGGTATTAAGTTCCCGACCAATCAGAGTTGGTGGTAATTGAATTTCCGACCAACCGAAGTTGGTGGTAATTGATTTACCGACCAATCGAAGTTGGTGGTAATTGATTTGCCGACCAATCGGAGTTGGTGGTAATTGATTTGTCGACCAACCGGAGTTGGTGGTAATGAGTTCCCAACCAACCGGAGTTGGTGGTAATTGATTTGCCGACCAACCGGAGTTGGTGGTAATTAATTTGCCGACCAACCGGAGTTGGTGATAATTAACTTGCCGACCAACCGGAGTTGGTGGTAATTGCTCTGAATTTGGGTGGGTTTGTGTAGTGTGTAGCACTAGTATTTCGAAAAAACTTCAACAAAAAGGAAATGGGAGTGAAACATCACTTTATTAATATTCAGGAAACTGCATTACATAAGAATTTCAATTACTGATAATACTTGCGCAGATGCTCTGCATTCCATGGATTCTTGAATTCTTCGCCTTCCAAGGTTTGAATCTTGTATGTCCTTGGACGAACAACTTCTGTTACTCTACAGGGTCCATGCCAGTTGGCTTCCAGTTTGCTATGCTTTTGGATCAATTTCTTCAACACATAATCCCCTTCCTTCAAATCACACTTCTTCACTCTTTTATTGTAGAACAAAGTTGTTCTTTGTTGATATGTTGCATTCCTGATTGCTGCTTCTTCCCTAACTTCTTCGAGCATATCCAGGTCTAATATTCTCATCAAGTCACTAATAGGAGAATTAAATTTATGCGTGGGTAGGCCCAATTCAGCAGGTATGACAGCCTCACTCCCAAATGCCATCATATATGGAGACTCTCTTGTTGCTATTCATGGTGTGGTACGATAAGCCCAAAACACAGACTGTAACTCGTTAATCCAATTTCCCTTTGAATCATTTAGTTATTTTTTCAAACCATTCAGTAGCGTTCTGTTTGTCAATTCCGTTTGCCCATTATTTTGGGGGTGGCCTGATGCAGAGTGAATCTTCAGTACATTTGATTGATGACAATATGCAATAACTTCTTGTTGTTAAACTGGGTTCCATGGTCGGTAATTAATGCATGTGGGAGACCATATCTGCAAATAATATTCTTCTAAATAAATTGATAGACTTTGTCGTATGTCATATCAATGAGAGGCTCAGCTTCCACCCATTTAGTAAAATAATCCATAGCAACCACGAGGTATTTGAATCTTTCCTTGGTCGTTGGAAGTGGCCCGACCAAGTCTATCCCCCACATGGAGAATGGCCAAGGGGACGTGATGGGTGTTAACAATGCTTGGGGATTTCTTCGGATAGAGGAGAAACATTGGCATTTATCACACTTCTTAGCATAAGCTACACAATCAGCTCTCATAGTTGGCCTGTAATACCCCTGCGTTGTTATTCTTTGCAAAAGCGTCCAACCTGTTATATGGGCTCCACTCCTCGATCAAATCTTTCACTTCGGAGGGATGGACACATCTTTGCAGCCCTGCTATAACTCCTCGTCTATACAAGATGCCATTGTTCAATACATAACTAATAACTTTAAACTTCAGTTTTTTGTCTATGAGTTTATCAGTTGGCAAAGCCCCCTCTTCAATATAGGCCCTAATGGGGTCTATCCAAGATGATCCCAAGTCGAGGGCAATGAAATTTATGATTAGATTTTTGTCTATGCTCCGACCATCCAGGATTTCTATTGGTATTATTCTTCGTAGCTCGGTGCATGTGGCTGATGCTAACCGAGCTGGGGCGTCTGCTCTCGAATTCTTTAATCTTGGTATTCTACTCAGCTGAACTTCAGTAAAATTCGATACAACCTCCATTGCTTTGGCATGATACTTGACCATTAATTCTCTTTTTGCTGCATACACCCCCAGAATTTGATTTATGATTAACTGGGAATCACTGAACACAATGACTTGCTCTGGCTTCATGGTTTTGTATAGATTTAGACCCACAATCATTTCTTCATATTCGGTCTCATTATTAGAAGCCTTAAATTGAAAGCGCAGAGCATACTCCACATCAATCTCATCCGAACTATTTAAAACAATTCTTGCTCCACTGCCTGTAGTGCATGAAGAGACATCCACATATAAATTCCATACAGGTACTTCATCGTCAAATTTTTGATCAGACAGAGTTCCTCGGTGGAATATTTGGTGCTTTCTTTTATCCTCCTCCGGTACTTCTCGCTGCTCGTTGATCATCTTCTCTTGCTCGTCTACCGACGTTAGTTGGTCGGGGTTTAAATTTGATGATCTTGTAACATCCACAGGTTGGTCTGTATTCCACTCGTATTCTTCGGAGGTATTTTCCTAAGTAAACTCTGTGATAAAATCTGCTACTTCCTGCCCTTTGAGTGATGATATAGGCTCATAAACTATATCATATTCACCAAGTTCTACTGCCCAGTACATCAATCTTCCTGATTTCTCTGGTTTATGCAGAGCTTGTCTTAATGTCATATCGGTGTACACCACTATAGTATGGGGCTGGAAGTATGTCCTCATCCTTCTGCTTGCTTCAATCAGTGCTAGTGCTAACTTCTCCAACCTTAGATATCTGATTTCTGCTCCTCGAAAAGCCTTGTTGGTGTAATAGACTGGTTTTTGTACTCCATCCTCTATTCTTATCAGCGCTGAGCTCACTGCATTTTCTGAAATTTTCAGGTACAAGTATAGTTTTTCTCCCATCACTAGTCTAGATAACAATGGAGGTGTCCCCAGATATTTCTTTAATTCTTGAAAGGCCTCCTCTCATTCATCATTCCACTCAAAAGTTTTTCGAAGTGTTTTGAAGAATGGGAGACATTTGTCTGTTGCTCGTAACACGAATCTGTTGAGTGCTACAACTCACCCTGTGAGGCTTTGCACTTCCTTCTTCGTGGTTGGAGATCACAACTCCAATAGAGCCTTGATCTTTTTAGGGTTCACCTCAATCCCTCATTGGTTAACAATGTATCCGAGAAACATGCCTTCTTGTACCCCGAATGTGCATTTGGTGGGATTCAACTTCATTTGATATTTCTCTAGTTGATCAAAGGTCTGACCTAAGTCATCTAGATGATCAACAGCTTTCTTGCTCTTCGTCAGCATATCGTCAACATAAATCTCCATGTTATAACTGATTTGCTCCGTAAACACCTTGTTCATCAGCCGTTGATATATTGCACCTGCATTTTTAAGTCCAAAAGGCATAACATTATAGCAATAAGTTCCCCTTGGGGTGATAAAAGAGGTACTTTCCCCGTCTTCAGGCTTCCTTTTAATCTGGTTGTACCCAGAATAAGCATCCATGAAACTCAACAATTCATGCCCCGAGGTAGCGTCCACCAATTGATCGATTCGGGGAAAAGGAAAATGATCCTTTGGGCATGCCTTATTAAGATCAGTGAAGTCCACACACATCCTCCACTTGTTATTTTTCTTCTTTACCATCACCACATTTGCTAGCGAATCAGGATATTTGATATTCTAAAAAAAAAAGTCTTTTTGTAGCTTCTCTACTTCTTCTTGTATAGCTTGGTTCTTTTCAGGGCTGAACACCCTTCTTCGCTGCTTCACTGGCTTGATTTCCTTATTCACTTTGAGTTCGTGACATAGGAAACTCGGGTCTATTCCTGGAATGTCTTCATGACTCCAAGCAAATGTCTGCTTTCTGCTCCTTAGAAATGCAATCAATTCCTGTTTTATTGATGCATCCAGTGATGCACCAATTTGAGTTGTTCATTCGGGGTGCTCGTCGTCCAGAATGATATTTTCAGTAGCCTCCATGACCTGTACCTTCACGAGCTAAGACTCGTCTCTAGGGTCTAACGTTTCAATCTCTGCATCTTCTATTTCATCTACTTAATAAGTAGTAGTCTTCTCTCTGGATTCTTCGCGTTACTCTTGTTCGGTAGATGAATAGTAGCATTCCCGATCTACTTTTTGGTTGCCTTTCACCACTCCTACTCCAAAGTTGGTTGGGAATTTTAAACATTGATGTACAATAGATGATACTCCTTCGAACTTCTTCAGACCTACCCTTCCCATGATGATATTATAAGATGACTGGACATTTTTATCCATTACAAAAAAGCGTACACTTTTTGTTCGACAAGCAGGCCACGTACCGATAAGCATATCCAACTTGATCGTCCCAGGTGGAAAAACCTTTTCGCCAGTAAAATCGAGGTGAGGTCTATGATAGGGCTCCGATTGGGCTAATTTCAGATTCAAACTATCAAAACATGGGTAGAACATGATGTCTGCCGAGCTACCATTATCCACCAGTACCCGTGAATTCACCACTTTCTTCATTCTCATCTTGATCACCAATGGGTCATCATGAGGATATAGTACACCTGCCAGGTCATTTTTAGAGAAACCAATGACTAGTTTGTCTTTATTCACTTTCCTCGGGCGATCATCTTCTGCCAAGTTTATTCCCTGTATGTACGAGTAAGATTGAGCCTCATTGAGGTAAGCTTTCCTGTCCTAAGTAAGATCTCCGCCTCCTGCATCTCCACCTGTAATAACATTACATTCAAATAACCCAAAATGGATTGAAAATACCTCACGCTCGGGCTGTCTTGGTCTTTTGGGGAGATCGGGGTCATCTTCTGGATCATCTTTGTGGTCTCTCTTTTTCTCTTCTTTCGCTCGACGAGGAGATTTATATCTTTCTCTTCCTCAGTCGTTGGTCTTTCCACCACTTTGGCGATCAACATACATAGCCAATTTTTCTCATCTGATGAGTGCTTCAATTTCATTCTTAAGAGCTATGCAATGTTTGGTCGTATGACCATGGTCTTTATGGAATTCGCAATATTTGGACTTGTCTCTTTGTCAGGATCTGACTTCATTTTTGCTGGCCAGGCTAGCTCCTCGCCGTTCTTGATCTCCTCCAGAATGTGATTTATATCTACCTTTAAAAGAGTGTAATTTCCAAATTTCTTCATCTGCTCCAGTGCTTGCTTTCCTTTCGGCTGCTTGTTGCCACCATTGTTCTTCTGATCCTTATTTTCGGTTTTACCATCTTCCACCTTGGTCTCCTTAGTGTTTGCATTCTTTTTCTCAGCCATAGCTTCCTCGGCATTCATGATTTTGGCTACCTTTGCCATCAGTTCTGTCATGGTCCTAGGCGGATCTTTGGCTAAAGTGTAGTACAACTTATCTAGAAATAGTCCACTCATCAGAGTAGTAATTATAGTTTTCTCCTCGTAATCAATTACTTCAAGTTTCTTATTATTGAAACGAGTAATATAGTCCCTGGTGCTTTCACCTGCCTTCTATCTAACACTAAGCAAGTGTGCTACTCGTTTGACTCGTTTCACTCCAAAATAGAAGTTCCCGATAAAGAGCTCTGCCTGTTGAAAGAAAGACTCAATTTTCCCAAAGGAAGGTTATTGTACCATATCTGAGCTGATTCGGTAAGAGTTCCTGAAAATTCCCTGCATCTCATCTCGTCTGGAACTGCATAGATATCGGTTGCTGCTTGGTATTATTCTATATGAAGGATATGGTCAGTCTTTCCATCATACTTAGGCGTCACCATAAGAGCTTTGAATTTTGATGGTGTGGGAAAATCCACAATTGCCTGTACAAATGGTGTCCCTTGGACAAAAGTTCTTTGTAGAGGATTATTGGCCTTAGACATTTTCCCTAATTTATCCTCCAACCTTTGAATAGAGCCCTTCCATGCATCGTTTCCCTCCTCGGGCCTATTGGTTCAAGCAACTGATCGCGTTGAATTTGCCTCTTGGGATCGAGCTATTGGTCGTGATTGGGCAGAGCCTTCCCTTAGATCGGATGGTCGTGGGGAGTTCCTCGACGCAATCCTAGGAGGACTTATATTCCTCCTAGGGCCGAAATAATCAAATGGAGAGACTCTACTTAACCTTTCTAGAGCACTAATCCTTTCTGGAGATAGAGTGATATTTCGTTGAGAATCTGTAGCATGAAGTCCGACCAGGTTGATAAGAAGGATCATTAGATCTTTCAGTACGATATGATTCGGTGCATCTAGATTGAGATACCTCTAGGAATAGCGTTCACCTAGTTAGTGAAGAGGGTAGACGGCTATTTTTCTGAACACTTCGTTATCCCGATTGGGCCGGCACTCCGCCTTGAATAGTTTGTATAAGTTGACGCATGGTTTCTTGCATGGCCGTTTGGCCTTGGGCTAAATTAGACATTATACCCGTCAGATCTTGAATATTTGGGGGAGTAGAAAGGTTTGGAGGGATCCCAGTGTTTCGATTACTGAATTCTGGATTATCAGCCATTGGTGATGAATTATTTCGGTAAAAAACGCTAAGCACAGTCATTTCCCACTAACGGCGCCAATCTGTTGATGTAAAAAACTAGATTATCTCTAATTAATTAACCACAGATAAATAAGATAATAAATAAATAAGACAAAAGGATTTTTAAAGTGGTTCAGCCGTATGAGAATGGCCTACGTCCACTATTTTTATATTGTTGACTATTCGCCTGGAAATCTCGACAAGTGGTTTGTCAAGAGATTCAGAGTCCCGCCCTTATGAGGACGTTACAATGTATTTATAGCCTTGAGGATGTAAATATGAAAGAATAATGAGCTGTTATCCAGTAGACATATACATCTATTTGATAATAATGCGCATTTAATGCGTAGCTGTCTTCATTAAGTAGCTTGGACCGCCTAAGTTGCTCAGTACGCTTAAGTTGCTCGGACTGCCTAAGCTGCTCGGTATGCCTGAGTTGCTCAGGGCGCTTGAGTAGCTCAGTGGCAGTATGTTGTTAGTTGGAAGTATTTGTAATTGCCACATAGGTTGACACGTGTCTTCAAGTGATTAGTCCATGCCAGCAGATTAAATTTGGTGTCAACACCGACGTTCCAAATGGTAGTAATAACTAGGCCCTCAATCATCTGAGTCCTATAGGCCAAATAATACAATTATAGGTATAATGATAGATTATTCCATGATAATAATGTACTCTATAATAGTACATGCGCAAAATTAATCATATTAGATGATATCATTACATAAAATCAATACAGGGTTTTAAAATATAGTCAATTGTAAGTAAAGGTTTGAACTTATCTAATTAGTTCATTAATGAGAATAATATAAACTAGGATAATCACGTAGTGATATCAACAATAGGCGTAATTAAAAGCATTGCGTGAAAATAATAATGAATAAGAAATTACCTTCGAATGCTTAGCGCTTTTTGAAAAATAATTCTGCTTGATTAGATTTAAGGTGGGGCTCCGAGAATGTGTGAAAAGTGAAAAGTATCCAGGTAAAACCAGGTTTTAAAACATTTGAGATGCGTAAACTTAAAATTGTATATAATATAACTTTAAAGGGTTTAAAACGTAAATAAAGGTTTGAATTTATTTCTTATTGCTCCTTAGATTTTCAAGGTTAATGGTAATAAACTTTTTTGTTCGCAATGGTGTCAAAAATAAATGGGTAAAGTTTGGGTAAAAATTCAGTAGATGAAAAAATTGCAGGGTTTATGTGCAAAAATAGTTTCAAGTTTTAACTCAAAGTTTGGGTGATACTTTCAATGTGATTTTTTGTTAACCAAAGAAGCTATACAAAATACCATTTGAGATGATTCAAAATCCATTCTTTCTATTTTTACACAAATAATTTTTTATGGATTGAGGTGTACTCTAGCCTCATCTCCATGAATTGTAAAAATGCAAAAATTTCGGTTTCATATTCGTGGAGTTATAAGAAATTCAAACTATGGTAGTAATATGGTTTTGTGTTTGTGTGAATTTGGAGTAAAATGGTTTTGGTTTGAGGTTTTAATTCTTACTATTCAAGGGGAATTTTAACTTTTAAAATTTAACTGCTGAAATATAAAAACTTGATTTTAAGATATAAAGATATGGTATAATCAAATTAAACATTATGGTTGAGTTCCTACAAATCTAAGGAAAATTATTCCAATTCAAAAGTGATTCAATGTCAGGAACACAAAATTCACTATTAAATCTCAAGCTTTCATGGTGTTTTTTGAAAATTGACCCTTCACTATGTATTTCTACATTAACTATTACATGTAAAAGCCTGAATTGGTTCGAAACTACTGTAGAAACAAAGTTGAATTGATAAAACTAAGATCTATGGAGAAAATATGAGGATACCCTAAAATTCCAAAATTTTGAGTTTTTTTTTACGCTACTGATTCAATGGATTTTCCTGTGCCAAGGTGTGCCTTTTATAGGGGATGGGGGGGAGTGTTGAGTCTTCGAAAAAGAGGTAGTTTTTTAGATGGTTTAAGGGTGGATATTTTGGAAAAAACTTGGAGTTTACATGAAGGCATGTCCTACTTAGATCCCATTGTCTTAGATGATGAGGATTAAGTTAGGAGTTTGAATTTTAATCCTTGGGAAGTTTTGATTTAGTTTTTACTTCAATTTATACCTCTTTTTTTTTTTACTTTAAAGGCTTATATATAATTTCCAAAACTAAGTATTTTAAGGGATGGTTTGTAAATTAGAATAGTCTTAAAGTCAAGTATGGAAAATGTTTGGGGTTTATAGTCATTTCGAAGGTTTGAAAGCAAAACAAAAAGTTTAGGGGCTATTTTATAATATTCATCACATTAGTGAAATTCTTTAAGTTTTTCTAAGGTTCATGTGGTTAATATTCAAAAATTTTAATTTTAAGAATTTCATGCTTAGGTAAGGGTATCAAAATAAAATTATATATATATTACAATAGGAGTCTCAAATATATATTTTCTCATAAAGATTTTAATCTTCGACAATGACTATGGATTTAGTTTTTGGAATATTACAAATTTATCTAACTATACCACTTAGGGAAAGATAACGTAGTTATGATGCTTTAAGTCAAAAATTGAAAGGAAGCTCTGTAGTATGTTTACATTTTTAACTAGTATATGAGAATACAACTTGTAGAGGAATCTTCTGAAAAACCTATGATTCTGAGAAATATCAATTTTCTCCTAAGCCTCAAGGAAAGAATTTTAGAAGAACAACTAAATGATGAATTCCTAAGAATCCAAGAACAATGATTAAAAGACAATAAATAGCCCTGAGAGAGGCTTAAATTTTAAGAATCGATTGTGTGTTCCCCAATACCGCTCCTTACAAAATGAAATCTTGGAGAAAGACCATCATTAAAAATTCATGATTCTCCCAGGGAGCGCCAAAATGTATCACAATCTCAAATAATAACATTGGTGGCAAGGTATGAAGAAGGAGATAGCCATATTTGTGGGAAAATGTCTAACCTACCAATAGGTAAAAAATGAACACCAGCATCCCGAAGGATTATTACAACCACACCCTATTCTTGAATGGAAATATGATCATGTCAGATGGAATTTCTCAGTGGATTACCTAAAACAATTAAAGTTCCATATGGGCTATTGTCGATTGACTTACCATATCTGCCCATTTTCTACCCATGAGAGCTACTAAGTCTTCTCAAAAACTTAGTAACCTTTATATTTATGAAATTTTTAGACCCCATGGAATACCGTTATCTATTATATCTGATCGATATCCCTGCTTCATAGGAATATTTTAGCAAGCATTGCAAAAATCCACGGGAATAAAGCTTTATCTAAAAATTTCCTTCCATCCACAAAGCGACGATAATTCAAAACAGCAATTAAAACCCTCATTGATATGTTACGTGCCTATGCTATGTACTTTTTTGGTACATGGAATGATCATCTCTCCCTAATTGAATTCTCCTATAATAATAGTTATCAAAGTAGTAATCAAGAAACCCCTTATAAAGCCCTATATGGTATACCATGTCATTCACCCTTATGTTGGAATGAATCCGAAGAAAATAGTATATTTGGACCCAAATTTACAAAAAAGATATGAATAATTCGAGAAAGATTACAAATATACTAAAGTTGACAAAAGAGTTATGTGGATAACATAAGAAAACTTTTAGAATTTCAAATAGACAATCAAGTATTCTTGAAATTATTCCCATTAAAAGGAATTACTCGGTTTGGGAAAAAGAGAAGTTAGAAACTCATTATATCGAACCTTTTAAAATCATTGAACGTATTGGACCGGTAGCTTATTGTTTAGAACTACCTCCAGAATTGTCCAATATACAAGATATTTTCTATTATTCATAATTACGAAAATGCATACCCGATCCTAATCACATTATCACCTAAGAAGGTATATCGATGAAATCCAATTATGATTTGAAAGAAAAGCCTACCAAAATTCTTAGTTGGAAAGGCAAGGTTATTCGAATAAAAATTATTCTTCTAGTAAACATCATTTGGTTACACCATGGTATGGAATAAGCAATGTCGAAAAAGGAAGAATCTAAAAGAGTAAGTTATTCCGCGCTATTTGTAGGTAATTTTGAGGAAGATTTTTTTAGGAAGCTAGAATGTAATAAATCCACCTATATTTGATATATAAACCTAACAAATAAGGTAATTAACTTAGTAAACCTCAAAGTTCCAAACTTACCAAATTACCCCTAGAAACGTCAAAACTTATTATTTTAACCATACCATACTGTTATAACCCAAACATAAACACAAAATTTAATCATTGTTTTTGTATTTAGTAACAAGTAAACAAACCAACCAAACTAGTTTGGAAAATTACACATTTACCACCTGAACTTTCAAAAAAGTATTTACATATCCTTAAATGCACATTACATATTATCCAAGGACCCAAATCAAAGATAAAACTAGGTGAACTCCATTCCTTGAATCTTTGGGCCAACTAGCTGTCTTGTGAGTAGTTTTATTAAATAAAAAATTAAATGGTAACAATGTCATCCCACATGGTACCTAGTTAAAACTAAATAACCATGTAAAAACCCACATCTTTTCCCACCAATCTCTTCACTTCAACCAACAGTATAAAACCCGCCCTCCACTATTTTAAAAATGTACCTTATCACAGCGAAAAATATAAAGAAAAAATATAACATGTTGGTACTTCTATGATATTATCTAGCAGTTCCATTTTTTTTCCAGCTGTTCAAGTTTGTGGGAAATCATAAGTCTTAAATATGAGTTTACATGTAAAATCTAACGTATGAATTGCACTGAAAAAGCTCGAATACCAAAAAACTCCATTAAAGCTTAGACTTATATGGTGGAATTTTCCTCCTGACTTTGAACCAATTTCAAAGTGGGAGAATTCAAGGTCTGGGCTAAGCAACCTAGGTTCATAGCGTAATTCAACCCAAAATGAGTTTTAATGCCCCAAATTAAGGTTTGAAAATTACGAACTAGGAAACTTCAGAAATAAAATTTAGGAGTTGTAGTAAACCAAAATCTTGCAAACTAAACTGGTTAAACTAGATTTTATTCCTAGATCATTAATATCACCATGTCGTAGCTTGAATTATAGATTAAATCCACGAATGTTAAAGTCACACTTGTGCCATTTTTATAGAAAATAATAACTCGAACAAGTTAACCTCAATGCCGGAAACCAATATGGTTGGATTCCTCTAAAAAAATTGACATTTTTCATTTAGAAATCGACCTAAATGGTATTCTAGAATTTTTTGAATTCGAGGTCAAAGTTTTTAAACCCCAATGTCAACAAAAATAAGGTAAAAGATAATGTGTAATACACGCGCGCGAGTGAAGTCCACTAAAAAAAGTCTAGTTTTTTTTCGAAACATTTAAATTATTTTTCTGTTAAAAAATGTATATCATATCACCTTGGCTGGGTTCCCCAAAAGAGTTTCTTGATAAAACAATTTTAAAGAATTAAAATCAAAGTTTTAATTTTCACATAAACCCCTATATTTTCCAACTATTTCAAAACAACTCTAAACTTTATATTCAAGTCATTTTTAATAAATACAATAAAAACATCTCTTATGACTAATCCCAAAAATGAATAGAAATGAGAAAAAATAATAAAAAACCAAACTTTTCATATTTACATATTTAACCCCAAAACTAAAATTTAGACTTTAAATAATTTATTTTACACCCTATCTTTCACTTAGGCGTTCATTTTTCCCTCATACTCGAAAAATTTATAATATCCATAGTTTCAATATATCGAGTTTTCCACCATGAGGAAGAAGATTAATTATAAAAAAATCGAAATTAAAAAGTAGGGAGTCTATCTCGATATTATTTTACACCCTTGAATTATTGCATTTGTTTATATCACCATGTGATGAAATATGAACTTTTGTTCTCATGTATACAAATATCGTGAATAATTATTCAATCTTTATCCGATTAAACCATAACCCGATAATTTCATGCAACCTGTGATATCATTCAAATCAAGTAGCATGCCTTATAATTTTGGGAATAGACTTTCAAGTATATCCACAAAAGCGCTATTTGGCATATAAGACTCAGATATTTGAGTTCTTGGATTTATTGCTACATACGTATGAGTGCCACTCTAGTTAGTGCATAGTTGGTTACTTTCCCTAAAGTTTTTGGGTTCATTATAACTCCAAAAGCTTTGGATTGATTTATTCAAAGGTTTTTGATATTATTATTAAGTGTATTGTTATGCATTTGAATCCTCTATAACTGATAATTATGAATTATTCTGTTATAGTCTGAACCTTATCTTTATGACTCGATAAAGACACTTATCGAGTTATAATCACCATACTATACATACAAATATCAACGAAACCCCTATACTTCTTTTTCATTTATGTTGATATCTCGTTTATTCCAAATTATTATAACTTTGACATATTACCGGTACTTCACTTCAATCTAACAAACTCACATATATACACTTCATATAGAAATGAAATTATCTACTCTACAAAGTTTTGCATATTTGTTTCTCTTCCACATGGAAAATGAACTCGAAAAAGGACAAATACCTCCCTCCCTAATGGATATTTATTTATTATTACGACGGAAAATCTTTTCAATTACATATGTACGGGAGGTAACTAGAAAATATGGTTGCACCCACCAGAACAGTTTCACCACCACTTACCAGTTTATGTGATCATTAGTCCTCCTTTAGTTTCTATGTTATGATGATTTCGAGATACCCTTTTATTTCAGTTTTATGGAGACTCCAAGATATGTAATAAGATGTTATGCATCCCCAAACATAAAGTTCTATTTTTTTCTCCTTACACAAAACATCGAGTATGATATGTTTTGCATTTTTATCCTTCAATGGCATATTTTCAAGACCAAGTCTACCTAATTGTAAGTTTTGGTCGTATTATCAAATTGGGAATCCCATAACTACACGATAAGTAGCTACATCTTACATTTGTCCCGTGCGAGGCGTTTTTGTCTCTCGCAGGGTCTTTTGAGGGCTATTTTTCATTTTTGCACTTTAACGACATGCTTTCAATCCCATGTCTACCAACTTTCATGTTTTGGACATGTTCTGAAATTTAGAGTCCCTTGACTATGTGGTTAGTTACTACATGTTATGTTGGTCATGTGCGAGGTGTTTATACCTCTCGTGGGGTCATTTTGTTTTGCATTTTTACTTATCAACGACATGTTTTCAATTCTAAGTCTAGCTACTTACAATTTTTGGTTATGTTCTCTAACATAGATTCCCATGAAAGGGATAAATATTTACATGTTATGTTGGTTTGTGCCTCTCGCGGGATCGATTGGGGCTGTTTTGCATTTTTTTCCCCTCAATGGCATGTTTTGAAGCCTAAGTCTACCTATTTTTAAGTATTGGTTATGCTCACGAAAAGATAGTCAAGTGAGTATACGGTCAGTAGCTACGTGTTACGTTGGTCTCATGCGAGGTGTTTGTGCTTTTTGCAGGGCCATTTAGGGATTGTTTTATGTTTTTGATCTTCAATGACATGTTTGGAATCCTAAGCCTAGTTACTTGCAATTTCGATAATGTTCTAAAATCGGGAGTCCCATGACCATGAAGTCAGGATTCCCATGACTATGTTGTTAGTTACTATGTGTTATATTGGTCTCGTTCGAGGTGTTCGTTCCTATTACGAGACCTTTCGGATGATTTTTTGCATTTTCTCCCTTCAAGGGCATATATTTAAGCCTAATTCTACCTAGGTGCAAGTTTTGGTCACGTTCTCAAATCAGGAGACCTGTGACTATGCAGTCAGTTGCTACATTTTATGTTGGTCTCTTGCAAGGTGTTCGTGCCTCTTGCGGGGCCGTTTGGGGGCCGTTTTGGGTTTTTTCCCTTCGACGACATGTTTTCAAACCTAATTCTACCCACTTATAAGTTTTGGACATGTTCTCGAGCTACCCGTGATTACACTATTAGTTTCTACATGTTATGTTGGTCCCCAAAGAGGTGTTTTTTCCTCTCCTAGGGCTTTTTAGGCGATGTTTTGTGTTTTTGCACATCAAATACATATTTTCAAGCCTATCTCCACCTACTTGAAAGTTTTGTTCATGTTGTCAAATTGAGAGTCCCATGACTACATGGTTATTTTCTATATATTACATTGGTCCCATGTGAGGTGTGCGTGCCTCAGCTGTTTAGTTTTTTTAATATTTTCTCCCTAGAACTACATGTTTTCAAGTCTAAGTCTACCCACTTATAAGTTTTTGTCATGGTCTCAAACCAAGAGTTACGTGATAACACACTCAGTTGGTACTTATTACATTGGTCCCATAAAAGGTGTTCGCACCTCTCGTAGGGTTGATTGTTGGTTGTTTTGAATTTTTTACCTTCAACTATATGTTTTCAAGCCTAAGTATAGTTACATGCAAGTTTTTGTCTTATTTTCAAACTGAGAGTTTCGTGATTACGCGATCAGTTGCTACATATTACTTTCATCCCGTACGAGGTGTACGTGCTCTCGAGGGTCCATTTAGGGGATATTTTGCATTTTTTCCCTTCAACGACATGTTTTCAAACCCATGTCTACCTACATGCAAGTGTAGCTCATATTCTCGAACCACGAGTCTTGTGAATATGCAATTAGTTTTTATGTCTTATATTGTTCCTTACGACATGTTCATGCCTCATATTTGTAGTAGGGGTCATTTTGCATTTTCGCCCATTAACGACATGTTATTTAGCCTAAGTTTACCAACTTACATGATATGAGTTTCTAAGTGTTATGTTTAACCCATGCAAGGTATTCGTGCCTCTTATTGGATCCTTTAGGAGTTATTTTGCATTTTCCCTTCAATAACATGATTTCGACCCTAAGTTTACCTACTTGTAAATTTTGTTTATATTCTCAAACTGGGAATCTCGTGACTACATGTTCAGTTTCTATGCGCAACATTAATACCTTACGAGGTGCTTATGCCCGTCACGAAGACATTTGTGGTTGTTTTGCATTTTTTCCCTTCTATTTCTACGAGAAAGTGTAGATATTCGTATGTTTTGGTCATGTTCTCGTTCTAGGAGTCTCATGACTATGCAGTATGTGTCTATGTGTTATATTGATCCCGCGTGAGGTGTTTGTGCATCCCGTAGGGCCATTTAGGGACTATTTTGCATTTTCTCCCTTCAACGACATGTTTTCAACCCTAACTCTATCTACTTGCAATTTTTATCATGTTTTTGAATCGAGAGTCCATGACTATGTGATCTTTTGTATATGTAAGGTTGGTCCAGTTCAACGTGTTTGTGCCTCTCGCGGGACTAGTTGGGGTTTATTTTGCATTTTCGCCCTCCTATGGCATGTTTTCAATCCTTTGTCTAACTACTTGCAAGTTTTGATCATATTCTTGAATAGAGAGTCTTGTTAGGACGCAATGAGTTTCTACATGTTATTTTGGTATCGTGTGAAGTGATCGTGCCTCTTACAGGGTCGTTTGGGGGCTATTTTGAATTTTTGTCCTTCAATGACATGTTTCAAGACGAAGTCTAGTTATATGAAATTTTGGTCACTTCCTCAAACCGAATGTCATGTGAATACACTATCAGTTAGTACATGTTATGTTGGTCCCGTGTGAGGTGTTTGTTCCTCTCATGGGGACATTTGGCAACTAGTTTGCATTTTCCGCCTTCAACGGTATGTTTTCATTCCTAAGTCTAGCTACTTGAAAGTTTTGGTTAGGTTCTAAAACCATGAGTCATGTGACTATGGAATCAGTTTTCACGAGTACACTGGTCCCATGTGAGGTGTTTGTACCTCTCGCATGACGGTTTGGGGGACTATTTTTCATTTCACCCTTTAAGAGATTATTTTTAAACCTATGTTTACCTACCTTTGAGTTTTGGTCATGTTCAAAAATCGAGAGTCCCATGATTATGAGATGAGTTGTTACGTATTACATTGGTCCCAGGTGAGGTATTCATGCCTCTTATGGGACTATTTAGGGGTCGTCTTACATTTTCCCCTTCAATGACATATTTTCAAGCCAAAATCTATCTACTTGGAAGTTGTGGTCATGTTCTCAAATCGAGAGTTTTGTGACCACGTGGTGAGTTGCTACTTATTATGTTGGTCCTATGTGAGGTGTTCGAGCCTCTTGCGGGGCTGTTTATGGATTGTTTTTCATTTTCTAACTTTAATGGCATGGTTTCATGACTAAGTATACCAACTTGAAATGTTTTGTCTTGTTCTCAAATCGGTAGTCCCTTGACTATGTAGTTAGTTGTTACATTTTACATTGGTCTTTTACGAGGTGTTTGTGCCTCTCACATGACTATTGGGGGTTGTTTTGTGTTTTCACCCTTGAACGACATGTTCTCAAGCCTAAGTCTAACTACTTTCAATTTTTGGTCATGTTCTCGAACCAAGAGCCCCATGACTATGCGGCCAATCATGTGTTATGTTCATCTTGTACGAGGTGTCTGTGCTTGTTGTGATACTGTTAAAGGGATATTTTGCATTTTTTCCCTTCAACGATATTTTTTGAAGCTCGAATCTACTTACTTATAAGTTTTTATCATGTTCTCAAATTGAGAGTTTCGTGATTATGTCATCAATTGTTCCATCTTACGTTGGTCTCCTATAAGACGTTCGTGCCTCTTGCATGGACGTTTGGGGGTTGTTTTACATTTTTTCCCTTCGATGGGATGTTTTCACACCTAAGTCTTATTACATGTAATTTTGTGTCATGTTCTCAAACTGGGAGTCCCGTGCCTATGCGATTAATTGCCATTTGTCATGTTTTTCCCTTGCGAGGTGCTCATTACTCTCACATGGACGTTTGGGGGTAATTTTTCATTTTTCCCCTTTAATGGCATGTTTTCAAGCCTAAGTATAGCTACTTGCATGTTTTGATCATGTTCTCAAACCGAGACTCTTATGATTATCCTGTCAGTTGTTACGTATTATGTTAGTCCTGTGCGAGGTATTCATACCTCTTGCAGGGCCAGTTGGGGGTTATTTTATATTTTTACCCTTCAACAATATGCTTTAAACCAATATCAACCTAAACGAAAGTTTTTATCATGTTCTCAAATTGAGAGTCCCGTGACTACACGATTACTTGCTATGTGTTATGTTAGTCCCATGAGAACTGTTCATGCCTCTTACGAGGCCATTTTGGGGTTATTTTGCACTTTCTCCCATCAATGGAATGCTTTCAAGACTAAGTTCAACTACTAGCATGTTTTCATCATGTTCTTAAACTTAAAATTTTGTGACTATCGATGTTGATGTAAAAAATTAGATTATCTCTAATTATTTAATCATAGATAAAAAATAAATAAGACAAGAGATTTTTAAAGTGGTTCAGCCTTGAATGAATGGCCTACGTCCACTGTTTGTGTTATTGCTGACTATTTGCAGAATTCTCGATAAAGGGTTTACCAAGAAATTCCCAGTCCCCTGCTAATGAGGAGGTTACAATGTATTTATAGCCTTGAGGCTGTACAAATGAAATAATAATACACAGCTGTCCAATAGGCGTATGCATCTGTGTGATAATAATGAGCATTTAATGCGCAGTATCTCTTTTGATTGTCCGGACATAAATGCTCTGTACGAGGTGCAGCTAGGACCGCCTGAGTTGCTCGAACCACCTAAGTAGCTCGGTATACATGAGTTCCTCGGAGCACTTGTTGCTCGGAGCGCCTACAGTTGGTCGGGGAGGTTGAGTTCCTCGGAGTCAATGGTTTTGTTAAAAAATGTTCTCGGGTGCCATGTAGATTGACACGTGTCTCCACATAATTGATCCACGTCAACAGGTTAAATTTGGTATCAACAGAAGCCCCCAATGTTTCGTGGTTTGATGTTTGAAGAAAATTATGGAACATTTATGTTGCCTAAACTTTATAAATTTTAGACAATCGTTTGTTGTACATAACTCCTTTTCAGAATACATAGTATCAGGATTTTGAGGTGTTTCGAATTTCAATAACCGCTTCGTGTTTCATGCCTTTTTCTTCTTTTTAGCCGACGGATATGCAATCGTCCATCCTTGTAATCATTGCTTTTATCCATTCTCCAGGTAAAGTATTTAAACGCTTCAGAAAACTCAATCGTCTTTTACTTTTTCAAATCTACATCTTTAGACTTTCTTCACTTCTTCTCTATCTTGTGCGTTCGTTTCCATTGTTCGTTGTCACCTGATTCATCTTTTTCCTGTAAGATTTTCTTCCTTCTCTTTTATTTCGTTTGTTCATCATGGTTTACGTCGTTGAATCTCTTGACAAATTTCGCTCTGATTTTTTTATTCCTTCATAGGTCACGTTGGAGGAACTTTCTAAACCCTTTGACTATTTTCGTTTGGCTGAGGGACATTAGTTCTCCAGTCTCTTTGTAGATGAATGTGGCTTTTCTTTTCCTCCAAATCCCTTATGTTTGGAGTTATGTCAGTTTTTGATGTTGTTCCTGCAAAAATAGCACCAAACACTTGGAGAATAGTCAATGGAGTTCATAGGTTTAATTAAATTCATGGAACTCGTTTAGGAATTCCAGAAATAATGTTTTGTTATAGATGGGTTGTCAGTGACAACACTTTTTATTTAAAAACTAGGTTTTTAAATAGGGCTTTAGTTGTCAATCTCCCAGATGCCAACATGGATTACTTCGAGCATGGGGTTGTTATGAAAAATTGGCAACATGCTCCATTAACTGGAGATGCTGTATATCAGGGTCCTAGATGCCCTCCCTATGGCAATGGGATAGGTTGTTTTGTTTTATTTTATTTTTGAAATTATGTTTTCTTTGTGTTTGATAAAATGCGTCATTGATATTTTAATTTTTGTTATATTTGCAGTTGATAGCAAAAAGAAATCCCCCAAAGAAACTGATGTCAATTTGAGACATTTGAAAGTTATTTGCAGTTTTCATCAAACTGTTGCTGACGAACATATCAGATCAGCCTCTTACTTGTTGCAGTACAAGAGTTACACTTCTTCTTTTAGTGCTCGTCTAGTAATAAGTGACATAGAACCAGCATCATCTTATGAAGGTTCCTCTCCTGAATCAAATCTTCCCCTCAGTATCAGAATGAAGAGACCAAAGGTTCCTTCATACTTCGACAAATCAGACTCTGCCAATATAGAGGCAAAGAGAAATAAGCAAGATGTCCCAGAGGAAGGGACAAGGAAAGTTGATGCACCCCATCATGTTGCTGCTAAAAAGGTTACCGAGAGGCCCCCTGTGGCTCCGAGCAAGATTGTAGCTATTTCTCCTCCAAGCGAGGTTATAGTCATTTCACCGACTAAGACATCATCCTTGGTCGAGAATTTTCCTGCTCCTACGAGGAGGTTGAAGAAGAATTCCTCGGACAAATTGGCTGAATCTATTTCTCAGCCTATTGGAAGTGGTGTTCCCACTTTTATTGCTCCGAGCTCTGACACGGGCTCTGTGAAGTCTTGGATTATCCCAGAAATCCAAGGTCTTGAAGACACTATTTCTTGGGATAGGGTTACCACCTTGGCAGCTCAACATATTGCCTCAGTAAGTATTACTAATCTAAACTTTCATTTTTTAATGTTCTATTCTTGTACTGATTCAAAGTTATTTTTTCTCTTCCCAGATGGTAACTTGCTTCAATACAATTTTGAAGAAGGATGAAGCTCTTAAATCTTAGAGCTCCTCGAGAGGTATGGAGGAGGATTTTGTAGGTATGACTCAATCCTTAAAGGATTCTCGTCAGAAATATGAAGAGGATAAGGTTGGTTGGGAGAACCAACTGAAATCTGTCGAGCAAGAGAGAGAAAAAGCTGTGGAGGCCTCTCAGGAGTTGGAGAGGAAAATGAAAGAATTTAAGGAGAAAGATGAAGAGCATGAAGAAAAGCTCAAGGATGCTAGGGAGCTTGAGACCAAGCTTAAAACTGCTGAAGAGGAGCTCGATAGACTTCGTGAAGTTGATCGTCAGAAGGTAGAGGTAGAAGGAAAATTGAAGGCAACCGAGGAACTTCTTACTGAGAGGATTTCCCTGGAGAAAGTAAAGAGAAAAATTATTGTTAAAAAGTCCTTTAGCGCTGGCTAGGACAAAGGTTGGAACAAAGGACTAGCTTTCATGTCTTCTCAGTTGGATTTTTCTAGCCTCAAATTCTTTAAGGACGGGTGGATTGCTGCTCTGTAGGAGTTAAAGATCTCAGAGAGTTCTAAACTTTTTCAGCGCTATGTTCATTGTCCTCCTCCCTCTGCTGGAGAAGAATAAGAGGATGAAGCTTCCTCATAAGAGTTTTCGATGATGGTTGGGGATCAGGTTCCTACTGTTGAACTTTGTTACGAGCAGCCCCAACCAACCAACATGTCTACCGATCAGCTTTCTCTGCCCTCCGAGCAACCTACCTCATTGTCCAAGCCTCCCGAGGAAGTCTTAGGAAGAAAGGATAAGGTGTAAAGTTGTTCGGTCCTCTCTCTCTGCTTTTTATTTTGTTGTTGAATGTAACTATGAACCATGTACCTCTTTTTGTGATGTAATAAAATTTTGAGTTTTTGATGTTCATGTTGCTTTCTTAGTCTTGCTCTGCCTTTATCATTTATTAATCCTATTTATTATTTCTCTTTGCTAGTTTATAACCAGGATGGAACTCTTGTTAGTTCACGATACTGAGTTGATGAAAAAATGTAATGAATATTTCAAAGATGGCCATACAGATTTGGATGAATCATAAATTTTTGACATCCTAGGCTCAGATGCCTCCGAACGAGCAGTAAAAGCTTATCAATATCTGAAATTCTTACTCGACCGAGCTGTTCCCAATAATGTGGCTTATTACGAGATGATCAAAGATCTCCAGGGTACCCTCGAGGAACTTCAATAACAGTACAAGGGGTCTACTACCCTTCTGCACCAGGGATATAAGAAAAAGTATCAGCAGCTAAGTGCTGATAAGGGATATGATAAATTGGTTGATGCTTATGATATAAAGGAAAGGACTTTGAAGACCGAGGTTGAAGAGCATAGGCAGATCGCCAATTTGTTAGAGTAGG